>RXID01021768.1:131457-258409 GCA_005019695.1 Trichopus zeylanicus subsp. travancoricus | reverse complement strand
AACAACTCCTAGTACTACTAATACTACTACTATAAAGACTCCTACAACTAATACTACTACTATAATTCTACTGTTACTAATACTATTACTACTAATACTAATAATACTATGACCACTACAAATACTATGACCACTACTACTTTGGCCAATACTATTGCTGCTACTACTGCTACTACTACTGCTACCGCTACTACTGCTAATACTGCTACTACTAGTATGATAACTATTGCTGCTAATGCTACTACTGCTAATATTACTGCTTTTACTATTACTGTTACAACGGGTATTGCTACTGCTACTACTGCAACTACTACAGATACTACCACTATAATTGCTGCTACTACTGCTACTACTACTACTCTAGCTACTGCTACTCTTAAAACTACACCTACTACTACCCCTTCTCCTAGACCAAATTGTACTACAACTTCCACTCTGACTACTACTATGACTACTACTACTACTACTACTACTACTAGGATTGTTATTACTACTACTACTCCTTCTGCTACTACTACTACTACTACTACTTCCACTAATACTAATACTGCTACAACTACAATTTCAACTATTATTACTACTACTTCTATTTCTGCTTCTCCTACTACCACGACATCTACTACTACTATAGCTCTGAGTACTACAACTACAACTAATGAAATTACTACTACTACGCTTAGTACTAATGCTACTACTATTACTATTATTACTACTACTACTATTACTTCTACTACTCATGTTACAATAACTACTACTACTAGTACAACTACTACACCAACTAGTAGAACAACTACTATAATACTTCTCCCACTACTATCGCTACTGCTACTACTACCACTATTAATACTCCAACTACTGCTACAACTACTATTACAACTACTGCAACTACTGCTACAATGGCTACTACTACTACTACTCCTACTACTACCACCACCACCACCACTATTACTACAACTACTACTACGAGTATGACTACTGCTACAAGTTTTGCTACTAAAAATACTGCTACGACTAATACTATCAGTACAATACTACTATTTTCATACTATTACTACTAATACTAATTATATTACTACTGCTACTACTTTTACTGCTACAACTGCTACAACTTCTATTACTACTACCACTACTACTACTAGGACAACTATTTACCCAACTACTACTAATACTGTTACTACTACAGCTACTATTTCTACTAATTTTACTGCTACTATGATTACAACTATAATGATAACTGCTACTACTAGTACAACTGCTACAACTGTAACTACTACTACTATTACCGCTGTTGCCGCTACCACTACTACATCCAATAATATTGCTGCTACTACTACAACCACTACAACTATTACAAGTTCTTTTACTTCTAGTGCATCTACTATTGTTGCTATTACTACTACTGACACAACTACTACTACAACTATTACTGATAATGCTATTACTTCTATAGCTACTACTACTACTACTACAACCCCTACTTTTGCTACTATTTCAACTACTACTGCTACTACTACTATTGCTGCTGCTACTACTACTATGGCTACTATTAGTACTTCAAATGCTACTTCTACTACTACTTCTACTGCTACTGCTGCTACTGCTTCTACTACTATTACTACTAGT
The DNA here is from genome assembly GCA_005019695.1 of Trichopus zeylanicus subsp. travancoricus. Classification (NCBI taxonomy): domain Eukaryota; kingdom Viridiplantae; phylum Streptophyta; class Magnoliopsida; order Dioscoreales; family Dioscoreaceae; genus Trichopus; species Trichopus zeylanicus. Next base: position 256,786 of record RXID01021768.1, on the reverse strand, counting down.
ACTACAAAATACTTCTTTCGCTACTACTGCTACTACTGCTACAACAACAACTACTACTACTGCTGCTACTACTACAACAACAACTATAGCTACGGCTACTACTGCTATTGTAGCTACTAGTACTGCTGCTACTACTCCTGCCACTACAATGTTGCACCTACTGCTAATACTATTGCTACTACTACTATCATTGCTACTATTACAACAACTACTATTACATCTACTACAACTCCTACTACTATGACAACTACTACAGCGGCTACTGATACTACTAGTACTAATCCTAATTTTGCTACTACTGCTACTACTATTGGGCTGCTGTAACTAGTGCTAGTACTGCTCTACTTCTAGAACTACTACTCTTATTGCTACTACAACTAATGCCGCTATAGTGCTACTGCTTCTATTACTACTACTGTTGCTGCTGCTGCAGCTACTTCTGCTACTACTACTATTGCAGCTACTTGTGTTACTTACACTTCTACTAATTCTACGACTACGACTACTGTTGATTCAATAAGAACTACTTCTAATACTACTACTGCTACTTCTGCTCCAACTGCTACTGCTATCAATACTTCTATTACTACTTCTATTAGTTCTACTACAATGACTATTGCTACTACAACTACTACTCCTACTACTACCACCACCACTACTACTACCAGTTTCACTACTACTGCTACTACAACTACTACGACTACTACCACCACTGCTGTTGTCGCTACTACTGCTACTACGAATACTACTACCACTACTTGTGCGACTGCTACTAGAATTACTACTTCTATGACTCCAACTACCACTACTACTATTGCTACAACTACAACTAATATTACTTCCCCAACTACTACTACTACTACTATTACTACTAAAGCTTCTACTACTGCTACTACTACTCCTCCTCCTACTACTACAATTATAAATAAAGCTACTACTACTACTACAACTAATTCTACTGCTACTTCTACTACTTCTGCTACTACTTCTACTACTCCTACTACTGCTACTGCTACTAATGCAATTATTGGTACGACTACTACTAATGCTACTGCTAATGCTACTACTGCTACTACTACTACTATGACTACTAAAGCTACTTCTACTGTAACTTCCCCTACTATTACTTCTACTACTACTACGACTTCAACTGCAACCACTATTATTTTTGCTACTACTATTACGACAACAACAACAACTACTACTGCTACTGCTGCTACTGTTGCTGTTGCTACAATAACAACAACTACTACTACCACTTTTGATACTACTGCTACTTCTGTTGCTACAAAAATAACTACTGCTGCCACTACTGCAGCTACCATAATAATTACAACTACATTTACCACTACCTTGGCCACTACTACTACTACTAGTACTTCTCTGCTAGAACAATTGCTATTACTACTACTTCTACTACTACTAGTACAACTACTCTAATACTAACACTAATACTACTACTGCTGCTACTCCTACTACTACTCCTACTCCTACAACAACTCCTACTATATTCATAGTAGTTGTAGCAGTAGTAGTAGTACTGGTAGTAGCAATAGTAACAGTAGTAGTAGCCATAGTCGTACTAGTAGTTATAGTAGTTGTTGTAGTAGTAGAAGTACTAATAGGAGTAATCGTAGTAGCATCAACAGTAGTAGTAGTATGAGTAGCAATAGTAGTAGTTGTAGTAGTAATAGTTATCACAGGTGTAGCAGTAGGAGTACTTTCAAGAGTGGGAGTTGGAGCTGCAGTAGTACTAGTGGCAGCAACAAAAGTAATAGTAGTAGTTTCAGTAGTAGTTTTTGCAATAGTAGTAGTAATGCTAGTAGGAGGAGGAGTAGTGGTAGTACTAGTAGTAGTCATAGCAGTTGTAGTAGTTGTAGTAATTGTAGTAGAAGTAGTAGAAGTGGTAGTTGTAGCAGTAGTAATAGTTGTAGGAGTAGTATTCATAGAGAGAAGAGTAGATGTGGTACTAGTAGGAATAATAGTTGTTTTAGTAGTTTTTGTCGTAGTAGTAATAGTAGTGTGAATAGTTATAGCGACATCGTTAGTAATAATAATTATAGTTGTAGGAATATTAGTGGCACTTGTAGAAATAGTTATAGTAGTAGTGTAGTAGTAACAACAATAGTAGTAGGAGTAGTTGCAGTAGTGGTAGTAGTAGTAGCCAACGTGGTAGTTGTGGCTGGATATGTTGTAGTTGTTGAAGTGGTAGTGGTAGCAATAGTAGTAGCAGCAGCAGCAAAAAAAATAGTTGTAGTAGTAGCAATAGTAGTAATAGTAATAGCAGCAATAATACTAGTAGTAATAGTATTAGTAGTAGTAGTAGTAATAGCAGCAATAATACTAGTAGTAATAGTATTCGTAGTAGTAGTAGTAATAGCAACAATAATACTAGTACTAATAGTATTAGTAGTAGTAGTAGTACTAGTTGTAGTAGTAATAGAAGCAGTTCTAGTAGTAGTAGTAGTACTAGTAGTACTAGTAGTAGTAGTACTAGTAGTAGTAGTATTAGTAGCTGTAGTAGCAGTAGTTGTAATAGTTGTATTAATTTTTGAAGTAGTAGTAGTCATAGTAGTAATAGTAGTAGGAGTAGTAGTTGTAGTAGTAGTAGGAGTAGTAGTAGGAGTAGTAGTTGTAGTAGTAGTAGTATTTATAGTAGTAGTTGTATAGTAGTAGTAGTTGTAGTAGGAGTGGGCGTAGGAGTAGGAGTAGTAGTAGGAGTTGTAGTAGTTGGAGTAGTGATAGTAGTAGTGTAGTAGGAGTAGCAGTAGTAATAGTAAGAGTGGAAGTTGGAGTAGTAGAAGTAGTACTAGTAGCAGAAGTTATAGCAACTACAGCAAATGCAGTAGTCATAGTAGTAAAAGTCGAGGTAGTAGCAGTAGTAGTATTAGTAATAATAGGAGGAGTAGTAGTATTAGTAGTAACAATAATAATAGTAGTAGTAGTAGCGATAGTAGTAATAGTAGCAGCTGTTGTAGTAGGGATAGTAGTAGTTGTAATTCTAGTAGTTGTAATAGAAGTAGTAGTCGAAGTTATTGTAGTAGTAGTTGTACAAGTAGTAGAAGTTGTCAAAGTAGCAGCAACAGCAATAACAATAGTAGTACGAGTAGTAGAAGTAGCATTAGGAGCATTTGTCATAGTAGTAGTTGTAGTTGTAGTAGTAGTAGTAGTATTAGTGGTGGTGGTGGTGGTGGTGGTGGTGATGGTGGGGGCGGCGGCGGTGGAAGGTGTTGTAGCAATAGTAGTAGTAATAAGAATATTCGTAGTATTAGTAGTAGCAGTAGTAGTAGTAGCAGCAGTAGTTGTAATTGTAGTAATAATAGTAGTTACAATAGTAGTATCAATAGTAGTAGTAGTAGTAAGTGTAGTAGTAGTAGGAGTACTAGTAGTAGTAGCAATAGTAGTAGTATAAGTAGTAGGTGGAATAGATGTAGTAGTAGTTGTTGGAGTAGTAGGAGTAGTAGTAGAAGTAGTAGGAGCATTAGAAGTAGTAGTGTTGTAATAGTACTAGTAGTAGTAGTCGAAGTAGTAGTAGCAGTAGTAGTAGTAGTAGTAGTAGTACGGGAGGCAACGATAGTAGTAGTAGTAGTTGTTGCATTAGCAGTAGATGTAGTTGTAGTAATACTTGTAGTAGCAGTAGTAGTAGTTGTTGTTGTAGTAGTAATACTTGTAGTAGCAGTAGTAGTAGTTGTTGTTGTAGTAGCAATACTAGTAGTAATAGTTGTAGCATAAGTGGTTATTGTAGTAGTAGTTGTAGTAGTAGAACTAGTAGTATGAGTTGTAGTTCGAATAGGAGTTTGAGTAGTAGTAGTTGTAGTAGCTGTGGTGGGAGTAGTGGTAGCAGTAGTAGTAGTAGTAGTTGTTATAGAACTAGTAAGAGGTGGAGTAGTAGTAGCTATAGTTGCAGTAGTGGTGGCAGTAGTAGTAGTAGCAGCAGCATCAGTACTTGTAGTAGTAGGCTTTGTAGTTGTAGTAATACATGTAGTTGCAGTAACAGTAGTAGTTGTTGTAGTAATATTACTAGAAGTAATAGTAGTAGTAGGAGTTGTTGTAGTTGTAGTTGTAGTAATAGAAGCAGCAGTATGAGTTGTAGTATGAAGAGGAGTTCAAATAGTAGTAGTTGTAGAAGAAGTAGTGGTATTAGTAGTAGCAGTGGTTGTTATAGAAGCAGTAAGAGGAGAAGTAGTAGTAGTTGTAGTTGCAGTAGTAGTAGTAGTGGTAGTTGTAGGAGTAGGAGTAGTAGTAGTAGTAGTAGTAGCGGTATGAGTAGCAGTAGTAGTAGCTGTAGTAGTAGAAGAATAAATGGGAGTAGTAGTAGGAGTAGTTGTAATAGTAGTAGTAGTAGTAGTAGTAGTAGTAGGAGGAGGAGGAGGAGGAGGAGGAGGTGGAGAAGTAGTAGTAGTAGTTGTTATAGTAGTCGTAGTAGCAACAGTAGCATTAGCACTTGTAGTAGTTATTGTTGTTATTATTGTAATAGCTATAATAGTTGTGGGAGTTATAGTAGTGTTAGTTATAGGAATAGTTGTAGAAATAGTATTAGCAGTAGCAACAGCGGTAGTAGTAGTAGCAGCAGAAGTAGTAGTAGTAGTAGTAGTAGTAGTAGTAGTAGTAGTAGTAGTAGTAGTAGTAGTAGTAGTAGTAGTATCAATAATAGGAGTAGTAGAAGTAGTAGTAGTAGTATCAATAATAGGAGTAGTAGAAGTAGTAGTAGTAGTATCAATAATAGGAGTAGTAGAAGTAGTAGTAGTGCTACGTGTAGTAAAAGTAGCAGTAGGAGTAGAAGTAGTAGCAATAGTGGAAGTGGCAGTAGTGGTAGTAGCAGCAACAGTAGTAATACTAAGATAGGTAGAAGCAGTAGTTGCAAAAGTATTAGTAATAGTAGTTGTAGTATTTGTAGTAATAGGTGTAGCAGTAGTAGTAACAGTAGCAATAGTACTAGTTGCAAAAGTAGTAGTAGTAGTAGTTGTTGTTGTTGTTGTTGTAGTAGTAGTAGTAATAGTAGTAGTTGTTATTGTAGTTGTAGTTGGTGTCGTAGTAGTAGTTGAAGTAGTAGTAGTAGCAGTAGTCATTGTAGTAGTCATAGTAGTTGAAGAACTAGCAGTAGTTAGAGTAGTAGTCCTAGTAATAGTAGTAGTATTAGTGATAGGAGTTACAGTCGCAACATCAACTGTAGTAGTAGTTGTTGTTGTAGTAGTAGTAGTAGCAGTAGTTGTTGTTGTAGTAGTAGTACTAGTGCTAGTACCTAAAGTAAAAGTTGTTGTGGTGGTAGTTGTAGTTGTGGTAGTACATGCAATAGTAGTAGTATTAGTAGTCGCAATAGTTGCTATAATAGGAGTTGGTGTTTGAGTAGAGGAAGTAGTAGGAGTAGTGGTGGTAGTAGTAACAATAGGAGTAGGAGCAGTAGTAGTAGTAGTACTACTAGTAGGAGTTGTAGAAGCAGTAATAGAAGTTGTAGTTGTAGTAGCAGAAATAGTAGAAGTAGTAGTGGTAGTAGTATTAGAAGCAGTTGTGGCAGTCCCAGTTGTGGTAGTTGTAATAGTATTAATAGTAGCAATAGTAATAGCAGTAGTAGGAGTAGTAGTTGTAATAGTAGTAGTAGTAGTAGTAGCAGCAGCAGCACTAGGTATAGTAGTAGCAACAGTAGTTGAAGTAGTAGTAGTAGCATAAGTAATAGTAGTAGTAGAAGTAGTTGTAGTAGTAACATTAGTAGTAGTAGTAGTTGTTGTAGTAGTAGTAGCAGTAGTAGTAGTAGCAGAAGTAGTAGAAGTAGTAGGAGTAGTAGTAATAGTAGTAGTAGTTGTAGTTGTAGTAATAGGAGTAGTAGTAATTCTAATAGTAGGTGTAGTTTTAGGAGTAATTGAAGTAGTAGCAGTAGCAATAGTAGCAGTAATAGTAGTAGTAGTTGTAGTAGTTGCAATAGCAAAAGTAGTAGTAGTAGTAGTAGCACCAGTAGTAGTAGTAGTATTAGTAGCAGAGGTAGTAGTAATAGTTGAAGTAGTAGTAGTTGTAGTAGCAGTAGTAGAACTAGCGGTAGTTGTAGCAGAAGTAGTAGTAGTAGCCATAGTAGATATAGTAGTTATAGTAGTTGTTGTTGTAGTAGCTGTAGTAGTAGTTGTGGAAGTAGTTGTAGTGGTAGTAGTACCAGTTGTAGTTGTAGTAGCAGTATTAATAGGCGTAGTAACAACAATTATGGTAGTAATAGTTGTGGTAGCGACAAAACCAATAGCAGTAGTAGTATAGTAGTTGTGGTTGTTGTAGTAGTAGTAGTAGCAGCAGTCATTGTACTTGTAGTAATATAGTAGTAATAGTAGCAGTAAAAGTAGTAGTAGTAATTGTAGGGATTGCAGTAGTAGTAGTAACTGCAGCTGAAGTAGCTAAAGTATTAGTAGTAAAAGTGGTAGCAGTAGTAGTAGCAGTAGTGTTAGTAGTACTAGTAGTAGCAGAAGTAGTAGTAGTATTATTGGAAGTAGTAGTAGTATTATTGGGAGGTCAAGTTGTTCAAACATGGCGACGCGCTTGACGTTGCATCGCTCATTGGGGCATTACCGGGCAAAATGTCCCTCTTCACCACAAAGAAAGCACCGACACCGCCGGTTTCGGATCAGGTGCTTCTTTTTCTCAATCCTGGCATGCGAGGGATGTGGTTTTCCCTTATAAGTAGTGGATCGTCGGACTACAAACTTTCATTTGGGTCGTTGATAATACCTAGGGATGGGTATATCCTGGCAGAATGAGAGGTCCTTCAAGGCCCGTGTGAAGGCCGCTTCTTTGCATGCTTCTTCTAGATACTTGTAAGTAAAGAGAACCCGTGGATAAACACCAATGGTATTACCTGGGTGTTTCCTTTCAAAGGCTGCTTTAATCTTTTTGCCAATATTTTTGGGCATCTTTGACCACAGCTTCTCTGATAACTCCGGGCCGGTAAACAGCCGCCCAGTTCTGGATGCGACCTGCATGTAGTCATTTAGGAACGGGATTATATCCCGCAAGTTCTGGCATGATAGTCGCTCTAGATCCCTGTAGGCCTCTTCTTGGATGGCCATCGAGCCTTGATAGGGATCCTCCAGGGCGAAGGTGGTTCGTATCTGGGACAGAATGTTTTGAGTCCCGTCAGCACCATCTGCATGATCCAACAGTTGCGGGTACTCCATGGGATAGGCCATCCGCCACTGGATCCATGCTAGCTTTTCTGATTTTCCAAGTAGATTTTCAATAAACTCGGTTTTAGTCTGAGGATCTGTGAACCCTTGGAGAGCAACTGTGTTTTTGGTGATGGACTCCCAACGCATGAAGACATCATTGAATTGCCCGATTTGCGGGGGCATGACGTAGATCGCTCCTGATTGTTGTTGGGCAGAAGGGAGATTCCACCATTCTGAGATGTTCTTAGCTTTAAACCTCAGATTTTTGGGAAGATAGCCTCCGGTTGTCGGTCCCTGGCTTGGACCGGGTTCTGTGGGTCTAGCAGCTGGAGGATAGTTTACAGGACCCATTGTTGAGTCAACTTGGGGCCTGTACTCTGACATAATAGAAGAAGAGCAAAGTCGTTCTGTCCGCTTCGCCTGTTGCGGTGCCCGCTGGGGATACTCCATATCCCAGCGTTCTTCACCGAGAGTGGCAATAAGCTCTGTATGATCCCTCAAACCTGCATAATACTGCAAATAATCACAGTATTCTTCTGGGTCACCATTTGGGTCAGAGCTGTCCTCCTGACGCCAGGTGGCTAAGAGTCGGAAGTTGTCACCAGTTTCCTCCTGTGGTAGGTAGTCAATCACTCCTGTGACCTCATAGGCAAAGGCCACATTTGGGGTATTCGACAGATGCCCAATGAGTCCCCGGGTGATGAGTATGTTCGCCTAACCACACCGCCAGGTGTCGTATCCTCGCATTAGCAGGGATATTTGGATGTTCCTGAAAAAGTCTCCAATGGTGAGCATCATATCTGGGATAAGATACACAAGTTGACTTCCCTGTGTGAGGTCTACTTCCATGGTGGCAATCAGAGCTTTGTCACCATGTCAGCGGTTGTCCCGAAAGACAACAAGGGCCATCATGCCCTCAGCATGTCGATGTAATATTTGTAGGCGGACCTGCATAACTCCAAGATGAATAAATTTTATTTTACTATTGAAGAGCTACTGGTAACTCTCTTCTTGGATAAAATTCTGGTCCACTTGTGCATCTCCTACGTAGCTGATGGACTTTTTCGAACGATGTATATACACTCGATGGTGTTCATCGTCCGTCCGGGAGTGATAAGTCACTTCAGCGCGGGTGATAGCTGCCCGCTCCAGCATAGATAGCCGAAGCTGCTCCTGGGGGTCAAGGTGCTGCTCCAGGATGTGCTGAGAAGCAGGTTGACCTGTTAATCGACGGAGCATCCGTCGCGTGGCTTGCTGTGTGTTGTAAAGCTGGCATTGATTACGCCTGTAGCCCCTAATTTGTTCCTCGACCAGGGGCTTGGGTAGTTGTTCCTGCTGCAGCATGACCTGCGATGTTGCCATTGAGTTTGGCTTGTTCTTCCTGCAAAATGAGTTAAGGATCTTTCTTCACAAGCAGTCTCCCACGTGGTTCGGGAGGTCTGGTTTTGGGGCTGAGAGACAAATTCTCTAGCCTTGTGAGTAAAGAATCTGGAAGAACAGGGTTCTTCTTTTGTTGCATTCTGAGGAACTGGATATCAACCTGAATTTCTCTTAAGGTTTCAGCTATTTGTACTAAAAGCTGGATTTGGGTATTGTTTTGCTTAATAATAGCTATGTTCTGGGCAGAGGTACTAACACAATCACAAGGTTTAACAAAACCGTTCGCCGGATTGTCTATGGGTTCTACTATTTGCAAGGCATCTTGGTACGAAGCGGTTGTTTTTGCTGGTATGAAAGTGTTCATACAAAGGTATGGCTGTTTTGTTGGAGAAAAAGAATCTAGGTACTCTGGGTTTCGAGTGTGGGGTACTATCTTTCATACAAGCTTGCCAAACATGAGACGAGAACTACTAGAACACCATACGGTTTCACAAGGGCATCCCTCATGCTCATCCGACTGGCAGCTACTGCCCCTTGCTGGTTTATGCGCACTGCGGCCTTTTGCAGTTAGGACACATTGATCAGCGTATGAGTTTAGAGCTTCAACTCCCCAGACCACCAATACCTACCCTTGCGGTGGACTTATTAGGTCCAGCCTCTGTGCCACCCGAGGGGTCAATCCAGGATTTTTCGAAACTATTGGTCTAAGTGTTTATGGCATAAGACGCCAGATAACCCACCACACTTTTCCCCGATGAGTTCCTAGACTGAGAGGGAACTACTCAGCCATGGGAACGTGAAAGGAACTCAGGTAAGGAACTCAGCTCTGATACCATAGTGGGGGTTGGTTTGTCTGTGGGCAGCGGAAGGACAGAACTAATAGAACTGGAACCAATAGAATGAACCCAAATTCCTTGATGCCCTTCCGTGAAGGCTCAAGGTAGATATATATAGATAAGAAAGCATATGCAGATGCGATAAGAACGCATCTGGCTTTACAAAAGCTTCTTTACATAAAGAGATGCTAAAAGGATAAGATGCTAACTTTACACAAAGATAGATGCTCAAGCGAAAGGGAATAAGTTGTTAAAGCTAAGGGGCATCTTATTCCTTTCTTCTGGCGCAAGCTGATGCTTTCCTTCATGCGCAAGGTTGGTAAATCCAGTTTAGAACAGAAAGGCAGGCAGTCGCTGTGCTAAGTCAGCCGTGAGTTTGACTGCCGTTCCGTGTTGGGTGTCGATCTAAGTCATAACAGGATGCCACTGGGCCGAGAAATTGCCCGTAGTTTTGCGCCTTGCGCGCTTTGTGGCTTCCTTCAGCTTTAGGGAGTGCAGGGAACGAAATTGTTGTAGAGCGATAAGTGCTTCCTGGGCACTCTGTCGTTCCCGCTGTTGAAGCTTTCTCCTTGGGTCATCATCGGTTGCGAGGGACGTGGGGAGGTCCCGTAGGCGGTGTAGTTGTTGCTCATACTGTCGCACAAGGTTTTGGCTGCTGCTAGGTGCTTTTGCCTCACTTGAGGGGCTGCTTGTGGAACTTCCTGCAAGTCCGTGGCTAGTAGATTGAGGGCCTCCAGATCTGCGGGTACAGGTCATCCTAAAAATATAAGGGAAGTGATTAATCGAGAGAGGGTATCAGCCAGTTGGTTGTCCCCTCCGTCGATGTGCTCGAACTGGATGGTAAGCACTGCGCCTGTGATGTAATCGGTGAAGGCGGGCCAGCGTACGCGGGAAGGCTTATTGTTGGCCGATTTGTTGAAGAAGTTAATAATTGCTTGACAATCCGTACGGATTGTCAGCTCGGCCTTTTCCAGATAGTAGATTATGAGCGCCTCTAGTGAATTCATCATGGCAAATAGTTCCGCATCGATCGTAGACTTCAGTGGTTGGAACTTGCTGCTAGCATAGGCGCATATTCTTTCGACAGACTTGGGGTCAAATTTCTGGGGTTTCCATTTGCACACCCCACCCAACAGTGGTAGTAGGAGTAGCGGTAGCCGTAGAAGTTGGGGTAGGAATAGTAGCAATTTTATTAGTAATAGAAGTGGTTGCAGTAGTAGCGACTATAATAGTAGTAGTTATGGTAGTTGTAGTACCAGTTGTAGTAGTAGTTGAAATTTGAATAGTAGTGGTCATAGTATTAATAGTAGCAATAGTAGTAGCGGTATAGTGGTAGTGGTATCTGAAGTAGAAGTCATAGTCATAGTAGTAGTAGTAGTAGTAGTCATAGTAGTCGTAGTAGTTGTAGCTTCCGAAGGAGTGGTAGGAGTAGGAGTTTGAGTATGAGTGACAGTTCGAGTTGTAGTTGTAGTAGTAGCACTAGTAGGTGTAGCAGTAGCTCTAGTAGGATTAGTAGTAGTAGTAGTCAGAGGAGGAGGAGGAGAAATAGTAGTACTAGCAGTCATAGCAGTAGGAGTACGAGTGGTAATAAGACTAGTAGTAACAAGAATGGTAGTAGTAGGAGGAGTCACCATAACAGCAGTACTTGGAGTAGAAGGCGTATTAGGCTCAACAGCAGTAGCAGTAGCAATAGTTAAATAGTGGTAGGAGTTGTAGTAGGAATGCTAGTAGTAGTAGTAGTAGTACTAGTAGCAATAGTAGTAGCAGTAGTAGTAGATGTAGTAGAAGTAGTTGTAGTAGTAGCTGCAAATGTCGTAGTAGCAGTTGTTGATGCAGTAGCATTTGGAATAGTTGTAGGAGTAGGAGTTGGAGTAGGAGTAGTAGCAATAGAAGAATAGTAGTACTAGTAGTATTAGTCACTGTAGTAGTACTAGTAGTAGTAGTAGTTGTTATTCATGTTGTAGGAGTTGTAGCAGTAGTAGTTGTACTAATTATAGTCATAATAGTTGTTATAGTAATAGCAGTAGCAGTAGTATTAGTAGTAATAGTAGTAACAGTAGTAGTAGTAGGAGTAGTAGGAGTAGTAGAGGTAGTAGCGGTAGCTAGCATTAGTAGCAGTAGTAGTAGTCGAAGTAATAGCAGTACTCGTAGTAGTAGCAATAGTAGCAATAGTAGTAGAAGCAGAAGTAGCAATAGTAGTAGTACTAGTACTAGTCATAGTAGTAGTAGTAGTAGTAGTAGTAGTAGTAGTATTTGTAGAAATAGGTGTAGTAGTAGTGGTGGTGGTGGTAGTAGTAGTAGTAATAGTAGAAGTAGTAGTTGCAGTAGTTGTTGTAGGAGTAGTACTAGTAGTAGTAGTAGTAGTAGTAGTAGTAGTAGTAGTAGTAGTAGTAGTACTTGAAGAACTAGTAGTAGTAGTAATAGTAATAGTAGTAGTTATAGTAGTCGTAATAGAAGTAGGAGCAGTAGTAGTAATAGGAGTTGCAACTACAACAACAACAACAGTAGTTACTGTAGTTATTGTAGTAGAAGTAGCAACATTACTAGTATTAGTGGTAGTAGTAGTTGCAGTAGTAGTACTAGAAGTAGTAGTTGTAGTACTATTAGTAGTAGAAGTAGAAGTAGTAGCAGTACTAGATGTAGTTGTAGTATTAGTTGTAGCAATAGTAGTACAAGTAGTAGTAGTAGTACTAGTACTAGCAGTACTTGTTGTAATAGGAGTTTGTGTAGCAGTACGGGTTGTAGTAGGGGCAGTGGTAGTAGTTGTAGTAGTAGTTGGAGGAGGAGTAGTAGTAGTAGTAGCAAAAGCAGTAGAATAGAAATAGAAGTAGTAGGTGTAGTAGCAGTAATAGTAGAACTAGTAGTAGTAGCAAGAGTAGTGGTAGAATTAGTAGTAGCTATTGTAGTAGTAGCAGTAGTGATAGAAGAAGTAGTAGTAGTAGCAATAGCCATGGTAAAAATAGTAGTAATAGCCGTAGTACGAGTAGTAGTTGTAGTAGTAGTAATTGTAGTATAAGTATTTGTAGCAATAGTAGTAGTAATATTACTAGCACTAGTAGTAGTTGTTGTAGTATTAGTAGCAATAGGTGTAGTAGTAGAAGTAGTTGTAGTAGCAACTATAGTAGTAGTAGTAGTAGTAGTAGAAGTGGAAATCGAAGTAGTAGTCTTAGTAGTAGTAGTAGTCGTAGTAGTAGTAATAGTAATAGTAGCGGTAGTAGTAGTAGCAACAGTAAATGTGGTAGTTGTCGAAGTAGTAGGTGGAGGAGTCGTAGTAGAAGTGGTAGCGGTAGTAGTATTTGTAGTAGTAGTAGTAGTAGTAGTAGAAGTCATAATAGCAGTAGTAGTTATTGTTGTCATAGTAGTAGGAGTTGTAGTAGTAGCGGTAGGAGTACTTGTAGTACTTGTAGTAGTTGTAGTAGAAGCAACAGCAGCAGCAGCAGCAGTAGTAGTTGAAGAAGTAGTTGTAGTAGAAGTAGTAGTTGTAGTAGTTGTAGTAGTAGTAGTTGTATCAATAGTAGTGATAGTAGTGGTGTTGGAGTAGTAGCAGTGCTAGTCTTAGAAGTGGTAGTAGTAGTGTAGTAGTTGTAGCAACAGTAGTAGTAGTCGACGTAGTAGCAGTACTAATAGTAGACGTAGTAGAAGCAGCAGTAGTAGCAGCAGTAACAGTGGGCATAATAGTAGTAGAAGCAGCAACAGCAGCAGCAGTAGTTGTTGTTGTTGCCGAAGTGGTAGTAGCAGACGTAGGACCAATTGTTTTAGTAGTAGAAGTAGTAGTAGTGTTTGTTGGAGGACGAGGTGGAGTAGTAGTAGTAGAAGTAGTATGCATAGTAGTAGTAATAGTAGTTGTAGTAGTAAAATTAGTAGTTGTACCAGTAGTAGTAGTTGTTGTAGTAGTTGTAGGGCTAGTAGTAGTAGAAGTAAGAGTAGAAATAGTAGTAGTTGCAGCAGTTGCAGCAGCAACAACAATAGTAGCAAGGGTAGTAGTGGTACTAGCAGTAGTAGTAGTAGCTGTAGTAGTAACAGTAGAAGTAGTTGTTGTAGTAGTAGTTGCAGTAGTAGTAGTAGTAGGAGTAGTAGTAGGAGTAGTAGTAGTAGTAATAGTAGTAGTTGTAGCAGAAGTAATAGTCGTAGTAGTAGTTGTGGTACTAGTAGTTGTTATAGTAAAAGTTCTAGTAGTAGTTGTAGTAGTAGTTGTTGTTGTAATAGAGGTAGGAGGAGGAGGAGTAGTAGTAGGAGGAGTTACAGTTCAAGCAGTAGTAGTACTTATTATATTTGTAGTAGTCATAGTAGTGTTAGTATTGGTTGCAACAATAATAGTAGTAGTAGGAGTTGTAGTAGTAGCAATTCTAGTAGTAGTAGAAGTAATAGTAGTAGAAATAGTAGTAAAGTAGAAGTAGGAGGAGGAGGAGGAGGAGTAGTAGTAGTAGTAGTAGTTGTTGTTGTTGTTGTAGTAGTAGGAAGTGTTATAGTTGTAGTAGTTGGAGCTGCTGCAGCAATAGTACTAGTAGTAGGTTTTATAGTGGTAACAGTGGTAGTATTAGCACAAACCACAGTAGCAGTAATAGTAATAGAAGTATAAGTAGTAAGTATAGTAAGTAATAGTAGTAGTAGTAGTAGTAGTAGTAGTATAAGTAGTAGTAGTAGTAGTAGTACAGTAGTAGTAGTAGTAGTAGTAGTAGTAGTAGTAGTAGTAGTAGTTAGTAGGATAGTAGTTATAGTAGTAGTAGTAGTTGTTTGTAGTAGTAGTAGTAGTGTAGTAGTAATAGTAGTAGTAGTAGTGTAGTGGTAGGAGTTTTTTAGCAGCAAGTAGTAGTATGTGGAAGTTTTTGTGTAGTAGTATAGTAGTAGTAGTAGTAGTAAGTCGCAGCAGCAGCAGTAGTAGTAGTAGTAGTTAGTTTAGTAGTAGAAGTAGTAGTGTGGTTTTGGTTGTTGTGATTGTGCAAAGTCGTACTAGTGAGCATAGTAGTGGTAGGAGTTGGAGTAGGGGATAGGAGGAGGTGTAAGTTCATTGGGTAGGGTGGAAGTATAAGTTTTGCAATTGCATAGGGTGGAGTTTGGAGTAGTTGGTAGCAGGCATAGTAGCAGCGTAAGAAGGAGTAGTAGTCGTAGTAGTATTCATCGTCAGTAGTTGTAGATTTAGCAGTAGAAGTAGAAGTGGTGGAGTAGGAAGATAGTAGTAGTTTATTGGTGTTGTTGTTGGTGTTGTTATGTAGTAGTAGTAGTAGTTATTGTAGTCATTGTAGTAGTAGTAGTAGAAGTCATAGTAGTAGTACTAGTACTAGTACTAGTACTAGTAGTGATTATTATAGTAGTAGTAGTAGTAGTAGCAGTAGTAATAGTAGGAGTGTTTGGAGTAGTTGTATTAGTACGAGTAGTAGTTGTAGTAGTGGCAGTAGGAGTAGTAGTATTAGTTGGAGTAGTAGTAATAGTGGTAGTTGTTGTTGTTGTCGTTGTAGTGGTAGCAGTAGTAGTTGTTGTTGTGGTTGTTATAAGAGTGCTATAGTAGTAGTAGTAGTGGGAGTAGTAGTGGTTGAAGCTGTAGGTATGTTAGGAGTAGTAATAGTAGTAGTAGTATTGGTAGTAGTATGAGTATGTGTAGTAGTGTTAGTAGTAGTAGTAGGAGTAGTAGTATTACAAGTATTAGTAGTATGAATAGTAGTATACTAAGAGTAGTAGTTGTTCTTGTTGTTGTTGTAGTAGTACTAGTAGTAGTCGTAGTAATAGTAGAAGTAGGAGCTTGAGTAGTAGTTGTAGGATATGTGGCAGTCATGGTAGTAGCAGTAGTTGGAGTAGTGGTTGCAGTGCAAGAACGAGTAATAGTACTAGGAGTAGTAGAAGTAACAGTTGCGGAAGTACCAACAGTAGCAGCATTGGTAGTAGCGCTAGTAGTAGTGGTAGTAGTAGTTGCAGTAGTAGTAGCAATAGTACTAGTTGGAGTTGGAGTAGGAGTTCGAGTAGGGGCAGTCATAGCAGTAGTTGTTGTTATTGTAGTAGTAGTAGGAGTGGTAATAGGAGTCAAAGTTGGAGTTGGAGTTATAGTAGGAGTTGTAGTAGTTGTAGTACTACTAGTAGGAGTAGTAGTAGCAGCAGTTGTTGGAGTAGGAGTAGTAGTAGTAGTAGTGGTTGAAATAGTAGTGGTAGTGCTAGTTGTGGTAGGAGTAGTTGTAGTAGTAGTAGGAGGAGGAGTAGTTGTAGTAGTAGTGGTAGTAATTGGAGTAATAGTACTAGTCGTAGTAGCAGTAGTAGTAGTTGTTGTTGTTGTTGTAGTAGTAGCAATAGTTGTAATAGTTGTAACAGTAGTAGTAGGGGTGGCAGTTGTAGTAGTAGTAGAAGTAGTAGTGATAGTAGTATTAGTGGTAGTAGTAGTAACAACAGCAGTAGTAGTGGTAATAAAAGTAGAAGTTGGAGTTGTAGTAGGAGTATTAGTGTGAGTTGTTGTTGTTGGAGAAGTGGTAGCAGCAGCATTTGTAGTTGCAGTAGCAGTAGGAGTTGGTGTAGGAGTAGGAATTTTAGTAGTCATAGTAGTAGGATTAGTAGTAGTAGCAGTAGGTAGGGGCAGTAGTAGGAGTAGTAGTAGAAGTTCGTGTATCGGTGGGAGTTGTAGTTGTTGTAGCAATAGTGGTACTAGTAGTAGTAGTAGTAGTGCAATAGTAGCCACAGAAGTAGTGGCATTAGTTGTAGCAACAGTAGTAGTTGTAGGAGTAATAGTAGTGGTAGTAGCTGTAGCAATAGCAGTAGTAAGAGTCGTAGTTGTAATAGCAGTAGTAGTAGCAACAATAGTAGTTGTTATTTTTGAAGTAGTAGAAGCACTAGTGGGAGTAGGTGTAGCAGAAGGAGTAGTAGGAGTAATAGTACTAGTAGTAGTAGTGTTAGTATTAGTAGTATTAGTACCTGTAGTACTAGTTGTAGTAGTAGTTGTTGTAATAGTAGCGGTAGTAGAAGTTGTTGTACTAGAAGTTGTAGAAGTAGTAGCAATGGTATTAGTACGAGTTGGTGTAGGAGTCATAGGAGGAGTAGTAGTAGTTGGAGTTTGGGTAGCAGTTGTTGAAGCAGTAGTAGTAGCTATGGTAGTTGGAGCAGGGGTGGAGATAGCAGTTGTTGTTGGAGTAATATGAGTAGGAGTAGATGCAGTAGTAGGCGAATTAGTAGGAATAGTAGTAGTAGTAGTAGAAGTAGTATTACTATTCATAGCAGTAGTAGTAGTAGTAGTTAATGGACTAGTAGCAGTAGTAGTTATAT
Organism: Trichopus zeylanicus subsp. travancoricus; assembly: GCA_005019695.1. Lineage (NCBI taxonomy): Eukaryota > Viridiplantae > Streptophyta > Magnoliopsida > Dioscoreales > Dioscoreaceae > Trichopus > Trichopus zeylanicus. The sequence goes on along the minus strand of RXID01021768.1, from coordinate 240,189 downwards.
TAGTAGTAGATGTAGAAGTAGAAGTAGTTGTAGTAGTAGTAGTAGTGATTGTTGTTATAGCAGTAGTTGCAGTAGTAATAGTAGGAGCAGCAATAGTAGTAATAGTAGTAGTTGTAGGACTAGTAGTAGTACTAGTAGTAGTAGTACATATAGTAGTGGTAGTAGTAGTAGCAGTAGTAGTAGTATTTGTAGTAGTAGTAGTAGTAGCAGCAGGAGTAGTAGCTAAACTAGTAGTAGTAGTAGTAGTAGTAGTAGCAGAAGCAGCAATAGTAGTAGTAGTTGTTGTTGTTATTGAATTAGTATTATTAGTAGCCATAGTAGTAGTAGTAGTAATAGGAGTGTTTGGAGTAGTAGTATTAGTACGAGTAGTAGTGGTAGTACTTGTGGTAGTCGTAAGAGTAGTAGTAGGAGGAGTTGTCATAATTGTAGTTGTAGTAGCAGTAGTCATAGTAGCAGCAATAGTAGTAGTTGTTGTGGTAGTAGTAGAAGGAGTATAGTAGTAGTAGGAGGAGGAGGAGTTGTGGTCATAGAAGTTGTAGGAGTGTTTGGATTAGTAGCTACTCGTAGACATTTTAGCAGTGTTTGTAGTAGTAGAAGAAGAAGGAGCAGTAGCAGCAGTAGTAGCAATAGTAGTAGTACAAAGAGGAGTGTTTGTATTAGTAATAGTAATAGTAGTAGGATTTGTCTTAGTATTAGTAGTAATAGTAGTTGGAATAGTAGTAGTAGCAATTGTGCTAGTAGTAGAAGTATTAGTAGTAGTAGTGGTAGTAGAAGTAGTAGTAGTAGTAACAGTAGCAATAATAGTAGTAGTAGTAGTAGTAGTAGTAGTAGTAGTAGTAGTAGTAGTAGTAGTAGTAGTAGTAGTAGTAGTAGTAGTAATTGTTGTTGTTGTTGTTGTTGTTGTTGTTGGATTAGATTATTAGTAGCCGTAGTAGTAGTAGTTTTAATAGGAGTGTTTGTAGTAGTAGTATTAGTACGAGTAGTAGTGGTAGTAGTAGTAGTAATCGTAAGAGTAGTAGTAATAGTAGGAGTAGTTGTAATTGTAGTTGTAGTAGCAGCAATAGCAGTAGTTGTTGTGGTAGTAGTAGTAGGAGTGTAGTAGTAGTAGTAGGAGGAGGAGTTATGGTCGTTGAAGTTGTAGAAGTGTTCGGATTAGTAGCTAGTCGTAGAAGTTTTAGTAGTGTTAGTAGTAGTAGTAGTAGAAGGAGCAGTAGCAGCAGTAGTAGCAATAGTAGTAGTACAAAGAGGAGTGTTTGTATTAGTAATAGTAATAGTAGTAGGATTTGTCTTAGTATTAGTAGTAATAGTAGTTGGAATAGTAGTAGTAGCAATTGTACTAGTAGTAGAAGTGTTAGTAGTAGTAGTAGTGGTAGTAGTAGTATTAGTAGTAGTACTTGTGGTAGTTGTTGTTATTATTCTAGTAGCAGTAGTGGTAGTGGTAGTTGGATTAGGAGTAGTACTAGTCATACTAGTAGTTGGAGTATGAGTAGTAGTAGTAGGAGCAGAAGTAGAAGTACAAATTATGGTAGGAGTATTAGTAGCAGTAGTTGTAGGAGTAGTAGGAGTAGGCATAGGAATAGTAGTAGTTGTAGTAGTAGTAGTAGTAGGAGTAGTGGTAGTAGTAGTTGTAGTAGTAATAGTAGTAATAGTAGTAGTAGTAGTAGTAGTTGTGGTAGTAGTACTAGTAGTGGTGTTAGTATTAGTTGTAATAGTACCAATAGTAGTAGGAGTTGTAGTAGTAGCAATTATACCAATAGTTGTAGTAGAAGAAGAAGTAGTAGTAGTAGTTGTTGTTGTTGTTGTTGTTGTTGCCGTTGTTGTTGTTGTTGTTGTTGTTGTTGCCGTTGTTGTGGTTGTTGTTGTTGTTGTAGTAGTAGTAGTAGTAATAGTAGCAGTAGCAGTAGTGGTAGTAGCAGTAGCAGTAGTGGTAGTAGTGGTAGTAGTAGTAATAGATGTAGCTGTAGAAGTAGTAGCGGTAGTAGTGGCAGGAGTTGGGAGTAGGGGTAGTAGTAGGAGTTGTAGTTGTTGGAGTAGGGGTAGTTGTAGTTGGTGTAGAGGTAGTAATACTAGTAGTAGTTGTTGTAGTAGTAGTAGGAGTTCGAGCAGGTTTAGGTGTAGCAGTAGTAGCGGTGGTAGTAGGAGTGGTAGTAGGAGTAGTAGTAGGAGGAGGAGTAGTAGCAGTAGAAGCAACAGCAACAGTAGTAGTAGCAGTAGCAGTAGTAGAATTACCAACAGCAGCAGCAGCATTAGTAGTAGCACAAGTCGTAGTAGTAGTTGTTGCAGTAATAGTCGCAGTACTATAAGTTGGAGTAGTAGTAGGAGTTGGAGTAGGGGCAGTTGAAGTAGTGGTAGCAGTAGGAGTAGTAGTAGGAGTTGGAGTTGGATTTGGAGTTGCAGTAGGAGTTATAGTAGCTTTTGTACTACCTTAAGGAGTAGTAGTAGCAGCAGTTGTTGGAGTAGGATTAGTAGTAGTAGCAGTCGGACTAGTTGAAATAGTAGTGGTAGTACTAGTAGCGGTAGGAGTCATTGTAGTAGGAGGAGGAGTAGTAGTAATAGTAGAAGGAGTTGAGGTAGTAGTGGTAGTAATAGGAGCAGTAGTACTAGTAGTAGTAGCAGCAGCAGCAGTAGTACTAGTTGTTATTGTAGTAGTAGTAGTAGCAGCAGTAGTTGTCGTAGTATTAATAGTAGTTATAGTAATAGTAACAGTCAGAGTTGTAGTTGTTGGAGAAGTGGTTGCAGCAGCAATAGTAGTTATAGTAGAAGTTGGAGTTGGTGTAGGAGTAGGAATTGTAGTAGTCATAATAGTAGGAGTAGTATGAGTAGTAGGAGTAGTAGTAGTAGCTGTAGCAGGAGTAGGAGTTGGAATAGTAGTAGTAGTAGGAGGAGGAGTAGTAGTAATAATAGTAGTATTAGTAATATTAGTTGTAGTCGTAGTAGTAGTTGTAGTAGTAGTAATATTAGTAGTAATAGTAGTAGTAGTAGTAGTAGTAATAATAATAATAGTAATATTAGTAGTAGTCATAGTAGTAGTAGTAGTCGTAATAACAGTAATATTAGTAGTAGTCGTAGTAGTAGTAGTAATAGTAATAATGGTAGTAATAGTTGTGGTAGTTATTGCGGTTGGAGCATAGTAGGTGTTGTAGTTGTTGGAGTAGTGGTAGCAGCAATACTAGTAGTTGTAGTAACAGAAGGAGTTGGAGTCGTAGTAGGAATAGTCCTAGTCGTAGTAGTAGTAGTAGGAGTAGTAGTTGTAGCAGTAGAAGGAGTTGGAGTTGAAATAGTAGTAGACATAGTAGTAGTAGTAGTAGTAGTAGTAGGAATAGTAGTAGTCATAGTTGTTGCAGTTCTTGTAGTTGTTGTTGTAGTAGTAGTAGTAGTAGTAGTAGTAGTAGTAGTAGTAGTAGTAGTAGTAGTAGTAGCAACAACAACAACAACAGCAGCAGCAGCAGCAGGAGTAGTAGTAGTAGTAGTCATAGTAGTAGTAGTAGAAGTAGTAGTCGTTGTGGTAACAGTAGTATTAGATTTAGTAGTAGTAGTAGTCTTATTAGTAGTAACAGCAGCAGTAGTAGTAGAAGTAGTAGTAGTAGTAGTAGTAGTGGTCGTAACAGTAGTAGTAGTAGTAGGAATGGGAATAGTATTAGGTCCAATAGTATTTGTAGGGTTAGTTGTAGTAGTAGTAGGTGCAGTAGTCACAGTTGGAGTTGGAGTAGTAGTAGTAGCGTTAGAAGTGGTAGTTATAGATTAGTAGTAGTAGGAGTAGTAGTAGTTGCTGTAGTGGTAGCAGTAATAGTAGTAGTAGTAGCAGCAAGACTAGTAGTAGTAGTCGTCGCCGTAGTAATTGGAGTAGTAATAGTAGTAGTAGCAGTAGTAGCAACAGTAACAGTAGTAGCAGTAGTAGTAGGAGTGTTAGTAGTAGTATTAGGAGGAGTAGTAGTAGCAGTTGTAAAAGTAGTTGTTGTAGCATTAGTAGTAGGAGTATTAGGATTAGTAGTAGTATTGGTAGTAGTAGCAGTAACAGTGCTAGTCAGAGTTGTGGCGGCAATAGGTGTAGGAGTAGTAGTAGTAGTGGTGGTAGTAGTAGTAGTAGTAGCAGTGGACTTAGTATTAGTTGTAGTAGATCCTGCAGTAGGGGAAGTATGTGTAGCAATTGCACTTGTAGTAGTAGTAGTAGTAGTAGTAGTAGTAGTAGTAGTAGTATTTGTCGTAGTAGTATTAGTAGTAGTAGTGGTAGTGGTGGTGGTGGTGGTGGTGGTAGTAGTAGTAGTAATGCAAGTTGTAGTAGTGGTAGTAGTTGGAGCAGCAGCAGCAACAATAGTAGTTGTTGTTGTTGTTGTAGTAGAAGTCGTAGTAGTAGTCGTAGTAGTAGTAGAAGTGGGCGTAGTAGTGAGAGTAGTATTAGTAGTTGTAGGAGTAGGAGTTGTAGTAGTAGTAGGGTTAGTGTTTGCAGCAGTAGTACCTGTAGTAGGGGTAGTAGTTGTAGCAATTTCACTTGTAGTAGCAGTAATAATAATAATAGTATTAGTATTAGTAGTAGTAGTAGTAGAAGTAGTAGCAGTAGTACTAGGTACAGCAGCAGTGGCAACTGTAGTAGTAGTAATAGTAGTAGAAGTCGTAATAGTTGTCGTAGTAGTAGTAGAATTGAGGGTAGTAGTAGTAGTCTTAGTAGTAATTGTTGTAGGAGCAGAAGTAGGAGTAGTTGTTGTATTAATCGTAGTAGTAGTAGTAGTAGTAGTAGTAGTAGTAGTAGTAGTAGTAGTAGTGGTAGTAGTTGTAGTAGTTGCAATAATATAGCTGTGGTTGTAGGAGGAGTTGTTGTAGTAGTAATAGGTGTAGTAGTGGTTGGAGTGGGGGTAGTAGTAGTTGGAGTTGTAGTAGCAATAGGAGTTGGAGTAGGTGTCCAAGTAGCTATAGTTGTAGTAGTAGGAGAAGTTGTAGAAGTAGCAGTAATAGCAGTAGGAGTAGGAATAGTAATAGTACCAGTACCAATAGTAGTACCAGTAGCAGTAGTAGTTGTAGTAATACTCGTTATAGCAGCAACAGTAGTAGTAGTTGCAGTAGTAGGAGTAGTAGTAGTAGTAGCAGTCGTAGAAGGAGTAATAATAGTAGTAGTTGTGCTACTAGTAATGTAGTAGTAGTAGTAGTAGCAGTAGTGGGAGTAGTAGTAGTAGTAGTAGTAGTAGCAGTTGTTGCAATAGTAGTAGTTCTAGGAGTGTTTGGGGTAGTCTTATTAGCACGAGTAGTAGCAGTAGTTGTATTAGTAGTAGGAGCAGTTGTTGTGGTAAGAGTAGTCATAATAGTAGTAGTCCTATTAGTTGTAGTATCAGTTGGAGTAGTAGTCGTAGAAGTCGTAGGAGTGCCAAAAGTAGTAGTAGTAGGAATGTTTAAAGTAGTAGTAGTACTAGTAGTAGAAGAAGTAGTTGGAGAGTTAGTATTAGTAGTAGTAGTTCCAGTAGTAGAAGGAGTAATAATAGTAGCAATTGTACGAGTAGTAGTAGTAGTAGTAGTAGTAGTAGTAGTTCTAATAGTTGTAGTTGTTGTAGTAGTGGTAGTAGTTGTAGTATTAGCAATGATAGTAGTAGTTGGAGTAGGAGCAGTAGTTGTAGTAGTAGTAGTAGTAGTAGCAGTAGTAGGAGTACTTGTAGCAGTAGTATTTGTAGGAGAAGGAGTTGTAGTAGGAGTAGTAATGGGAGTTGGTGTAGGAGTAGTAGTAGTAGTTGTAGGAGTAGCAGTTGTACCAGTAGTAGTAGTTGTTGTTGTTGTTGTAGTAGCAGTTTTAGTAGTAGTTTGTGTAGCGGTAGCAATAGAAGTACTATTTTTAGTAGTAGTAGTAGGGGGAGCAGTAGTAGTAGTAGTAGTGGGAGTAGTAGTACTAATAGTAGATGTAGTAGTATTAGTAGTAGTAGTAATTGTAGTAGTAGTTATTGTAGGAGTTGGAGTAGGAGTAGTAGTGGGGGTTGTTCTAGGAGTTGGAGTAATAGTAGTAGTAGTAGTAGCAGCAGCTGTAGGAGTTATTGTAGGAGTTGGATTAAGAGTAGCAGTAGTAGTGGCTACTGTAGGAGTCGGAGTAGTAGTAGCAGCAACATAATAGTTGTTGTAGTAGGAGTAGTAGTAGTAGCAGCAGCAGTAGTAGTAGTGGAAGTCGTCGTAGTAGCAGAAGTAGTGGTAGTAGAAGTCGTAGTAGTAGTTGTCGTTGTTGTCGTAGGAGTAGTTGTGGGAGTAGTTGTTGTAGTAATGCTAGTAGTAGTAGTAATCATAGTAGTAGTAGCAGCAGCAGTAGTAGCAGTTGTTGTACAAGTAGCAGCAGCAACAGTAGCAGTAGCTGTACTTGAAGCAGTATTTTTAGTAGAAGTAGTAGTAGCAGCTGCAGTAGCAGTAGTAGTTATTGTGGTGGTAGTAGTAGTAGTAGTAGTTTTAGTAGTTGTAGTAGTAGTTGTTGTTGTTGTCGTTCTAGTACTAGTAGTAGTATTAAGAGGAGGAGGAGGAGGAGTAGTAGTAGTAGTCGTGGTGGTGGTGGTAGTAGTGCAGCAGCAGTAGCAATTGTGGCAGTTGTTGCTACTGTAGAAGTAGTAGTAGCAGCAGTTGTAGCAGTGGTAATAGTAGTAGTAGTAATAGTAGTAGCAGCAGTAATAGTAGTAGTAGTAGCACTAATATTAGTAAAAGTAGGAGCAGCAGTAGTTGTAGCAGCAGTAGTAGTAATGGAGGTAGTAGCAACAATAGTAGCATTGTTGCGGTAGTAGTAGCAGTAGAAGTAGTAGTAGTAATAGTAGTAGTGTTCTTAGTACTAGCGGCAGTAGCAGCATCAGTAGTTGTAGTAGGGGTTAGAGTAGGAGTGGTGCTAGTAGTAGTAGTTGGAGTCGTGGTAGCACTAGCAGTAGTAGAAGTAGTAATAGTAGCTATAGTGGTAGTAGTAGTAGTTGGACTAGGTGTAGTAGTAGTAGTAGCAGCAGCAGTTGGAGTACGAATAGTAGTAGCAGTAGCAGTCGTATTAGTTGCATCAGTAATACATTGTTAGTTGGAATAGTAATAGTAGTAGTAGTATTCGTAACTGTAGTAGTAGTTGCCGTCGTAAAGGGAGTACTAGTATTAGTTGTTGTACTAGCAGTAGAAGAAGTTGCAGTACTAGAAGTAGTGGTAGTAGAAGTAGTAGTAGCAGTATTAGTAGTAGTAGCAGCAGTAGTATCGGTAGTAATAAGAGTAGTTGTTGTAGTGGCTATAATAGTATAGTAGTAGTAGTAGTTATAGTAGTAGTTGTAGTAGTAGTAGTAGTGGCAATCATAGTAATAGTAGTAACAGTCGTAGTAGGTGTTGTAGTTGTAGTAGAAGTTGTAGTGGTAGTAGTCGAAGGAGTAGTGGTAGCTGTTGTAGTAGTTGTAGGAGCAACAATTGTAGCAGTAGTAGTAATATTAGTATTACTAGTAATAGTAGTAGTACTAGTAGCATTTGTATTAGTAGAAGTAGTAGTAGTAGTATAAGTAGTAGTAGTAGTGATAGGAGTTGGAGTAGGAGTAGTAGTAGTTATTATAGTGGGAGTTGGAGTTGGAGTAGTAGTTGTTGTTGTAATAGTAGCTGTAAAAGTAGTTATTGTAGTGGGAATTGTAGTAGGATTAGTAGTAGTAACAGAAATGGGAGTAGGACTGGGAATTGTAGTTATCGTAGTTATAGTAGTTGTTGTTGCAGTAGTAGTAGTCGGAGTAGTAGTTGTAGTATCAGCAGCACTAATAGGAGTAGTATTAGTGGTAGTCGCGGAAGTAGCAGTAGTAGTAGTAATAATAAAAGTTGCAGCAGCACGAGTTGTAGCAGTAGTAGTAGTAGTAGTATGAGTAGTAGTTGTAGTAGTAATAGTAGTAGTAAGAGCAATAATTGTAGTAGTAATAGTAGTAGTAGGAGTAGTAGTTATAGCAGTAGTTGTTGTTATAGCAGTAGCAGTAGTAGCGATTGTAGTAGTACCAGCAGTAGTAGTAGTAGTAGCTGTAGTGGATGTAGCAGTAGTTGTTGTTGTAGGAGAAGTAGTAGGAGAAGGAGTTGGAATTGGATTTGTAATAGTAGTTGTAGTGCTAGTGCTTGTATTAGTAATAGTAGTAGAAGTAGTAGTACTAGTAGTAGTCGTCATACCAGGAGTAGAATTAGGAGTAGTAGTAGGAGTAGTTATAGTTGTTGGAGTAGTTGTAGTAGTGGTAGTAGTAGTAATCGTTGCATGAGTAATGGTCGTAGTACTAATATTAGTAGCAATAGTAGTAGTAGGAGCAGTAGTAGGAGTAGTAGTAATAGTAGTATTACTATTAGTAGTGGTAGAAGTACTACTACTACTACTCTTACAACTACCGCAACTGCTACTACAACTACTACTATTGCTATTACTTCTTCTTCTTCTACTACTACTGCTACTACAACAACTACTACTTCTACTACAACTACTGCTACTATTTCTATTTCTACCCCTAAAACAGCTCCGACAATTACTTCGACTACTTGTATTACAGCTACTTCTACTACTCATATTACTGGTATTGTTACTACTATTACCGCCACTGTCACTACTTCTGCTACTACTACAACTGCTACTACTACTACTAATATGACTACTACTTCTGCTACTGGTATAACTGCTACTACTATAACTACAACTGCTACTACTACTTCTGCCACTACTACTATGACTACTATAACTCCTGCTACTACTACTACTATTGCTGCTACTGCTACTATCTCTACTACTACAAATACAACTACAACTCCTACACTACTACTACAACTACTACTACAAGCACTACTACTACTCCAACAACGACCACTATTACTACAATTATTACTGCCACTACTACTATTATTACTACTACTACAACTACTACTATTATCACTACAACAACTACTACTCATACTGTTACTATTACTACTAATATTACTATTACTACTACTTTTACTAATGCTACTACTACTACTACTACTACTTTTGCAACTACTACTACTACTACTACTACTACTACGACTACTACTACTACTACTAATACTACTACTACTACTCCTACTACTACTACAGTTACTTCTTCTATCACTACTACTACTAATACTACAACAACCAATAAAACTACTACTACCACTACTACTGCAACTCATGCTCCTACTATAATTACAGCTACCAATACTACTACTGCTGCTGCTACAACTAATACTACTGCTAATACTGCAACTACTACTACTAATACTACTACTACTATTGTCATGACTAAGACTACTACTACTACTATTAGTTGTATTACTCCACCTATGATTATGAAGATAACAACAACTACTACTACTATTACTCATGTTACTACTACTATTGCAACAACTACTTCTACTACTACTACTACTACTACTACTACAACTACCACTCTTACTATTACTATTACTGCGGCTACTACTATTATCGTTACTACAACTATCACTTCTGCTACTACTACTACTGCTACTCCTACTACTGCTACTGCAACTGCACCTGCAATAACAATCGCTAATATCGCACTATCTACTACTATTACTGCTACTAGCCCTCCCACTGCTACTACTACTACTACAACAACTACTCCAGCTCTTACTATTTCTACTACTGCAACCACTACTACTGCAGCTCCTACTTCGGCAACTACTACTCCTACTGCTACTACTACTACAACCTCTCATGCAACTATTGATACTCCAACTGCTACTGCTACTACAACTATTTCGGCTACTTCTACCGCTGTTGTTTCTCCTACTACTACTACCGCTTCTATTATTTCTACTACTACTACTACTACTATTGCTATTGCTGCTACTACACCTACTTTTACTACCAATATGCTACTACTACTGCTATTACTGCTACAACTACCGATGTTGTTTATCCTACTACTACTACTATAGTTCCTACAATTACTACTACTATTACTACTACTAGTTTTGCGGCAACTATTGATGCTATTACTAGTAATGCTACTGCTATGACTTTTGCTACAACTTCTACTACTACAACAAATGGCACGACTACTATTGCTATTACTACTACCACTTCTGCTACTACTTCTACTACTAGTGTTGCTACTACTATGACTACTACAACTACTTTTGCTTCTACTACAACTGCAACTACTACTTCAATCACAACCACTACCACTACAAGAACTACCACTACTAGTACTACCACTACAACTACTATTACTACTGCTAGTGATGCTACGATGACTACTACTATTACTACTAATGCTGCTACTACTACAACTACTACTACGGCTTCTACTACAGCTACTGCTACTAAAACTACTACACTTACTACTACTACTACTACTACTACTACTACCACTACTACTAGTAGTATCACTACTACTGCAACTACTACTAATACTACTACTACTACTGCTGTGGTTACTGCTACAACAACTACTATTACTATTACTTCTGCTATGACTGTTGCTACTACTACTGCTACTGCTACTACTACTCTTATTGCTACTGCTGCTACAATTGTTACTACTACTACTATTGCTACTGTTGCAACTATCGCTACTACTAGTACTACTAAGACTACTATAGCAATTACTAATACTACTATTGTTGCTGCTGCTACTACTATTACTACTATAACTACTATTATTGCTACTATAACTACTATTATTGCTACTGCTGCTACTATCGCTAGAACTACTGCTACTACTTCTACAATTGCGATAACTACCGCTACTTCTACAACTAATGCTACCAGTACTATTGCTGCTACAACAACAACAACTACTACTACCATTGCTATTACAACTACACTATAACTTGTACAACTGCTAGCAATACTACTGCTATTACCGCTACTACAACTACTTCTTCTACTACTATTACTACTAATACTTCTGTTACTACACTACTAGTACTCCTTATACTACAAGTACTACTACTACTACCACTACTACTACTGCGACAATAGTTGCTATTACTACTACTACTGCTACTACTACTACTACTACTACTACACAACAACAACAACAACAACAACCACTACTAGTACTGCTATTGCTACTACTGCTACTTAAACAACTACTCCTCCTACTACTACTACAACTATTACTACTACTAATACTACTACTATGCTTACTTCTGCTAGTAATACTAGTAATAGAATCAATACCACTATCATTAGTCCTACTACTACTACTACCACTTCTTCTACTTCTATTGCCACTACTACTACTACTACTACAACTGCTGCGGCTAAAATACTACTGCTACTACTACTCTTGCTACTATAACTATAGGCACTACTACTACTACTACTACTACTACTACTACTACGACTACGACTACTACTACTGCTACTGCTGCAACTGCTTCTCCTAGTGCAACTACTTGTACTGCTACTACTACAACTCCTCCTCCTACTACTGCTTCTCCTACTATGACTATTACTGCTATAATTACTAATTCTACGCTATTACTACTGCTACTATGGCTGCTGCTACTATTACACTACTAATACTACTAATACTATTGCTACAATTGCTGCAGTTACTGCTACTTCACCTACTAGTACTACTGCTAGTACTGATACTACTACTAATGCTATTGCTACTACTTCTACTAGAATTACTGCTACTACTGCTTCTGCTGCTGCTAATACTACTACTATTACTACTGCAACTGCAAGTTTTGCAACTACTGCTACTACTAGTGCTACTACTACAACTACTACCACTGCTGCATCTACTACTACTGCAAATTACACTACTATTACTTATACGACTTTTGCAACTTTTAATATTGGTACTACTTGTGCTGATTCAACAGTAACTACTACAACTACTACGATTACTATTTCAGCTACTACTGCTATTACTATTACTACTTCAACTACGACTACTACTGCAAATACTAAAATTGACGCCACTACTGCTACTACTACTGGTGGTACAACTCCTAATACTATAACTACTACAACTACTGCTACTGCTGTTGCTACTAGTACTACTTCTATTACTGTTACAACTTCAGCTACAACTTCTTCTACTACTTTTACTTCTACTAGTACTGCTACTACTGTTGCAGCTACAGCTAATGCTAATACTACAAGTACTACTGCTACCGCTACTACTATTTCTACTACTACAACTGTCATTGCTACTTCTGCATCTACTCCTACTATGGCTAATACTACAACTACTACTACGAATACTGGTACTACTACTACTGCTAATACTTCTACAACTACTACTACTACCAATGCTACTACTACTACAATAGCTACTGCTACTACTATTGCTACAACTATTGCAACAGCTACTACTACAACTGCGACTACTTTTGCTACTATAGCAGTGGTTATAGTAGTAGTAGTAGCAATAGCAGAAGTAGTAGTAGTAGTAGTAGTAGTAGTAGTAGCTGTAGTAGTAGTAGTAATAGCAGTGGTTATAGTAGTAGTAGTAGTAGTAGTGTTGTAGTAGTAGCAATAGCAGAAGTAGTAGTAGTAGTAGAAGTAGTAGTGTAGTAGTAGTAGTGGTGGTAGTGGTTTTGGTGGTGGTAGTAATAGTAGTAGTAGCCGTTGCAGTAGTGGTAGTAGTAGTAGTAGTAACAGCCGCAGTAGTAGCAACAACAACAAGAATAGTAGCAGTAGCAATAGTAGTAGCAGTAGCAGTAGCAATAGTACCTGAAGTAGTAGCAACTGTAGTAGTAGTAGGAGGAGTTGTAGTAGTAGTTGTTGTAGTAGTATTAGTGGCAATAGTAGTTGTTATAGTTGTTGTTGTAGTAGTAGAAGTAGGAGTAGGAGTAGTAGTTGTTGTTGTAATAGTAGTAGTAGTAGGAGTAGCAGTTGGTCTTATACTAGTAGTGGGAGTAGGAGTGGTAGTAGGGGTAGTAGTAGTATAGTAGTAGTAGTAGTAGTAGTAGCAAGAGTGGGAGTAGGAGTGGGAGTAGGAGTGGGAGTAGGAGTAGTAGTAGGTATTGTAGTAACAGTAGTAGGAGCTGTAGTAGTAGTAGTAGTACTAGGAGTAAGACGAGGTAGGAGCTGCTACTACAGTAGTAGGAGCTGTAGTAGTAGTAGTAGTACTACTGCTACTACTACAATTACGACTACTGTTACTACTAACTTCTACTACTACTGCTACAGCTACTGCTACTACTACTACTACTACTACTATTACTGCTACAACTACCATTGCTACTACTAAGTACTGCTACTACTATTTCCACTACTGCTACTTCTTCTACTACTATTTCTACTACTACAACAACTACGACTGCTACTACTGCCACTACTGTTGCTGCTACTGCAACTACTACCTCTGCTGCTGCTACTACCACAACTAATACTACAGCAGCTGCTACTACCACTACTACTACAACAACAACTACTACCATTGCTACTACTACTACTACTACTACTGCTGCTACAACAACTACTACTACTACTTTTGCTACCACGGCTGCTACTGCTACTGCTACTGCTTGCGCTACTACTACTAAAACTGCAACTACTGTTGTTACTACAACAATAACTACAACGTTGACTACTACTACTACCTCTAGAACCACCACGTCTCATACTACTAGTAATACTGCTACTACTGCTACTTCTACTACTACTACTACAACTACTACTACTGCCATTGCTACTACTACTGCTGCTACTACTGCTACAACAACAACTACTACTACTTCTACTACCACGGCTGCTACTGCTACTGCTTGCGCTACAACTACTAAAACTGCAACAACTATTGTTACTACAACAACAACTACAACTTTGACTACTACTATTACCGCTAGAACCACCATGTCTCATACTACTACTAATACTGCTACTACTGCTGCTTCTACTACTACTGCTACTACTATTATAGGTTTCGCTACTACTACTACAAATACTGCTACTACTAGGTCTACTACTACTTCTATTAGTACTTCGACTACTACTACTATTGCTACTGCTATTACTGCTACTTCTACTAATACTACTACTACTGGTATTGCTAATTCTTCCGCTACTGCTATTGCTACTATTGCTGTTGCTACTACCACTACTACTACGCCTACTACTACTACTATTGCTACAACTACTACTACTACGCCTACTACTACTACTGTTGCTACTTCTACTACTACCACTGCTACTACATCTAGTACTACAACTACTGTACCTGCTACTATTACCACTGCTACTACAGCCACCACTGCTACTTCCATTGCTACTACTAATACTAATATTTTTGCTATTGCTTCTACTGCAACAACTGTTACTATTGCTACCACTGCAGCTACTGCTACTCCTATTGTTGCTACTTCTACTAAAACCACTTCTACGAGTTTTGCTACTACTGTGACTACCACTACTACTATGACTACTAGTACTACTACTACTGCAACTACTAATACTACCACTACTACAATTACAATTACTACCATAACTCCTATTATTGCAAGCACTACTATTGCTACTATTGCTACTACAACTACTACTACTGCTATAGCCACTTATGAAACTACTACCACTACTACCACTACTACAACTACCATTGCGACTACTACTGCTACTGCTACTACTACTAGAACAACTACTGCTTCCGTTACTGCCACTGCAACTACTACTGCTACTACGACTACTACTACAGCGAATACTGCTACTGCTGCTACACCTAATGTTACAACTAGTACTCCTACTATCACTACTACTATTGCTACTGCTACTACTACTACTACTACTACTGCCACTACAATTACTACTACTTCTACAACTACTTCTATTGCAACTAATATTACTATTACTTCAACTATTGCTATTACAACTGCTGCTATTGCTTCAATAACCGCTACTATTAGTATAATTGCTACTACTAGCACTACTACAACTATTACTACTGCTTCTACTACTCCTACTCCTGCTACTACAATTATTATGACTACTACTGCTACCACTACTATTTCATTGTTACTATTTCAGCTACTACTATTACTACTACTACTATTGCTACTACAACAGCTACTACTACTATTACTACTACTGCTATTTCTACTATGACTACTATTACAACTACTACTACTTCAACTCCTACTACAACTTCTCCTACAATAACAACTACTATTACTCCTACTACTACTTCTCCAACCACTACTACTTCTCCGACCACTACTACTTCTCCTACTACCACTGATGGTACTTCTACTTTTGCTACAAATACTACTACTACTTCTGCTATTACTACCACTACTACTACTACTATTGCTGCTGCTCCTATTGCAACAACAAATACAACTACTACTACTAGTACTTCTGCAACGGCTGCTACACTACTTCTACTACTACGGCTACTGCCACTACTACTACTACAACTACTTCTACTACTGCTACTATTACTACTCCTACTACTACTGCTCTTGCTACAATAACTAATACTACCACTACTACCACTTCTCCTACAACTACTGCTACTGCAATTGCTACTACTGCTACTACTATTGCTATTGCTAGTACCACTACTATGACTACTACTACCACTTCTATTATTACTACTACTTCTACTGTAGCTGCAAGAGCTACTACCACTAATACTGCTGCTACCACTACTACTACTCCAACTTGTACTACTATTGCTACTATTGCTACTATTGCTACTAAAGTACAACAACAACAACAACAACAACTACTACTACTACTACTACTACTACTACTACTACTACTACTACTAGTACTACTATCACTACTTCTACACCTAGTCCTTCTACTATTACTTCTTCTTCTTCTACTACTACTACTACTACTGCTGCTACAACAACTACTACTACTACTTTTGCTACCACGGCTGCTACTGCTACTGCTACTGCTTGCGCTACTACTACTAAAACTGCAACTACTGTTGTTACTACAACAATAACTACAACGTTGACTACTACTACTACCTCTAGAACCACCACGTCTCATACTACTAGTAATACTGCTACTACTGCTACTTCTACTACTACTACTACAACTACTACTACTGCCATTGCTACTACTACTGCTGCTACTACTGCTACAACAACAACTACTACTACTTCTACTAACACGGCTGCTACTGCTACTGCTTGCGCTACAACTACTAAAACTGCAACAACTATTGTTACTACAACAACAACTACAACTTTGACTACTACTATTACCGCTAGAACCACCATGTCTCATACTACTACTAATACTGCTACTACTGCTGCTTCTACTACTACTGCTATTACTATTATAGGTTTCGCTACTACTACTGCAAATACTGCTACTACTAGGTCTACTACTACTTCTATTAGTACTTCGACTACTACTACTATTGCTACTGCTACTACTACTACTTCTACTAATACTACTACTACTAGTATTGCTACTTCTTCTGCTACTGCTATTGCTACTATTGATGTTGCTACTACTACTACTACTACTACGCCTACTACTACTACTGTTGCTACTACTACTACTACTGTTGCTACTTCTACTACTACCACCACTACTATTAGTACAATTGCTACTACTTGCACTACTACAACTATTACTACTGCTTCTACTAGTCCTACTCCTACTACTACAATTATTATGACTACTATTGCTACCACTACTATTTCATTGCTACTATTTCAGCTACTACTATTACTACTACTACTACTGCTACTACAACAGCTACTACTACTATTACTACTACTGCTATTTCTGCTATGACTACTATTACAACTACTACTACTTCAACTCCTACTACAACTTCTCCTACAATAACAACTACTATTACTCCTACTACTACTTCTCCAACCACTACTACTTCTTCGACCACTACTACTTCTCCTACTACCACTAGTGGTACTTCTACTTTTGCTACAAATACTACTACTACTACTTCTGCTATTACTACCACTACTACTACTACTATTGCTGTTGCTCCTATTGCAACAACAAATACAACAACTACTACTAGTACTTCTGCAACGGCTGCTACACTACTTCTACTACTACTGCTACTACCACTACTACTACTACAACTACTTCTACTACTGCTACTATTACTACTCCTACTACTACTGTTCTTGCTGCAATAATTAATACTACCACTACTACCACTTCTCCTACAACTACTACTACTGCAATTGCTACTACTGCTACTACTATTGCTATTGCTAGTAACACTACTATGACTACTACTACCACTTCTATTATTACTACTACTTCTACTGCAGCTGCAAGAGCTACTACCACTAATACTGCTGCTACCACTACTACTACTCCAACTTGTACTACTATTGCTCCTATTGCTACTATTGCTACTAATGTATAACAACAACAACAACAACAACTACTACTACTACTACTACTACTACTACTACTACTACTACTAGTACTACTATCACTACTTCTACACCTGGTCCTTCTACTATTACTTCTTCTTCTTCTTCTGCTACTACTTCTACTAATACTACTATTACTACTACGACGATGACTACTATTACTACTATTACTTCTACTTCTACCAGTACTACTGCTACAACTATTGCTGCTGCTACTGCTACTGCTTCAACTATTACTGCTGCTGCTACTACTACTACTATTACTACAACCGCTACTACTTGTACTATTGCTACTATTAGTACAATTGCAAATACTACAACTACTACTGCTAAAATTATTACTACTACTATTACTGCTATATAATTTCTATTACAACATTTTCTCGTACTACTACTTTTACTTCTACTACTACTATTATAGTTGTTGCTGCTACTACTACTAGTGCTATTATGACTATAACTACTATTATTATTACTACTATTGGCACTACAGCTACTACCACTGCGATGACTCCTCCAATAATAACAACAACTACTACATCTCCTACCACAACTTCTTCTCCACCTACCACTAGTGATACTAATACTTCTGCTTCTCCTCCTCCTCCTCTCCTCCTCCTCCTACTACTACTATTACTACTACTACTATGACTAGTACTACTCATTCTAGTACAATTGCTACCACTACTACTACTTCTCCTACTGCTACTATTGCTACTAATACTACAACTACCACTACTATTAGTATTGCTACTATTACTACTATTACTGACACTATTACTAATACTACTACTGTTACAGCTACTCCAACTACTTGTCATACTACCACAGCTACTGCTACTACTACTACTGCTGCTCCTACTATATTTATTACTATCGCTAGTACTAGTACTGCTACTGCTTCTTATACTACTACTCCTACTTCTACTATTACTGCTTCAACTGCTGCTACTACTGCTATTATAGCAATGATTGCTACTACTACTACTATTGCTACGGCTGTAACTACTACCTCTACAATGACTGTTACTGCAGCTACTACAGCTACAACTACCACTACTACCACTACTATGGCGGCTACTGTTGCTACTACCTATGCTACTACTACTACAACTTGTACTACGACTACTACTAATACTCATGCTACTATAACTACCACTCCAACTACCATAATAGCTACTACTTCTGTAAACACTACTACTGCTACTACTACTACAACAACTATTGCTACTACTAACACTACTGCTACAGCTACTACTACTCCTCCTACTACTATAGCTACCACTGATACCACTACTATGACTATAGCAGCTACTACTACTACTGCTGCTACAACTACTACTACCACCACTACTACAACTACTATTATTGTTACTACTATTACTGCTAGTAGTACTACTCCAACTACCACTAATGCTGCTGCTGCTCCCTCAACTACTACCACTACTACTACTACTATTGTTGCTACTGCATCTACAACTACCACTACTAGTATGATAAATACTACTACTACTACTACTACTACTATTACTATTACTACTAATACTGCTATTGATGCTACTGCTACTACTATTATTACTACTACTGCTGCTACTATAACTGCTAATACTACTGCTATGACTGCTACTACAGCTACTATTATGGCTACGAGTGCTGGTTCTACTTCTAATACTATTACAAGAACTATTGCGACTACTACTACTACTAATACTTCTACTCCTACTGCGGTTACTACTACTACTGGTACTACTACTTCTAGTACTACTACTGCGGCTAATACTACTACTGCTAATACTACTTCTATTGTTACAACTACTACTGCTAGTTCTACTAATGCGACTACTACTGCTACAACAACTACTACAACAATTACTACTACTGTGATTGCTACTATTACTACTGCGACTGTTATGACTGCCACTATTACTACTGCTACTGCTACTGTTACAACTGCTACTGCTACTACTACTACTACCACGACTACTTCTGCAACTAACGACTACTACTACAGCTGTTTCTACTACTACTACTACTAATTGCTACTTCTACTACTTCTACTACAACTTTTGCTCCAATTGCTACGGCTGCTAGTACTGCCACTGCTTCTGCCACTACTGCTACTACTACCACTACTGTTGCAACTACTACGACTAATACTACTACTGCTGCTACTATTACTACTACTGCAGTAGTTGCTACTACCACTACAACTATAACTACTTCTACGACCACTGTAACTTCTACTGCTACTGCTACTACTACTACAACAACAACTACTGCTTGAACTACTACTACAACTACTTCTACAATTGCTACTGCTTATACTACTTTGGCTTGTATAACTACCACTAAAACTGCAACAACTGCTATTACTGCTACTGTTTGTACTACTACTACTACCACTACTGCTACAACTGCTGCTCCTACTATTGCAACCGCTTCTACTACTACTAATACTAATACTTCAGCTACTGTTACTTCTAGAACAACTATTACTATTGCTACTACTGCTTCTACTAATACCACTATTATTACTACTACTGCTACAACTACTACAACCACTTCTACTTGTTCTACTACTGCTATGACTATTACTACTACTACGATAACTACTACTACTACCACTATGATAACTACTAATACTACTAATAGTGCAACTATAATTGCTACCACTACTCCTATTACTACAAGAACTACTACTACTACTATTGTGAATACTACTACTGCTACTACTACAATAACTTATGATACTACTACCACTACTGCCACAACTACTACAGCTATTGCTACAACTAGTGCTACTGCTTCTACTACTAGAATGACTGCTATTGTTACCACTACTACTATAGCTTCGGCTACTACTACGACTACTACTACCTCAAATACAGCCACTATAACTAGTACTCGTACTATTACTACAACTACTGTTACTACTATTACTGCTGCTGCCACTGCATCTACTACTGTTGTTGTTGCTGCTGTAGCTACTACTGCTATGACTACAACTATAACTACTACTACCAAAACTGCTGCTACAACTGCGATTGCAACTACAACAACTACTATTACTACAACTGCTACACTATTAATATTACTGCTAGTACTCAGCTACTACTACAACTACTATTACTAGTACTGCTACTACTACTGTTATTATTACTACTACTATTACAACTATTACTATTACTACTATTATATTATTACTATTCCTATTACTACTATTATTACTACTACTATTTGCTAGACTACTATGGGGCTGCTTCTATTACTACTACTATCTTATTACTACAAAACTACTACTCGTACGCCTAACAACTACCTTCGACTATGCTTGCTGCTGCTACAAACTACGAGTACTTCTCTTCCTCCTCCTACTTCTATGCTACACTACTGCGGCTATGACTTTGATATCGATGGCACTACTAAACAAAAACACTATTATTACTATTACTATACTACTAACTGCTCCTACTGCATCTACTAATACTACTACTACTATTGCGGTTGTTGCTACAACTGCTACGACTGCCACTACTACTTCTGCTACAACTGCTGCTGCTGCTGCTGCTACTACTACTACTACTATTACTGCTACTACTACTACTACTACTACTACTACTACTATTACTGCTACTTCTACTACTAGTACTACTTCTAAAACTACTTCGATTGCAACTACTACTACTACTACTTCTCCCTCAGCTACAACAAGAACAACTACTACTACATCTCATACAACTGTAACTACTGCTACAACTATTGCTACTATAGTTACTACTACACCACCACTTCTACTACTACTACTGCTGCTACTACTACCAATGTTATTATAGCTGTTACTACTACTACCACAACTACTACTACAGCTCGTACTATTACTACTACAGCTACTAAAACTTATGCTACTGGTACTGCTACTACTATTACCATAGCTACTAGTACCACTACTACTGCTACTGCTACTAATCTTACTACCTCTACAGCTACTACAGCTACAACCACTTATACAACAACAACTACTACTACTTCTACCACGACTATTACTACTACTACTACTACTACTACTACTACTACTACTACTTACTACTGCTACTACTACTATGACTACGGCTATTGCGACTACTAATATTGCTACTTGTACTACTATTTCTGTAGGTTTTACAACTACTACTACAATGACTACCCCTACTACAACTACTACTACTATTGCTACTACAACTACTGCTTCTGTTACTACTAATACTACTATAACTACTAATACCCCTACTCCTACAATGACTACCATTGCTGCTACTACTACTGTGGCTATAACTATTACAACTACTTCCCCGACTTTTACTACTTCTGCAACTACTACTACTACAGCTACTACTGCTTCTACAACAACAACTACTACTACTTTACCACTGCTACTACTGTTCCTACTACTATGAAAACTTCTGCAAATACTACTACTGCTGCTACTGAAACTACTGCTACTTCACTGCAACTCCTACTACTAAAACTACTACTACTACTATTACAACCGCTACTTTTGCTACTACTACAAATTGCTTCTACAATTGCAACTTATGCTACTACTTCCACTACTGCTGCTACTACTGCTATTGCTACTGCTACAGCTGCTAATACTATTACTACTATTGTTTTGACTGCTACTTTTATTACTACGACTGCTTCTACTGCTACTGCTAGTTCTTCTTTTTCTTCTTCTACAACTACTACTACTATTACTACCACTACTATTAGTAATAACACTACTATTCCTACTACTTCTACTACTACAATTATTACTACTTCTATTACTACTACTACTACTATTACTATTATTACTACTACATCTACTACTATTACAACTACTACTGCTATTACTACTATTAGTACTACTATTACTACTACTGCTTCTACAATTACTACTACTGCTGCTATTACAGCAACTGCTACTACCACTGCTACTATAATTCCAACTACTATAGTGCCACTACTATTACTCAAAAACCACAACTACTACTACTGCTACCACTGCCACTACTAATACTATTACTACTACTACTTCTATTGCTACTATGACTACTATTTCTACTATTACTACTATTACTACAGCTACAACTACTACTACTCCTAATACACCTACCACAACTACATTATTACTAATAGCAGTACTAGGATTACTACTATTACTGCTACAAATAATACTACTACCATTATTTCAATAACTGCTACTACTACTACTACTACTAATACTAATACTACAACTACTACTACTACTACTACTACTACTACTACTACTACTACTACTACTACTACTACTACTACTACTACTACTACTACATCTACTAGTACTACTGTTGCTGCAACTGTTGTTGATGCTGTTAATGCTGCTACTACTATTACTACTACTACTACTACTGCTGCTGCTACTACTACTGCTAAGACTGTTGTCGCGGCTACTACTCCGCTACAAGTGTTGTTGCTACGTCTACTACTACTACAACTACTATTACTGCGAGTAGTACTGCTACTACTACCACAATTATAACTACTTCTACTACTGCTACTACTACTGCTACAACAACTACTATTACTACTACTTCAACTACAACTGTTATAACTATTACTCCTACAACTATTATTATTATTAATATTACTATTACTACAACAACCACTACTACTATTGCAAGCTACTACTCTAAGCGCTGCTACAATTACAACAACTATTGCTACTACTTCTACTACAACTACTACTGCTACAACAACTACTACTACTAACTACTACTACTACAACTTCTACTACTAACTACTACTACTAGTTCTACTACTGCTACGGCTACTACTACTACTACAATGACAATTGCTACTACAATTACTATTTCTACTACTACTGCCACTATTGCTGCTACTACTACTACTACTACTACAAATACTACTGCTACGACTACTAGTACTACTACTATTACGGCTATAACTACTGTGACAGCCGCTACTACCACTATTACTATAATTCCTGCTACTACCACTGCTACTTTTACTACTACTGCACAAACTAGTACTACAATTAATACTACTACAAATACAACAACTACTTCTACTACTGCTACTGCTGCCGCTGCTGTTGCTGCGACCACTAATAAAACTGCAACTGCTACTATTACTGCTATAACTACTACTACTACAACTACTAGTACTACTGCTAGAACTTCCACTTCTCATTCTGCTACAAACACTACTACTACTATTGCGTCTACTACTGCTACTACTTTTATGGCAACTGCTACTACTACTATGCAAAACACTACTACTACGTCTACTACTACTTTTGTTGCTACTGCTACTGCTACTCCTGCTAATAATACTACTTCTACTCCTACTGCTACTAGATCTCCTATAACTAATACTACTACTACTCCTCCTACAACTTCTTCTACTACTGCTACTACTCGTACAACTGCAATTGCTACTATTGCTCTTACAGCTACTACTACTACTACTCCTACTACTACTATAACAACAACTACTACTACTGCTACTACCGCTATAGCTATAATTGCTGCAACAACAACTACTACTACTACTAAAATAGTTTCCACTGGTACTTGTACAACTACTCCTAATTCTAATACTTCTGCTACTACAACTACGGCACCAACTATTACTCTTGCTACTTTTGCTGCTACTGATACTACTACTATTGTTACTATTACTACTACTACTACTATAACTGCTCGTGTGGCTACTATTGCTATTGCTACTATAATTACTACTGCTACAACTACTACTATTACTATTACTTCAATAACTACTGTTATAACTATTACTCCTACAACTATTATTATTAATAATACTACTACTACTGCTGGTGCTATTAGTAGTACACTGACTACTTCTCCTCCTACTACTACTGCTGCTATTAGAACAACTACTACTATACTACAATTGCTACTACACTACTACTATTACTACCACTTCTACTTTTGCTACTAATACTACTGCTGCTACTACTGCTACGACTATTGCTGTGATAACTACTATGGTTACGAGTGTTGTTGCTACTTCAACTACTAATACAATGAATACTACTACTACTACTACTTCTACTGCTACTAATACAGGTAATACTACCACTACTTTTACTACTATAGCTGCTACTACTACTATTGCTACTACTACTGTTACAACAACAACTGCTGCTATAGCTACAACTACTCCTAATACACCTACCATGACTACTACTAGTACTAATAATACTACTATGATTACTATTTCCACTATAATTTATACTACTACTGTTATTTCTATTATTGCTACTATAAGTATTACTACTACTATTACTATTACTACTATAACTACTGCTACTATTACTTCTACTTCTATTACTAAGGCTGCTGCTGCTAATGCTGCTTCAACTACTACTGTTACTGCAACTACTACTACAACTACTCCTACAATAACTACTGCGAGTTCTGCTATGACTACAACTACAACTGCGAGTGCTGCTGATACTTCTACTACTGCTACACCTACTACTGCTACAACTATTACTACTACTACTACAACTACAACTTCTTCTACTACTGCTATTACTACTACTACTTCTACTACTGCAGCTACTACTACAATTACTACTACTCCTACTATTACAGCAACTGCTACTACTACTACACCCACTACTACTACAATCTCTACTACTACTTTTGTTGCTACAACAACTGCTACTCCTACAAATACTACTTCTATTACTACTATAATTACTACTGCTACTGCTGCTACTACTGCTACTCCTACCACTACTACTACTAATACTACAATAGCTGCAACTATTGCAACTGCTACAATTACGACTGCTAATACAGCTTCCACTGCTACTACTACTACTAATACTAGAATTTCTTCTACTGCTTCTACTACTGCTCCTACTTCCACTACTACTACTACAACTACTACTACTACTTCTACTAATTCTGCTTCTACTGCTACTAGTATTACAACAACTACTACTATTATTACTACTATGACCTCTATTACGATTACTACTACTACTACTACTATTATTATTACTACTACTGCTACTACTACTACTACTGCTGCTACTACTGCTTCTTTTATTATTACTACATCTAGTATTACTACTATTAATACTATTGCTACTACTACTGCTACCACTGCTATTACTACTACTACTACCACTATTACTATTACTACTAGTGCTACTTCTACTACTACTATTTATACAACTACTACTACTACCACTACTATTACAGCTACTGCAACTACTACTACTCCTACCACATCTATAACACCTCCTACATTAGCAGCTACTACTACTTTTCCTACTACTATTATAGCTATTACTACTACTACTATTACTGCTACTGCTACTACTACTGCTACTACTACTACTACAATTAATAATTCGACTGCTACTACTGCTACCGCTTCTGCTGCCACTACGACTGCAACTACTATTCCTGCTGCTACCCCTACTATGACTACTTCTCATACAACTACTACTTCTACTACTACTATTCCTAATACAACTATTGCCACTATAATTATTGCTACTACAACAACTACTACCCCTACTAATTCCATAACTACTACCTAGATATGAAATCTCAACAATAATTATGGCTACTACAATAACTACAATATGAAGTCTTTTGTTGTTGCTATAGTAGTAGTAGCAGTTGCAATAATAGCTGTTGTAGTAGTAGTAGTTATTGTTGTTGTTGTTGTTGTGGAAGTTGTATTACTAGCCACAATAGTAGCAGTAGTAGTTATTGTTGTGGAAGTAGTATTAGCTATCGTAGTAGTAGTAGTCACAGTAGTAGTTATAGCAATAGTAGTAGAAGTAGTAGTAGTAGTAGTAGTCATACTAGTAGTAGTAGTAGTAGTAGTAGTAGTAGTAATAGTGGTAGCAGCAGTAGTATTTGTTGCAGAAAAAGTAGTAGTTGCAGCAGCAGTAGCACTAGTTGTAGTTGTAGTAGCTATAGTTGTAGTAGTAGTATTAGTAGCAATAGTAGCAGGAGCAGTGGTAGGAGTAGTAGCTACAGTAGCAGTAGTAGGATTAGTAGCCAGTGTAGCAGTAGCAGAAATCACAGTAGTAGGAGTAGCACTAGTGGAAGGGGTGGTAGTAGTACTAGTAGTGGTCTAGTGGATGCACTAGCATTAGTAGTGTTGTAGTAGTAGTAGAAATAATAGTTGTAGCAGTTGAAGTAGTGGTAGTTATAGTAGTTCCAGCAACAACAACAATAGTAGGAGCAATAGTAGCTGTAGTTGTAGAAGTAGAAGTAATAGTTGTCGCTATAGTAGTTGTAGTAGTAGTCGCGGTAGTAGTAGTCGTAGCCGTAGTGGTAATGGTAGCAGTATTAGTAGTAGAAGTAGTAGTAGTAGCACCTATAGAAATAGTAGCAAAGTACTAGTAGAAGTTGCAACAGTAGTAATAGTAGTAGCAGTAGTAGTAGTCATAGCAGTAGTATCGATAATTGTAGAAGTAGTAGTGGCAATAGTAGTAGTAGTAGAAGTAGCACTAGTCGTAGTAGTAGAAGTAGTAGTAGAAGCAATAGTAGTTGTAGTTGCAAAAGTCATAGTAGTAGTTGTTGTAGTAGTAATAGTAGCAACAACAAAGTCATTGTAGTAGTAGTAGTAGTAGTTATGGAAGTAGTATTAGTAGCCACAGTAGTAGTAGTCATAGTAGTAGTTGTAGCAATAGTAGTAAAAGGAGTAGTAGTAGTAGTCATAGTCATAGTAATAGCAGCAGTAGTAGTAATAGTTGTAGTTGTAGCAATAATTATGGGAGTAGTAGTATCAATAGCAATAGAAGTAGCAGTAATAGCAGCAGTAGCACTAGTAGTGGCAATAATAGTCGTAGTAGTAGTAGTAGAAGTTATAGTATTAGTAACAATAGGAGCAGTAGCAGTGGCATTAGTAGTAGTAGTAGTCGTAACAGCAGTACTAATAGTAGCACTAGTAGAAGTGGTAGTAGTAGTAGCAAAAGTAATACCAGTAGTACTAGTAGTTGTAATAGTAGTAGTAGTTACTGTAGTAGTAGTTGTAATAGTAAAAATAGTTGCAGTAGTAGTAGAGTAGTTGTAGTAGTTTTAGTAGTAGTAGTTATTGTAATAGTAGTAGTAGTAGCAGTAGAAGTACTAGTGGCAATAGTGGTAGTAGTTGTTGTTGTAATAGTAGCAGTATTAGTAGTAATTGCAATAGCAGTAGTGGCAGTAGTAGTAGTAGTAGTAGTGGTTATTGTTGTAGTAGTAGTTGCAGTAGCTACTTAGTAGTAGTAGTTGTAGTAGTAGCAGTAGAAGTAATAGTATTAGTAGTGGTAGTAGTAGTTATAATCGTTGTATTAGTATTAGTAGTACTAATAGTAGCAGTAGTAGTAGCAGCAATAGTAGCAGAAGCATTTGGAGTAGTAGTAGTAGACATAGCAGAAGGATTAGTAGTATAAGAAGCAATAGTAGTAGCAGTGGCAGCAGTCATAGTAGTTGTAGTAGTTGTAGTAGCAGTAGTGGCGGTAGTAGTTATAGTACTAGTAGTAATAGTAGTACTAGTTGTAATAGAAGTAGTAGGAGTATTAGTAGTAGCAGTAGCTGTAGTAGTAGGAGTAGTACTAGTTGTAGTAGAGTTTGAGTAATAGTAGAAGCAGTAGTAGGAGTAGTAGTAGCAGTAGTAATAGGGGCAGGAGAAGAAGTAGCAATAGTTGTAGTGCTAGTGGTAGTGGTAGTAGTACTAGTAGTTGTTATATTAGTAGTAGCATTAGTAGTAGCAGTAGCCGTAGCAATAGTAATAGCATCAGTACTAGTTGTTGTAGAGTTCGAGTAATAGCAGTAGCAGTAGTAGGAGTAGTAGTAGTAGTAGCAGCATTTGTTGTAGCAGCAGTAGTAGCAATAGTAGTATTGGCAATAGTAAAAATGGTAATAGTAGTAATAATAGTAGTGGAATCAGTAGTTGTAGTAGCAGCAGCAGGAGTAGTAGTAGTAGTAGAAGTAGTATTAGTCATAGTATTACTAGCAATAGCTACAGTAATAGCAATAGTTGTCGTAGTAGTAGTAGTGGCAATAGTAGCAGTAGTGGTAGTACTAGCAGCAGTTGTTATTATAGTGGTAGCAGAAGTAGTAGTAGTAGTAGTTGTTGTAGCTGCAGTAGTTGTAGTAGTAGTAAAAGTAGTAGTGCAGTCGTACTAGTGGTAGTAGGAGGAGAAGTTGTATTAGTTGTAATAGGAGTGGTAATAGTAATAGCAGTAGGGGTAGCAGCAGCAGATGTTGCAGTAGTGGTAGTAATTGCAGGAGTAGTAGTAGTTGTGGCAATAGTAGTAGTAGCAGTACTAGTAGCTGTAGCAATAGAAATGGAAGTAGCAGTTGAAGTAGTTGTAGTAGTAATTGCAATAGTAGCAATAGTTGCTATAGTAGCAACATTAGTAGTACTAGCAGTAGTAGCAGTAGTAGCAGTAGTTGTTGAAGGTATAGAAATAGTAGTAGTAGCAGTAGTAGCAATAGTAGCAGTAGTAGGAGTAGTAGAATTAGTATTAGTAGTAGTGGTATTAGTAGTAGCAATAATAGTAGCTGTAGCAATATTCTCAGTACTAGTAGTAGTAGTAATAAATATAGTTGTAGTAGCAGTAGTAGCAATAATAGTAGTGGTAGCAATAGTTACAATAGTAGCCATTGTGGCAGTAGTAGTAGTAGTGGCAGTAGTAGCTGTAGTAGTAGCAGTAGTAGTAGTACTACAATTAGTAGTAGCAGCAATAGCAGTAGTAGAAGTGGTAACAGTAGTAGTTGTAGTAGCAGAAGTAGTAGTCATAGCGGCTGCAATTGTCGTAGTAGTGGAAGTAGCAGCGACAGCAACAACATTTGTAGTGTAGTAGTAGTAGTAGCAGTAGTTGTAGCAGAGGTAGTAGTAGTAGTAATAACAGTAGTAGCAGTATCCGTAGCAGAAGTAGTTGCAGTAGTAGAAGTAGAAGTAGTAGTTGTAGCAGCAGCAATAGTGGTAGCCATTCTTGCAGTAACAATATAGTAGTAGTGGTAGCAGTAGTAGCAGAAGTAGTAGTTGTATTAATATCAGCTGGAGGTGTAGTAGTGGCAGCAACAGTAGTAGTATTAATAGTCACACTAGAAGTAGTAGTAGTAGCAGTAGCAGCAGCAGCAGTAGTAGTAGTAGTAGTAGTAGTAGGAGGAGGAGGAGGAGGAGGAGGTGCAGTAGCAGTAGTGATAGCAGTAGTAGAAGTAGTCGGAGAAGCTGAGTGTAAGCTGTAGCAGTAATAGTAGTAGTAGCAATAGTAGTAGTAGTAGTAGTAGTAGTAGTTATTGTTATTGCAATAGTAGCAGTACTAGCAGCATAATAGTAGTAGGAGGAGGAGGAGATAAAGAGTAGTAATGGTAGCAGAAGTAGTAGTAGCAAAAAGAGTTCTAGTAGTAGTACTAGTTGTGGTTGTGGCAGCGATAGTAGTAGTTATAGTAGTAGTGGATGTACTAGCAGTAGCAGTAGTAGTAGGAGAAGTAGAAGAGGTAGCAGTAGCAGTAGTAGTAGTAGTTGCAATAGTAGTAGTAATGGAAGTAGTAACAGTGGTAGTTGTGCTAGCAGTAGTCGTAGTTGTGGAAGTAGTAGTAGTAGTTGTTGTTTTAGCTACAGTAGTTGTGGTAGTAGTAGGAGGAGATGTTGTATTAGTAGTAGTAGTAGTAATAGAAGGAGTAGTAGTAGTTGCAAAAGGAGTAGTATTAGTAGTAGTAGCCGTAGTGGTAGTAAGAGTAGTAGTAATAGTGGTAGAAGCAATTGCAACAAGAGTCGTAGTAGCAGTAGTAGTAGTTATAGTAGTAGTAGTTCTAGTAGTAGGAGAAGTAGTTGTAGTAGTAGCAATAGTGGTAGTAGTAACAATCGTAGTAGTAGCAGCAATAGTTGTAGTAGTAGTTGTAGTACTTGCAGTAGGAGTTGCACCAGTAGTTATAGTAGTACTAGTAGAAGTAGTTGTAGCAATAGCAGTAGCAAAAGTAGTAGTATTAGCACTAGTAGTACTAGTAGTCGCTAAAGTAGTAGTGGTCGTAATAGTAGCAGCAATAGTATTAGTAGCGGCAGTAGTAGTAGTTGCAGAAGTTGTAGAAGTATTAGTTATACTAGTGCCAGAACTAGTAGTAGGAGTTGTAGTAGAAGTAGAAGTAGTGGTTGAAGTAGATGTGGTTGTAGTTATAGTAGCAGTAGAACTAGTAGTTGTGGCAGAAGTAGCACTAGTTGTAGCAGTAGCAGTAGCCGCAGTAAAAGTAGTAGTTGTTATTGTTGTAGTAGCTATAGCAGTAGTTGTAGTTCCTGACATGGTAGCGGTAGGAGTAGTGGTAGTAGTAGTTGTTGTAGTTGTATTAGAAGTAGTTGTTGTAGCAGCCGTTGTTGCAGTAGTAGCAGTAGTGGTAGTAGTAGCAGCAGTACTAGTAGTAATAGTAGAAGTAGTAACATTAGTAGTAGTAGTGATAGTAGTAGTAGTGGCAGTAGTGGTAGCTGAAGAAGTAGTAGTAGTAGTAGTAGTAGCCGATGTGGTAGTCAAAGCAACTATAGTAGTAGTTGTAGTTGTTGTAGTAGTTGTAGTTGTAGCAGAAATCATTGCAACAGTAGTAGCCACAATAGTAGTAGTAGTAGTATTAGTAGCAGCAGTAGTAGTGGGCATACTAGTAGTAGTAGTAGTGGGCATACTAGTAGTAGTTGTAGTAGTAGTTGGAGCGATATTAGTAGATGTAGTAGTAGCAGCAATCGTAGTTGTAGGAGCAGTAGCAGAAGTAGTTGCAGTAGTTAGTTCTAAAGTAGTAGTGGTCACAGTTGTAGTAGGAGTATCAGTACTAAAAATAATAGTAGTTATAATAGTAGTAGTAGTAGGAGTACTAGTAGTAGTAGTTGTCATAGTAGTAGTTATAAAAGTAGTAGTAGTAGTAGAGGAAGAAGCTGAAATATTAGTAGTAGCAGCAGCATTAGTAGTAGGAGCATTAGTACTGGTATTAGTAGTAGTCACAGCAGTAGTAGTAGCATTTAAACAAGGAGCAACAATAGTAGTTGCAGTAGTAGTAGAAGAAGCAGTGGTAGTAGTAGTAGTAGTAGCAGTAGTAATAGTAGCAGTAGTTGTAGTAGCTGGAAAAGTTGCAATAGTAGAAGCAATAGTAGTAGCAGCCGCAGTGACAGTAGTAGTAGTAGTTGTAGCAGTATTAGTAGTAAAAGTAGTAGCAGCAAAAATAGTAGTAGTGGTAGTAGTAGCTGAAATAGTAGTAGTAGTCATGGCTGTAGTAGTAGAAATAGGAGTAGTAGTAGTTGTTGTTGTAGTAGCAATAGTAGCAATAGTATCAGTAGTAGCGATAATAGCAATTGTAGCAGTAGTAGCGGCAGTAGTAGCAATAGTTGTAGTAATTTCAATAGTTGGGATAGCAGTAGTAGTAGTAGCAGTAGAAGTAGATGTTGTGTTTGTAGTAGTAGTAGTAGTTATTATAGTAGCAGTAGTAGTAGAAGCAATAGTAGTAGTACCTACAGCAGTAGTAGTAGCAGTAGTAGTTCTTGTTGTAGTAGTAGTAGTGGTAGTAGTTCTACTAGCAGCAACAAAAGTGGCAATAATAGTAGTAGTTCTAGTAGTAGAAGTAACAGCAGCAGGAGTTGTTATAGTAGTAGTATTAGTAGCAGTAGTAGTAGGAGATGTAGTACTTTAGTTGTAGTAGTCGTAATAGTAGGAGAAGAAGTCATAGTAGTAGCAGTGGCAGTAGCGATATTAGTTTTGATCCTAATAGAAGTTGTTGTTGTGGTAGAAGTAGCAGTAGTTGTTATAGTAGTAGTAGAAGTAGCAATTGTAGCAGTAGTTGTTATAGTAGTAGTAGAAGTAGCAATTGTAGCAGTAGTTATTATAATAGTCATAGTGATCGTAGTACTAGTTGCATTTGTAGTAGTACAAGTAGTAGTTGTAGTAGTAGTCATAATAGTAATAGCAGTTGTAGTAGCAGCAGCAGTAGTAGAAGGAGTAGTAGGAGTAGCTATAGAAGTAGTAGCAATAAGAGCAGAAGTAGTAGTAGTATTAGGAGGAGTAGTAGTAGTAAAAGTAGCAGTAGTAGGGGTAGCAGTAGTGGTCGTAGCTATATCAGTAATAGTAGTAGTAGTAGTAGCAGCTGGACTAGAAGTAGTACGAGGACTAGTAGTAGTGGTAGTAGTAGTAGTAGTACTAATAGTAGTAGAAGTAGTTGTAGCAATAGTAGTGGTATTAGTAGTAATTAGTGTCATAGTAGTATAAGTAGTAGTAGCCAGAGAAGTAGTAGTAGTAATAGTAGTAGTAGTATTTGCACAAGTTGTAGTAGAAGTAGTAGCAGCAGCAGTGGGAGTACATGTTGTTGTAGTAGTATTGCTAGTTGTAGTTGCAGGAGGAGGAGTCTCAGTAGTGGTGGTAGCAGTAGTTGTAGTAGTAGTTGTCGTAGTTATAGTAGTATTAGTAGTAGTAGCAGTTGGAGAAGTAGCAGCAGTAGTAGTTGTTGTTGTTGTTGTATTAGTAGGAGTAGTTGTAGTAGAAGTATAAGTACAGGTAGTTGTAGCAGTAGTGGTAGTAGTAGTAGTTGTAGTAGCAGTAGTGAAAGTTGTACTAGTAGTAGTAGTAGTAGTACTAATGGTAACAGTAGGAGAAGTTGTAGTTGTAATAGTAACAATAGCAGTCGTTGTAGTAGTAGTAGTAGTAGTAGTGGTAGTAGTGGTAGTATTAAGAGTAATAATAGCAGTAGTTGTTGGAGTAGTAGGAGTGCTTGTAGGAGTAGTTTTAGTAGTACTGTAGTAGTGGAAGCTGTATTAGAAGCTTTAGAAGTAGTGGTAGCAGCAGTAGTAGTACCAGGAGTTGCAGTAGTCATAGAAGTAGCAATAGCTGGAGTTTTAGTAGCAATTGGAGTAGTAGTAGTATCAGTTGTACCAGTAGCAGATGAAGTAGTAGTAGCAGTTGTATTACTAGTAGAAGTAGCAGTAGCAGCAGCAGTAGTAGTAGCAGTACTGGAAATATGAGTATTTGTAGTAGTGGTAATGCTAGTAGCCGAAGTAGCTGTAGGAGTTGTTTCAGGAGTAGAAGTAGTACAAGGAGTAGTAGTAGTTATAGTAGTAGAAGTATTTGAAGTGGTAGTAGTTGTAGTAGAAGTTGTAGTAGTAGTAGTAGTAGTAGTAGTAGTAGTAGTAGTAGTAGCAGCAACAGTAGTAGTAGTAGCAACTGTAGTAGTAGTCATACTACTAGTATTAGAGTAGTAGATGTATTAGTAGTAGCAGTAGTAGTTATTACTGTAGGAATAGTAGTGGTAATAGTAGTAGTGGTAGTCGTAGTAGTAATACTAGTAGGAGTAGTAGTTGTAGTAGTAGAAGTAGTTGGAATAATGGTGTTGTTGTAGTTGATGTAGTTGTAGTAGTAGAAGTAGTTGGAATAGTGGTGTTGTTGTAGCTGATGTAGTTGTAGTAGTAGAGGTAGTTCTAGTAGTAGTAGTAGCAGTAGTAGTATTAGTAGTCATTGTAGTAGTAGCTGAAGTAGAAGTAGTCGTCGTTGTAGTTCTAGTAGTAGTGGTAGTTGTAGAAGTAGAAGTAGAATTAGTAGTAGAAGTTGAAGTAGTAGGAGTAGTTGTTGTAGTAGTAGCAGTAGCTGAAGTAGTAGTAGTAGTAGAAGTTGCAGTATTTGTAGTCATAGTAGTAGTAGTAGTAGTAGTAGTAGTAGTAGTAGTAGTAGTAGTAGTAGTAGTAGTAGTAATAGTAGTAATAGTAGTAGTAGTAGCAGTTGTAGGAATAGTAGTAGTAGTAGTAATTAGTAGTAGAAGTAGTTGTAGAAGTAGTAGTAGAAGTAGTAGTAGAAGAAGTAATAGTAGTAGTAATAGTAGCAGAAGCAGTAGTAGTTGTTGTTATAGAATTAGTAGTGGTGTAGCAGTAGCATTAGTAGAAGCAACAGTAGTAGTAGTAGTAATAATAATAATAATAGTAGCAGTAGTTGCAATAGTAGCAATAGTAGAAGTAGTAGCAGTAGTAGCAAAGGTAGTAGTACTATAAGTATTAAAGTAGTAGTAATAGTAGTAGCAGTGGAGTAGTTGCTGTAGTAGTAGTACTTGTCATTGTAGTAGTAGTGGCAAGAGTAGTAGTAGTAGTAGTAGTACAAAAAATAGTCGTAGGAGTAATAGTAGCAGTAGCCGCAAAAGCAGTAGTAGTTGTAGTACTAGTGGAAGTAGCTGCAATAGTAGCAGTAGTAGTAGTTGTTGTAGCCAGAGTAGTATTAGTGCTAGTAGTAGCAGTAGTAGTACTAGTAGTAGCAGCAACAGTAGTAGTAGTCATAGTAGTAGTAGTAACAATAGTAATAGTTGTAGTACTGGCAGGAGTTGTAGTGGTAGCAGTTGCGAAAGTAGAAGTATTAGTTAAAGTAGCCACAGAAGTAGCGAAAGTTGTAGTATTAGTAGCAGTAGTAGTAGTAGTCATTGTAGCAGCAGTAGTAGTATTGGTAATAATATTAGTAGTTGTCATAGTAGTAGTAGCAGAAGTAGTAGTAGTAGTAGTTGTAGTAATAGGGGGAGAAGATGCAGTAGTAGCAGTAGTAGTTGTAGTAGTAGTAGTAATAGAAGCAATAATAGTAGCAGCATTAGTTGTCCTAGTAGTAGTTGGAGTAGTAGTAGTAACAGCAGTACTAGCAGTAGTTGCAGTAGTAGTAGTAGCAGTAGTAGTAATAGTTACATTCATAGCTGTTGCAGCAGCAGTCGTAGCAATAGTTGTAGTAGTAGTAGTAGTATTAACAGTAGTTGCTATAGTAGCAGTACTAGTATTAGGAGGAGAAGTAGTAGTAGCAGTAGTAGTAGCAAAAGAATTAGTAGTAGTAGTAGTAGTAGTAGTAATAGTAGTAGTTGCAGTAGCAGTAGCAATAAGGGTGGCAATATTAGTAGTAGAAGTAGTAGTAGTTGTTGTAGTAATAGAAGTTGTAGTAGCAACTGTAGTAATAGTAGTTGTAGTAGCAGCAGTAGGAGTAGTAGTAGTAGTGGTGGTGGTGGTAGTAGCAGTAGCAATAATTGTAGCGATAGCAGTAGGAGCAGCAACAACGACAGTAGTACAAGTAATAGTAGTTGTTATTGTAGGAGAAGTAGTAGTAGTAGTAGTAGTTATAGTAGTAGTACTAGGAGTAGAAGTAGCTCTAATAGTAGTAGCAGTAGCGGTGGTAGTAGCAATAACAGAAGTAGTAGAAGCAATAATAGCTGCATTAACTGTAATAGTAGTAGTAGCAGTAGCAATAGTAGTAGTAGTAGTTGTTATGGTAGCAAGTGTGTTAGCAAAAGTAGCAATAGTAGTAGTACTAGTAGTAGTAGTAGAACTAGTAGAAGCAGTATCAATAGCAATAGGAGGAGGAGTAGTCATTGTAGTAGTAGTAGTGGTAGCAACAACAATAACAGCTGTAGTAGTATTACTAGGAGTAGTAGTAATAATATTAGTAGCCACAATAGTAGTAGTAGTGGTGGTGGTAGTAGTAGTATTACTAGTAGTACTAGTAGTAGCAATAGTTGTAGTAGTAGTAGCAAAAGTAGTAGCATTAGCACTGGTGCTTATAGTAGTAGTTGTAGTAGGAGGAGTAGTAGTAGTATCTGTTGAAGTAGTAGTAGTTGTAACAGTAGCAAGAGTAGTAGGAATAGCAGTAGTAGTAGTAGTAATAGTATTAGGAGTAGTGGTAGTGGTAGTAGTAGTAGCAATAGTAGTAGTAGTGGCTGTAGCAATAGAAAATAGCAGTAGTAGGAGTAGTAGGAGCAGCAGTAGTAGTAGTACTAATAGTAGTAGTAGTAGTAGTAGTAGTAGTAGTAGTAGTAGTAGCAATAGTAGTAGTAGTCACAGCAGCAGCAGTAGTAAAAGTAGAGAAGTAGGAGTAGTAGTATTAGTAGCAGTATCAACAATTAAAGCAGCAACAAGCGTAGTAGTAGTTTTAGAAGTAGCAGTCTCCGTAGTAGTACTAGTAGTTGGAGTAGCCGTATTAGTAGTAGTACTAACAAGAGCAGCAACAACAGTTGTAACAGTGGTTATAGTAGTAGCAGTAGCAATAGTAATACTAGCAATAGTAGTTGCAGTAGTGGTAGTAGTAGTAGAAGTAGCAGTAGCAGTGGCCATAGTTGTTGGTGTAGAATTAGTAGTAGTAGCAGTAGTAGCCGCAGTAGTAGTCATAGTAATAGTAGTAGTAGAAGTCAAAATAGCAGTAGTAGTTGTGGTAACAGTAGTAGCAATATTAGTAGTACAAATAGGAGTAGTAGCAGTTGATAGTAGTAGCAGCAGTAATAGTCATAGTAGTAGTAGTAACTGTAATAGTAGTTGTTGTAGTAGTAGCCATATTAGTAGTAGTAGTAGTAGTAGTAGTAGTAGTAGTAGTAGTAGTAGTAGTAGAAGTAATAATAGTAGTAATAGTAGTAGTAGTAGTAGTAGTAGTAGTAGTAGTAGTAGTAGTAGTAGTAGTAGCAGTAGGAGAAGTAGTAGTAATAATAGCAAGAGTAGTTTCAGTAGCAGTAGTACTATAATAGTACAGGTATAGTAGCAGAAATAGTAGGAGTCAGAGTAGTAGTAGGAATAGGTGTCAGAGAAGGAGTAGTAGTAGGAGTAGAAGTATCAACTGTAGAAGTGCTTGCAGTAGTAGTAGCAATTGTAGTGGTATTTGTAGTGGTAGTGACAACAGCAGTTGCAGTAGCAGAAATAGCATAGTAATAGTAGTAGCGGTAGTTGTCATAGAAGAAATAGTAGCAGTAGTAACACTAGCAGTAATAGTAGCAGCAGTAGTAGCAGTAGTAGTAGCAGTAGCAGTGGTAGTTGTTGTAGATGTTGTAGCAGTAATATTGGCAAGAGTACTAGTAGCTGTAGCAGCAGTAGTAGTAGTGGTAGCAGTAATAGTAGCCGTTATAGTACAAGTTGTAGTTGTAGCAGTTGTAGTAGTAGCAGTAATATTAGCAAGGGTAGTGACAGCAACAATTGGAGTAGTAGTAGCTGTAGCAGTAGCAGTTGGAGCAGTAGCCACTGTAATAGTAGTAGTAGTTGTTGTTGTTGTAGGAGTTGCAATTGAAGTAACAGCAGTAGTAGCAGTATTAAGAGTAGTAGCAGTAGTAGTTGTAGTAGTAGTAATAGTAGTAGTAGTTGTAGTAGTAGTAGTAGATGTGGTTGTTGTAGTTGCAGTAACAACAATATTAGTAGGAGGAGATGGAGTAGTAGTAGTTGTTGTTGTTGTTGTAGGAGTAGTAGTAGTAGTATCTATACTAGTATCACTAGTAGTAGCAATTATAGAAATAGTAGAATTAGTAGTAGTTGTTGTAGCAGTAGTAGTGGTTATGTAAGTAATAGTAGTGGGAGTTGCGGCAGTAGCAATGGTTGCAGTAGTAGAAGTAGCAATAGCAGTTGTAGCGGTGGAAGTATTAACAGTATTAGCAGAAGTAGTAACAGTAATAGCCGTAATAGTAGCAATAGTAGTAGTAGCGGAAGTAGTAGTA
Source organism: Trichopus zeylanicus subsp. travancoricus (assembly GCA_005019695.1). Taxonomy (NCBI): domain Eukaryota; kingdom Viridiplantae; phylum Streptophyta; class Magnoliopsida; order Dioscoreales; family Dioscoreaceae; genus Trichopus; species Trichopus zeylanicus. The sequence goes on along the minus strand of RXID01021768.1, from coordinate 202,453 downwards.
GCAGCAGTAGCATTAGTAGTAGTAGAAGTAGTAGCAGGGGTTCTAGTAGCCATAGTACTAGCATTAGTAGTAGCAGTAGCAGCTGAATTACTACTACTACTACTCCTACTTGTGCTACTACTACTTTTCCAACTAGTACTGTTACTACTACAACTACAACTAGTACACCAACTAGTACTGTTACTACTACTATTGCTACTGCTACTACAACTACAACTCCATCTGCTACTACTACTCCTATTACTTCTACTGCTATTACCACAAAAACATGAATACTACTTCTACTACAATAGCAACTATTACTACTACTAAAACTACTACACCTACTTGTACGGCTACTACTACTACTGCTACAGCTAGTACAACTACAACTCCTTCCACTACTGCTACTGCTACTACTACTACTACTACTTCAATTACCACTACTACTACTACTACTACCATTACAACAACAACAACAACTACTGCTGTGACTACTACTAGTTCGACTACTACTCCTACTACTGCTACTACTACTACTACTACTACTCAAACTACTACTACTACTATAACTATTCTTGCTCCAACTCCTCCTACTACTACTTCTACTCCTACCACTACTACTACTGCTGCTACCAGTACTACTACTCTAACTACTATTACTACTACTACTCCAACAACTACTACCCCAATTACTACTACTACCACCACTACTACTACTATGACTACTTCTCGTAGTAGTACAACTAATACCATTACTACTACAGCAACTACTACTACTCCTACTGATACTGCTACCACAATAAATACTACTACTCCTATTACTATTATCACTGCTACTACTACTACTACTACAATCACTAGTATCACTCATACTATTACTTCTGCTTCTACTACAACTACTTCTACTACTACTACTATGACTGTGAAGGCCACTACTACTACTGTTATTGCTGCTGCAGCTACTTCTACTACAGCTGCTGCGACTATTGCTGCTATAGCTGCCGCTGCTATTGCTACTACTACTACTACTAATACCACTACTACTACAATAACTACTACAACTATTACTACTACTACTACTACTACAACAACAACTATTACTACTACTACTACTACTACTACTACTACAACTACAACAACAACAACTAGTACTAATATTACTAGTACTACTGCAACAACTATTACTACTAGTTTTACTACTACCACTACTACTGCTACAACTACTAGTGCTACTACCACTACTACTACTACTATTGCTACCACTTGTACTACTACTACTGCTGCTACAACTACTACACCTACTACTACTCCTACTCCTGCTACAACTACGGATGCTACTACTACTACTACTAATCCTACTACTACAAATGCTAGTACAACTGCTGTGACTACTCCTACAACAACAACAACAACTACTATTGCTACTTCTACCACTGCTACTTCGACAACTACTTCTACCACAGCAACTATTGCTCCTTCTGCTACATCTACTACTACTAGTACTTCTGCTACTCCTGGTACTGATTCTCCTACTGCTACTACTACAATAATTACTACTACTACTGCTGCTGCTGCTAGTGCCACCACTACTACTACTACTAGTAGAGCTACTACTACTACCGCTGCTACTACTACTACTACTGCTACACCTACTGCTGCTGCTGCAACTCCTACTACTACTACTCCTCCTACTACTATCACTACTACTACACCTACTACTGCTACAACTACTCCTACTACTACTACTCCTCCTACTGCTACAACAACTACTACTACAACTATGATAACAACTTTTACCACTACCACAACAACAACTACTACTACCATTGCTACTACCACTAGTACTACTTCTCCAACTACTACTACTACTACTCTGACTGCTACTGCTACTACTCCAACTACTACTACTACTACTACAAGTATTGCTACTACTACTATTCCTACTCCTACTGCTATTACTACTACTGCTACTCCTACTTCTACTACTACAACAACTCTTACTACTACTATTGTGATTGCTACTACTACAACAACAACAACTACTATTACTATTAGTACTGCTCCACCTACTATTACAACCACTAGTTCTACTACTACTACTTCTTCTGCTACTACAACTACTACTTCTGCTACTACTACTATAACTACTACTAGTACTACTACAAACAGTACTACTACTACAACTACTACTACAACAATAGCTATTATAGGTACTACTACTACTACAACAACTACTATAGCTACTAGTACTACTACTACTATTACTACTACTACTACTACCACTACAACTACAACTACTAAAACTTCTCCTCCTCCTACTACTACTACTAGTGTTGCCACAACTACTACATCAACTAATACAACAACCACGACTGGTACTACTTCTACTACCACTACTGCTACAACTACTTCTACTATTCATGCTGCTACTACTACTACTCCTATTGCAACTACTACCATAGCAACTACCTCTACTACTACTACAAATACTACAACAACAATAACTACTACTATCACTACAACCACAACTACAACTGTTGTTGTTGCAGCTATAATAATAACTACTACTACTACTACTACTACTCCTCCTACAACCACAACTACCGCTGCTACTACTACTACTTCTAAAACCACAACTACTATTGTTGCTACTACTACTATTGCAACTACTACTTCTACTACTACCTCCACTACTACTACAACTGCTACTATTACTACACTACTACTACAACAACAACTACTACTACTATTGCGACTCCTACAACTATGACTATTACTACAAATAATACTACTGCTACTAATAGTATAATTATTAAAACTTCTCCTCCTCCTCCTATTACTACTACTATTACTATTGCTACTACTACTTCTTCAACCACTACTGCTACTACTACTACAACTACTTCTTCTACTACTATTGGTACTGCTACTACTACACTTACTACTACAACTACTATAGCTACTACTTCTACTATTACTACAAAAATAGCAACAACTACTACTACCACTACTACTGCTGCTACAGCTATTACAACTACAGTAACTACTACTACTACTCCACCTTCTACTACCACAACTATTACTACTACTGCTGCTGTTGCTACTACTGTAGCTCCTACTACAACTACTACTTCTACTACTACCTCTAATGCTACTTCTATTACTACACTACTAGTATAACTACTACTACTAACTCTATTACTACTACTACAACTATTCTAATTACTACAAATAATACTATTATTATTACTACTACTACTACTTCTATTGGTAATAGTACTAGTAATAGTAGTAGTAGCAGTAGTTCTAGAAGTAGTAGTAGTAGAAGTAGCAGAAGTAGTAGTAATAGTAGTAGTAATAGTAGTAATAGTAGTAGTAGTAGTAGTAGTAATAGTAGTAGTACTAGTAGTAGCAGTTGTCGTAATAGTGATAGTAGTAGTAGCGGTAGCTGTTGTAGAAGTAGTAGTACTCGTAGTAGTAATAGTAGTAGTAGCAGCATTAGTAGCAGTAGTAGCTGCAGCAGCAATAGCATTAGTAGTAGTAGTTATGGTAGCAATAGTAGGAGTCGGAGTAGTAGTAGTAATAGTAAGAGTACAAATTGTAGTAGCAGTTGTCGTAATAGTGATAGTAGTAGTAGCGGTAGCTGTTGTAGAAGTAGTAGTACTCGTAGTAGTAATAGTAGTAGTAGCAGCATTAGTAGCAGTAGTAGCTGTAGCAGCAATAGCATTAGTAGTAGTAGTTATGGTAGCAATAGTAGGAGTCGGAGTAGTAGTAGTAATAGTAAGAGTGCAAATTGTAGAAGCAGTTGTAGCGGTAGTAGCAGTATTCACTGTAGTTGTAGTCATAGTAGTAGCAATAGCTATAGTAACAATAGTAGGAGCAGTAGTAGTTCTAATAGTTGTAGCTGGAGTAGTAGTACTGGCAATAGTAGTAGTAGCAGAGGTAGTAGTGGTAGTCGTATTAGGACTAGCTGTAGTAGTAACAGTAGTAGTGGCAATAGTTACAGTAGTAGTGGTAGTTGTAATAGCAATAGTGGTAGCAATTATATTTGTAGTATTAGTAGTAGTAGTATTTGTAGTAGTATGAGTAGTAGATCTAGATGTGGTCATAGTTGTACTAGTAGTCATAGTAGTAGTCGAACTAGCCAAACTAGTTGTAGCAGTAGCAACAGCAGTACCAATAGCAACAATGGTTGCAATAGTAGCAGCACTAGAAGTATTAGTATTAGTATTAGTAGTAGTCATGGTGGTAGTAGTTGTAGGTCTGCAGTTACAGCAGTAGTGGTAGTAGAAGTAGTAGTAGTAGCAGTAGTAGAAGTAGTAGTAGTAGCAATAGTAGTAGTAGTAGTAGTAGTAGTAGTAGCTGTAGTAGCAATAGTAGTAGTAGGAGTAGTAGTTGTACCAGAAGTAGTAGTAGTAGTAGTACTAGTAGTGGTAGGAGTACTAATAGTAGTAGCAGCACTAGTAGTAGCAGTATTAGAAGGAGTAGTAGTAGAAGTAGTAATAGAAGTAGTAGTAGATGTAGTAGTAGTTGCAGTAACTATAATAGTAGTAGCAATAATAGTAGAAGCAGTAGAAGTAGCAGTATTAGTAGTAGTATGAGAACTGGTAGTTCTAGTAGTAGCAATAGTAACAGAAGTAGTAGTAGTTGGAGTTTTAGTAGTTGTAGTATGAGCAGCAGTAGCAGCAGTAGTAGGAGTAGTAGTAGTAGTAGTACTAGTACTAGTACTAGTAGTTACAGTAGTAATAGAATTTGCCGAGCCACTAGTAGTATTTGTAGTAGTGGTGGTAGCAATAGTTGTTGTAATAGCGGTAATAGTTACAGCAGTAGTAGTATTAGTAGCAGTAGCAGCAACAAGAGTGGTAGTAGTAGCAGTAGTAGCAGTAGCAGTTGTAGCAGCGGTAGTTGTAGTAGTTGTAGTAGTAGTAGTAGTAGCAGTAGCAGTAGCGGTAGTAGATCAAGTAGTAGTAGCAGCAGTACTAGAAGTCATAGTAGTAGTTGGTAGAAGTAGTAGCAGTAGTTAGTAGTGGTAGTAGTCGTAGCAGTAGTAGCAGTAGTTGTACTAGTAGCAGATGTTGTGGTAGTAGAAGTAGCAATAGTAGCACTAGAAGCAGTCGTAGCAGTAGTCGTAGTAATAGTAGTAGCATTTGCAGTAGGAGCAGCAACACTAATAGTAGTAGTGTTAATAGTCGTAGGAGCAGTAGCAGTAGCAGTAGCAGAAGTAGCAGTAGTATTTGTAATAGTAGTAGTGGTATTAGTAGTAGTAGTAGCCATAGTAGCAACAGTAGTGGTAGTAGTAGCCGTAGTAGTAGTAGTAGCAGCAGCAGCAGCAGCAGTAGTAGCAGTTGTAGCAGAAGTAGTAGTAGTAGTAGTAACTGAAGTTGTTGTAGTTGCAGTAGAAGTAGTAGCAACACTCGCAGCCATAGTAGTAGTCATATCAGCAGTCATAGCAACAGTAGTAGCAGTAATAGTTGTATCAGTAGTGGTAGTAATAGTAGTCACAGCAATCTCAGCATCAGCAGCAGTAACAGTAGTAGTAGTAGTAGTAGTAGTAGTAGAAGTAGAAATAGTAGTACTAGTAGTTGAAGTAGCAGTAGTAGTAGTACTAGTAGCTGAAGTAGTGATAGTATGAGAAGTAGTAATAATTGTTGTAGTAGTAGTGGCAGTAGCCATAGTTGTAGGAAGAGTATAAGTATTAGTAGCAATAGTTATCGTAGCAAAAGTAGCAATGGTAATAGTAACAATAGTAGTCATAGTTGTAGTCTTAGTAGTAGTAGTAGCAATTGTAGCAGTAGTACTATAGGACTAGTAATACTTGTAGTAGTAATAGCGGTAGTAGCTGTAGTAGCAGTAGTAGTAATAGTAGTAGTCGAGGCATTAATAGCAATACTTGTAGTAGTGTAGCAGTGGTAATAGAAGTAGTAGTGCGGAAGCAGTAGTCGTAGTGTTTGTAGTCACAGTAGCTATAGTAGTAGTACTAGTAGTACTAGTAGTCATAGTAGTAGTTGTAGTAGTTATCGTAGAAGTGGTAGCAGTAGCAGTGGTAGAAGTAGTAGCAGTAGTTGTAGTAGTAGGAGGAGGAGGAGTAGTAGCAGTAGTCATACTAGTAGCAGTAGCCATGGGAGCAATAGAAGTAGTAGTGCTAGTAGTAGAATTAGTGGTAGTAATAGTAGTAGTACTAGTAGTACTAGTAGTAGTAGTTGTTGTTGTTGTTGTAGTAGTAGCAGTAGTATTAGTAGTAGTAGTTGTTGTTATAGTTGTAGTAGCAGTAGTTATAGTCGTGGTAGCAGTTGTTGTTGTTATTGTTGTAGAAGCAGTAGTAGCCGTAGCAGTAATAGTTGCAGAAGTAGTTGATGTAGGTGAAATAGTAGCAATAGCTGTAGCAGGAGTGGTAGTATTAGCAATGGTACTAGTAGTAGTAGTAGTAGTAGTAGTATTAGTATTAGTAGTAGTAGTATTAGTAGAAATAGAAGTAGTAGTTGTAGCAGTAGTTGTAGTAGTAGTTGTAGTAGTAGTTGTAGTAGCAGTAGTAGGAGTAGTAGTAGCCATTGTAGCAGTTGTAGTAGTAGTTATTGTTGTAGCAGCAATAGCTGTAATAGCAGCAGTAGTAGTATAAGTAGCAATAGTAGAAGCAGAATAAGTAGTTGTGGTACTAGTAGTACTAGTAGTAGTATGCCTAGTAATGGCATCTGTTGTCGCAGAAGTAGTAGTTAACGTACTAGTAGTGGTAGTTGTAGTAGCAGCAGTAGCAACAGTAGTAATAGTAGTAGTAGTAGCAATAGTTGTAGGAGCAACAACAGCATTAGTTGCATTAGTAGCAGTAGCAGCAGCAATAGTAGTAGTGGTATTAGTAGTTGTAGGAGTAGTAGCGGCAGTAGTTATTGTAGTAGTAGTAGAAGCAGCAGCAGTAGTAGCAGTAATAATACTATTTGTAGCAGAAGCAGCAGCAGTAGCAGTAGCAATTAGTATAGTAGGCTTAGCAGCATTAGTAGTACTATAAGAAGTAGTTGGAGTAGCAGTAGTAGTTGTAGTAGTAGTAGCTGTAGCAGCAGTAGCAGTAGCAGCATGATTAGTAGTAGTTATTGTTGTAGCTGTCGGCAAAGTAGTAATACTAGTTGTAGTAGTAGTAGAAGAAGTAGTTGTAGAAGTAGTACCATTAGTAGCAGTAGTAGTAATAGTTGTAGTAGTAGCATCAGCAGCAGCAGTAGTAGTAGTAATAGTTGTAGTAGTAGCAGTAACACTAGTTGTAGTAGCAGTAGTAGTTGCCATAGAAAAAGTAGTAGTAGTTGTTATAGTAGGAGCAGTAGTAGTTGTTGTTGTAGTATAAGTAGTTGTTGTAGTAGCAGTAGTAGTAATAGCTGTAGTGGCAACAGTAGTAGTAGTTGTAGTAGTTGTAGTTGTTAGTAGCTGCAATAGTAGTAGCAGTCATAATAGTGGTAGCAAAAGTAGCCGTTGTAGAGGAAGTAGTTATAGTAGCAATCTTAGAAGTGGCAGCAGTAGCAGTAGCAGTAGTAGCAATTGTAATAATAGTAGTCATGACAGTGGTAGTTGTAATAGTTGTAGTAGTAGTGGTAAGAGTAGTAGCAGCAGCAGCTGCTGCATTAGTAGTAGCAAAAGTAGTTGCAGTAGGAGCAGTAGTAGTAGTGGTAGTAGCAGCTGTAGCAATAGTCGTAATACTGTTAGAAGTAGTAATACTGGTAGCTATAATAGTGGTAGTAGTAGCAGTTGCAGTAGTAGTGGTAGCAGTAGTCGGAGCTACAGTAGTAGTAGCAGCAGTAGCATTAGCAATAGCGATAGTAGTAGGTATAGTAGTATTAGTAGTAGTTGAAGTAGTAGTAGTAGTAGTTGTTGTTGTAGTAGTAGTAGCAGTAGAAGTTGTAATAGTAGTAGAAGTAGTACTAATAGCAGTAGGGCAGTAGATGTAGTAGTGGTAGTCATGGTAGGAGTAGTTTTAGTAGTTGTAGAAAATATAATAGTAGAAGTAGCAGTAGATGTAGTAGTTGTAATGGCAGCAATAGTAGTAGTCATAGTACTATGAGTAGTAGTAGTAGTAATAGTACGAGTAGAAGTAGTAGTTGCTATTGTTGTTGCTGTAGCAGTAGAAGTAGTTGTTGTTGTTGTGGTAGTAGTAGCTATAGTGGTAGTTGTAGAAGTATTAGATGTAGTATTCGCTGTTGTACTAGTTGTGTTGGTAGTATTAGTAGTAGCAGTTGTAGCAATAGTAGTAAAAGTAATAGTAGCAGCAGTGGTAGTTGTAGCAGCAGTAGTAATAGCAGTAGTAGTAGTAGCACTAATAGTAGCTACAATGATAGTAGTAGTAGTAGTAGTAACAATAGTAGCAGTATTAGTCGTAGTAGCAGTAGCTGTAGTCATAGTAGTGCTATGAGAAGTACAGTTGTAGTAGTAGTAGTAGCTGCAACAGTAGTAGCAGTAGTAGAAGTGGTAGTAGTCGTAATAATAGCAGCAGCAGTAGTAGTAGGAGAAATAGTGTAGTGGCAGTAGCAATAGTTGTAGTAGTAACAACAATAGATGTGGTAGTAATAATAGTAATAGTATTAATAGTGGCAATTGTAGTAGTAGAAGTAGTAGTTGTTATTGTAATAGTAGTAGTAGCAGTAGTAGCAGTAGAAGTAGTAAAAGTAGTGGCAGAATTAGTGGCAATAGTAACAATAGTAGCAGTAATTGTAGTAGTACTAGTTGTAGTAGTGCCAATAGCACTAGTAGTAGCAGTTGTAGTAGTAGTAGTAGTAGTAGTAGTAGTAGTAGGAGCAGTAGGCAAAGTAGTAGTAGTAGTAGAAGCAATAGTAGTAGTAGTAGTGGTTGTGGTGGTAATTGTAGTAGTAGTAGCCATAGTAGCAGTAGTAGTAGTTGAAGTAGTGACATTATAGGTAGCTGCAGTAGTAATAGTTGTAGTTGTTGTAGGAAAAGTAGTAGTAGTAGCTATAGTTGTAGTTATAGTAGTAGCAGTAGTATTAGCAGTAGTTGTTGTGGCAGAAGTAGTAACTGTAGTAAGAGAAGTGGTGGTAGTAGTAGTAGCAGCAGCAGCAGTAGCAACCGCAGTAGTGACAATAGTAGAAGTAGTAGTAGCAATATTTGGTGTAGTAGTAGTAGCAGTAGCAGAGTAGTAGTAGTAATAGTAGTAGTCGGAGTAGCAGTAGTATCAGTATTAGTAGTAGTGGTGGTAGTAGTAGTTGAAGCAGCAGTAGTAGCAATTGAGATAGTAGCAGTCCCACTAGTACTAGTAGTGGCAACAATAGCAGTACTAATAGTAGTTGTAGCCATGGCTGCAGTAGTAGTTGTAGTGGTAGATGTAGTAGCAATAGTAGCAACAGTATCAGTAGCAACAGTAGTAGGTATACTATTAGTAGCATTAGTAGTTGTGGTAGTTGCAGTAGGAGTAGTAGTAGTTTTGGTAGTAGTTGTACTACCAGTAGTTGTTGTTGTAGTAATAGCAGTAGTAGCCGTAATAGTAGCAGTAGTAGAGCAATAGTGGTTGTAGTAGTAGTAGAAGTAGTACTAGTAGCAATAGTGTAGTGGTAGTAGTGGTGGTCGCAGTAGTAGTTGTTGTAGTAGTAGTAGAAGATGTAGTAGTAGCAATGGTACTAACTGTAGTAGCAGTTGTAGTGCTAGTAGTAGTAAGCAAAGTAATAGTAGTTGTAGTAGTACTAGGACAAGTAGTACTAGTAATAGTAGTAGTGTAGTGCCAGGTTTTCTTGTTGCTCCTATAGTAGTTGAAGTAGTTGTTGTAGTTGTAGTAGTAGTAGTGGTTGTAGTAGTTATAGTTGTAGTAGTAGTTATAGTAGTAGTAGTAGTAGTAGTAGCTGTAGTTACACTAGCAATAGTAGTAGTAGCAGCTACAACAGCAGCAGCAGTAGTAGAAGCAGAAGCAATAGTAGCAGTAGTTGTAGTTGCAGGCATAGTAGCATTGGTAATAGCAGTAGTTGTGGTAGGAGGAGTAGTAGTAGTAGCAGTAGCACTAGTAGTTGTAGTAACAATAGTCATTCTTGGACTAGTTGTGTTGGTAGTAGTAGTAGTAGTGGTCGCAGCAGCAGTAGTAATAGTAGTAGCAGTAGCAGTAGTAATAGTAGTAGTAGTCGTAGCAGTAGTAGGAATGGTAGCCATAGTAGCAATAGTACTGATACAACTACTAGTACTACTATTGCTATTAATACTACTACAAATGATACTACAACTGCAAAAACTACTACTACAAATTTTACAACTAGTATAACTACTGCTACTACTTCTTCTACTACTGCTGCTACTACTAATACTACTACTAGTACAACTGCTGCTGTTGCTACTCCATCTACTGCTACTACCACTCCAACTCCCACTGCTACACCTACTACTCCTACTCTGACTATTACTACACCTACTAGTACTACTAATACTACAACAACAACTACTACAACTACAACATGGCAACTAGAATATTATTATTACTACTGCTGCTACTACTGATCCTGCTACAGCTACTGCTACCACTACACCAACTATTACTACTCCTACTACAACTCCTACTCCTACTCGCACCACTACCACTACATCTCCTCCACCTCCTCCTCCTACTACTACTAGTATCATAGTTGCAACTGCTACTCCAACAACTACACCTCGTCTTACTCTTACTACTACTACTACTCCTACTCTTACTACTACTCCTACTCCAACCACTACTACTCCTACTACAATAACTACTACTACTACTACAACTCCTACTGCTACACCAACTCGTACTACTCCTACTACTACTACTGCTACTCCTCCTCCTCCTCCTACTGCTACTCCTACTACTACTACTACTCCAACTACTACTACTACTCCTACTGCTCCTACCACTACACACCCTACCCTACTACTCCAGCTCCTACACCTACTAGTACTACTACTACTACCTATACAATTACTCCTACTCCTACTACTCCTACTCCTACATCTACAACGACAACAACAGCCTCTACTACTACAACAACAGCCTCTATAACAACTATTACTACTGCTATCACTACTACTACTACTGCAACTACTACAACTCCTAGTACTACTATTACTTCTACAACTTCTACAACTACTACTCAATATCTACTACTTCTAGTACTACTACTATAGCTACTGCTACTACTATTGCTGCTACTACTATTGTTGTTGTTGTCATTGCTACTACTACTTTTACCACTACTTCCACTACTACTACAACAATAATAACTACTACTACTACTACTACTACTACAACAACTTCTACGACTACTTCTACTACTTCTAGTACTACTGCTATTACTACTTCTACAAGTGCTACTACTACTATTGCTATTTCAACAACTAATACACTACTACTACTATAACTACGGCTACTGCTACTACTCCTACGGCAGCAACTATTACAATACAACTACTACTACAACAACAACAACTACTACTACTACTGTTGCTATTGCTGCTACCACAACAAGAACTACTACTACTACCACTTCGACTACCACATCAACTACTACTACTAGTACTAACATTACTAGTGCTAGTATAAACACTACTAGTATTTCTACAACAATGACAACTACTACTACAACAATAACAACAACAACAACTACTACTACTATACCAACTCCTACTTTTACAATAACTACTACTACTACTACTCCTACGACTTCTGCTATAGCTACCACTACAATTATAACTACTACTACAACTACCACTACTACTATTACTACCACTACTACTATTACTACTACTACTAGTTCTACTGCTCGTACTGCAACTAATACTACTAGTACTATTGCAACTACTACTACAACTACTACTTCAACTACTAATACTACTACTTCTATTACAACTACAACTACTACTATTACTAGTACTACTACTACTGCAACTAGTACTGCTACTACTACCAGTACTACTATTACTATTGCAACTATAACTACTACTAATATTTCTACTACTTGTTCTACAACAACAACAACTACTACTACTACTGCTACTACTGCTACTACTATTGCTACTATTACTACTACTACTACTACAACTAATACTACCACCACTACTACTACAACAACTCCTACTGCTACTATTGCTCCTTGTACTACTTATACTGCTACTACTCCTATTCCAACTCCAATAGCTACTCAAACTAATACAACAACAACTACTACTATAATTACTACTAACTCCTGATACTCCTACTTCTACTATTGCTACAACAACTATTACTACAACTACTGCTATTTCTACTCCAACAATAGCCACCACCACTACTACTACTTCCACTCTTGCAGCTGCTGCAACTCTAACTACTATTACTAGTACAAGTACTATTCCTACTACTTCTACTACAAGTACTGCTATATATACTACTGCTACTTTTACTACTTCTACTACTACTGCTACTTCTTCTTCTATTACTACTACTACTATTATGTCTACAACAACTACTACTCCGACCCCTATTACTACCACTTCTACTACTACTACTAATCCTACTATAACTCCTACTAATACTACTACTAAAATTACAACTACTACTATTACTTTTGCAAATACTATTACTACTATTACAACTCCTACTGCTAATACTATTCCTATAGCTATTACTACTACTACTACTACTGCTACTTCTTCCACAACTACTACTAATGCTACTATTACTATTAACACTCCTACTGCTAATACTACTTCTACAGTTGTTACTACTACTACTACTACTACTACTACTTCCACAACTACTATTACAACTATTACTATAAGTACTACTAATGCTACGACAAATACTACTTCTAATGCTACTATTACTTCTACTTGCATTACTACTAATATTACTACTAGTGCTACAGCTACTATTACTGCTACTACTTCTACTATAATTGCTCCTGCGACTACTAATATGGCTATGTTTGCTACTGCTACTTCTACTACTATTATAACAATAACAACTACTATTACTGCTGCTGCAGCTGCTGCTACTACTAGTAGTAGTAGTAGTAGATGTAGTAGCAGTAGTAGTAGTTGTTATTATAGTAGTAGTTATAGCAATAGTAGAAGTAACAGTAGTAGCAGTAGTAGCAGTTGTAGTAGTTCTCGTAGTAGTAATAGTTGTACCACTAGTAGTAGTACTAGTCACGGTGGCAGTAGTAGCTGTAGTTATAGTCGTACAGTCAGAGCAAGAATAGTAGTAGTCATAGTAGCAATAATATTAGTAGAAGTAGCGTTAGAAGCAGTAGTAGCAGTAGTAGTAATAGTAATAGTAGCAATACTTGTTGTAGCAAAAGTAACAGTAGCAATAGCAGTATTAGTTGGAGTAGCAATAGCAGTAATAGCCGAAGTAGTAGCAGTAATAGTAGTAGTAGGAGTAGTAGTTGTTGTAGCAGAAATAGAAGCATCTGCAGTAGTAGTATTTTTGGTACCAGCAGCAGCAGTAGTAGTTGCAGTAGTGGTAGTACTAGCAGTAGTAATAACAATTATTTTAGTAGTAGTAGTAGTATTTGTAGTAGTAGTTGTAGTAGTACTAGTAGTACTAGTAGTATTGGTAGTACTAGTAGTAGCAGTAATAGGAGTAGTAGCATAAATAGCACTAGTAGGAGAAGTAGTAGTATTTTTGGTTGTAGTAGTGACAGTAGTAGTAGAAGTAGCAGCCGCTGTAGCAGGAGCGCCATTAGTCATATTTGTAGAAATAGCAGGCAATAAAGTAGTAGAAGTAGTAGGAGAAGTAGAAGTAGTACCTGCTCTAGCAGTAGTAGTAGCAATTATAGCAGTAGGAGAAGAAGTAGGTATAGTAGTAGTAGTAGTAGCAATAGTAGTAGTAGTATTAATAGTAGTAGTAGTAGTAGTCGTAGTAGCAATAGTATCCATAGTAGAAGTATTACGAATAATAGAGGAGGAGGAGGAGGAGGAGTAGTAGTATTAGTAGCAGCAGTAGTAGCAGCAATAGTAATAGTAGTGGTAGTAATAGTAGTAGTAGGAGTAGGAGTACTAGTAGTTGTAGCATTAGTAGTAGTTGCAGTAGTAGTACCATGGGTAGTAGTAATAGTATTAGTAGCAATTATTATAGTAGTTGAAATAGTAGTGGGAGTAGTAAGAGAACTAGTAGAAGTAGTGGTAGCAGAAGTAATAGTTGTAGTGGTAGTTGTGGTAGCACTACTAATAGCAGTAGTAGCAGTAGTAGTCATATTAATAGCAATAGTAGTAGAGTAGTAGTAGTAACAATAATAGTAGTAGTGGTTGGAATAGTAGTAGTAGTAGTAGTTGTTATTGTTGTTGCGGTTGTTGTTGTTGTTTTTGTTGTTGTTGTTGTCGTAATATTATTTGTAGTAGTAGTAGTAATAGTAGTAGGAGTAGTATTAGTAGTAGTAGTTGTTGTAGTAGGAGTAGTAGTAGGAGTACTAGCAGTAATTGTAGAAGTAGGAGTAGTGGCAGTGATAGTACAAGTAGTAGAAGTGGTCCAAGTAGTTGTAGGAGTTGTAGCAGCAATAGTAGCAGCTGTAGTTAAAGCACCAGCAGTAATAGTAATAGTAGTACGAATACTAGTAGTAGTAGTGGTGGTAGTAGGAGTAGAAGTAGTAGCAGTTGTAGTGGTAATAGTAATAGAAGTAGTAGTTGTCGTATTAGTAGTAGTAGTAATAATAGTAGTAGTGATAGTTGTCGTAGTATTGGTAGTAGTACTAGTAGTAGCAGAAGTCGCACCAGTAATAATAGTAGCAGTAGTTATTGTAGTAGTAATAGTGGTGGTGGTGGTGGTGGTGATGGTAGTTGTAGTAGTAGTAGTAGTAGTACTAGTAGTACTAGTAGCACCAACAGTAGTAGTTGCATCATTAGTTGTATTTGTAGTAGTAGTAGAAGGAGAAGTAGTAGTAGTAGTAGTAGTACCAACTATAGCAGTAGTAGTGGTAGTTGTAGCATTTGGAGAAGAAGTAGGTATAGTAGTAGTACTATCGGTAGCAGCAACAGTAGCAACTGCAGCAATAGCAGCAGTAGTAGTTTTAGCAGTAGCAGTAATAGTAATAGTAGTACTAGTAGCAGTAGTAGTAGTGGTAGTAATAGCAGCAGCAACAGTAGTAGTAGAAGCGGTATTAGTAGCAATAGTAGTAGTAGTAGTAATAGTAGAAGTAGTACAAGCAGTATTAGTAGTAGTTGTTGTGGTAGTAGTAGTAGTAGCAGCAACAGTAGTAGTAGTGCCCGTAATATTAGCTGGAGGAGGAGTAGTAGTAGTAGTTTTTGTAGTAGTAGCATCATCTGCAATAGTAATAGCAAAATTTGTAGTTTTTGTTGTACTAGTAGTAACAGTAGCAGCACCAGCAGCAGCAGCAGCAGTGGTAGTAGTAGTAGGGGTAGTACTAGTAGTAACAGTAGCAGCACCAGCAGCAGCAGCAGCAGCGGTAGTAGTAGTAGGGGTAGTAGTGGCAATAGGTGTAGGAGTAGAAGTAGCCGTAGGAGTAGGAGTAGTAGTAGGAATTATACTGGCAGTGCAAGTAGTGGTAGTAGTAGTAGTGGAATCAATATTATTAATAGTAGTAGTTGAAGTAGTAGTAGTAGGAGCTGCAGGAGCAACAATAGTAATAGTAGCTATAGCAGTAGTAGAAGTTGTAGTAGTAGTAAAAGTAGTAGTAGAATTCGTAGTAGTGGTAGCAGTACTAATGGTAATGGTGGTAGTTGTAGGAGTAGTACTATTAGTAGTTGTTGTAGTAGTAGTAGTAAGAGTAGTTGTAGTAGTAGTAGTAGTAGTAGTAGTAGTAGTAGTAATAATAGTAGCAGTTATTGTAGCAGCAATAGTTGTATTAATAGTAGTAATAGTAGTAGTGGTGGTAGTAGTAGTAGTATTAGTTAAAGTTGTAATATGAGTAGTAGTAGGAGTTGTAGTTGTTGGAGCGGGGGTAGCCGCAGGAGTAGTAGCAGTACAAGTAGTTGTAGTAGTAGTTGTAAAAGTAGTAGCAGTACCATTCGTTGTCGTAGTAGTTGTAATAGTAGTGGAAGTAGCAGTAGAAGTTGTGGTAATAGTAGTAGGTGTAGCAGTTATAGTATTAGTTGTATCAGTTGTAGTAGGAATAGCAATAGCAATAGGAGCTGTAGTTGTAGTAGCATTAGCAGTAATAGTTGTAGTAGTAATAGTAGTATTAGTAGTGGTAGTAGTAGTAGCAGTAGTAGCCGTAGTAGTAGTAGCAATCGTATTAGGTGTAATAGTAGCGGTAGGAGTTGGAGTAGGAGTAGTTCTAGTAGTAGTAGGAGGAATAGTAGTAGTATTAGTAGGAGATGTAGTAGGGGTAGTAGTAGGAGTTGTAGTCGTTGGATTACTGGTCAAAGTTGTGGTAGTAGTAGTATTTGCAATAGTAGTTGTCGTAGTAGTATTAGTAGTAGCAGTAGCAGTAGTGGTAGTAGTTGTAGTAGTGGCAGTAGTGGCAGTAATTAGAGTTGTCGCATTACGAGTAGTAATAGTAGTAGTTATTGTAGTTGTTGTAGTAGTAGTAGTTGTGGTAGTAGTAGTTGTAGTAGTAGTAACTATAGAAGTTGGTGAAGTAGTTATAGTAGTAGTTGTAGTAGTAGTAGTAGTAGGAGTAGCAGTAATAGTAGGAGTTGTAGTTACAGTAGTAGTAGCAACAGAAGTAGTAGTAGTAGTAGTAGTTGTTGTTGTTGTTGTTGTTGTTGTTATAGTAATAGTAGTAGTAGTAGTTGTAGTAGTAGTAATATAGTTGTTGTTTTAGTAGTAGGAGGAGGAGTAGATGTAGTAGGAGTAGTTGTTAGAGTTGTGGTACCAGCTGTAGTTTTTGTTATATTACCAGTAGGAGTTGGGGTAGTAGTAGGAATAGTAGTAGTCATAGTAGTAGTAGTAGATGAAGTAGTGGTAGCGGTAGTAGGAGTAGGGGTTTAAATAGTAGTAGATGTACTAATAGTAGTAGTAGTTGATGTAGTTGTAGTAGTAGTAGCAGTTGTAGTAGTAGGAATGGTTGTTGTAGTTGTAGTAGTTGGAGAAGTAGTTGCAGTAGCAGTAGTAATATTAGTTGTAGTAGTTGTAGTAGTTGTAGTAGTAGTACTAGTAGTAGTAGTAGTACTAGTAATAGTAGTAGTAGTGTAGTTGTATTAGTAGTAGCAGTAGTAGTAGCAGTAGTAGTAGTAGTAGTAATACAAGAAGTAGTAGTGGTACTAGTAGGATTAGCTGCAGCAGCAATAGTAGTTGTAGTAATAGTAGTAGTAGAAGTCGTAATAATAGCAAAATTTGAGGTAATAGTAACTGTAGTATTTATAGTAGAGGTAGTTGTTGTTGTTGTTGTAGTCGGGTTTGTGTTGGTAGTAGTAATACCTTCAATAGGAGTAGTAGTTGTAGCAATTGCACTATTAGTAGAAGTAGTTGTAGTGGTGGTTGTAGTAGTAGTAGAAATAGAAGTAGCTGTAGTAGTAGCCGTTGGAGCAGCAACAATATCAACAGTAGTAGTTATAATAGTAGTAGTAGAAGTCGTTATAGTAGTCATAGTAGCAGTAGAAGTTGGGGTAGCAGTAATTGAAGCATTAGTAGTAGTTGTTGTTGCCTGAGTAGTAGTAGGAGTAGTTGTTGTTGTATTAGAAGAAGAAGAAGAAGAAGAAGAAGAAGAAGAAGTAGTAGTAGTAGTAGTAGTAGTAGTAGTAGTAGTAGTTGCAGTAATAGTAGTTGTGCTTCTAGGAGGAGTTGGGTTAGGAGTAGTAATTGGTGTAGTAGTAGTTGGAGTGGGGGTAATAGTAGTAGGAGGAGTTGTAGTAGCATTTGGAGTTGGAGTAGCTATCGTAGTAGTTGTAGTAGTAGGTGGAGGAGAAGGAGAAGAATAAACTATAATAGGAGTAGGAATAGGAATACTAGTAGTAGTAGTGGTGGTAGTAGTAATAGTAGTAGTAGTCATTGCTAAAGTAGTAGCTACAGTAGTAGAAGTAGTTGTAGTATTCATAGTAGTTGTAGTAGTAGCAGTAGTCGAAGGAATAATAGTAGTTGCAATTGTACTACTAGGAATGTAGTAGTGTCTTAGTAGCAGTAGTAGTAGTATGAGTAGTAGCAGCATAAGTAGTAGTAGTAGCTGTGGTAGTAGTAGTATTAGTAGTAGTAGTACTTAGAGTAGTAGTCGTAGAAGTCCTATGCCAGGAGTAGTAGTATTTGTAGTAGTAAAAGTTGTAGTAGTAGCAGTAGAAGTAGTAGCAGGAGTGTTAGTATTAGTAGTAGTACTAGTAGTAGTAGTAGTGCTAGTATTAGCAGTAGTAGTTCCAGTAGTAGTAGGAGTTGTAATAGTAGCAATTGTACTCGTAGTAGAAAAAGTTGTAGTAATAGTAGTAGTAGCAGTAGTAGTGGTGGTAGTAGTAGTAGTAGTAGGAGTAGTTGGAGTAGTTATTGTGGTAGCAGTAGCAGACGTAGTAGCAATAGTAGTAGTAGGCGTCGGAGTAGGAGTGGTAGTTGCAAAAGTAGTAGTTGAAGTAGTAGTGGAAGTCATAGTAGGAGTAGTAGTAGTAGTTGTTGTTGTTGTTGATGATGTTGTTGTTGTAGTAGTAGTAGTAGCAGGAGGAGGAGGAGGAGGTATAGTAGTTGTTCTTGTAAGCGTATTGTAGTAGTAGGAGTGGTAGATGACGTAGGAGTTGCAGTAGCTGTACTAGTAGTAGTAGTAGTAGAAGTATTTGTAGTAGTAGTAGTATTAGCAGCAACAGTAGTAGTAGTAGTAGCAGTAGTAGTTATAGTAGTAGCAACAATAGCTGCAACAGTACTAGTAGTAGTAGTGGTAGCAGTATAAATCGTAGTAGTTGCCGAAGTAGTAATAGGAGTAGTAGTAGGAGTAGCTGTCGTAGTAGTAGTAGTAGTGGTGGTAATTGTAGCAGCAGTAGTAGTAGCAATTATAGTTGCAGCTGTAGTAGTAAGAGTAGCAGTTAAAGTAGCAGTCTGTGTAGTAGTAGTAGTAGTAGTAGTAGTGGCTGTAGTAGCCATTGTAGTGTTGGTAGTAGTAGCAGTACTATAATTAGCAGTGGCAGCAGCAACAGCTGCATTAATTGCAGTTGTAGTAGTTGTAGTTATAGTAATATAAGCAGTAGTAGCGACAATAGCAGTAGTTGTAGTAGTAGAAGTAGTAGAAGCAGTAGTAGTTGTTGTAGCAACAAAAATAGTAGTAGTAATTATAGTAGTAGTAGTATAGTAGTAGTAGTAGTAGTAGTAGTAGGGGTCGTAGTGTAGTAGAAGCCACAGCAGTAGTTGCACTTGTTGTTGCAGAAGTTGTTGTTGTAGCAATAATAGTCGCAGCTGTAGTAGTAGTCGTAGTCGTACCAGCAGCTGCAGCAGTAGTAATAGTTGAAGTAGTAATAGCTGTTGTCGTAGCTATAGTAGTTGCAGTAGTCGTAGTTGCAGTAGTAGTAGTAGCCGTAGCAGTAGCAGTAATAGCATCAACAACAGCAGTAATAGTAGTAGTAACAGTAGTACCGGTAGTAGTAGTAATAGTAGTAGTAGGATCTATACTAGCAGTAGTAGCAGTAGCTATAGTAGTTGTTGTTGCAGTAGTAGCAGGGGCAGTAGGAGCAGACGATGTATTAGTAGTAGTTGTAGTAGTTATAGTAACAGTAGTAGCAGGAGAACTAGGATCAGTAGTAGTAGTAACAGTAATAGCAGCAGCAGTAGGAGCCGTAGTACCAACAGCAGCAACAACAGCAGCAGCTACAGTAGCTGCAGCAGCAATAGCAGCAATAGAGCTAGTTGTAGCAGTAGTAGCAGTAGCCAAAATTGTAGTAGTAGTAGTTGTTGTTGTAGTAGTAGTGGTAGTAGCAGTTGTTGTTTTAGAAGTAGGAGTACTACTGCTAGTACTACTACTACTATTATTGCTATTACTACTACTATTAGTATTGCTCCTACTGCCACTAATCCTGCTGCTGCTCCTACAAGTACTTCTACCACTACTGCAACTATGACACATGCTACAAATACTGCTACTGCTTCTTGAACTACCACTACAAGTGTGAAAACTACTACTACCCCAACAATGGATGCTACTACTACTGCTACTGCTACTACTTTTACTACTTCTACTACTACTGCTACTATTGCTCTAGCTGCTTCTACTACTACTACTATTGTTGTTGCTACTGTTACTACGACTGCTTCAACTGCTATTATGACTAGCACTACTACTACTACTGCAACTACTACTGCTGCTGCTACTACTACTATAATTACTACCACTACAACTACTACTGTTACTACTGCTACTGCAAGTAATAATTATGTTACTACTAATACAACAACTACTAATAATAATACTACCCCTTCTGCCACTCTATCATTGCTCCTACAATGATTGTTGCTACAACTATTACTACTTCTTCCCCTACTTCTACTAATTTTGCAACTACTACTACTATGGCTACTACTGCTTCTCCGATAACTACCACTACTATTGCCACCATGACTACTACTGCTGCTGTTCCTACTACGGCTACAACTACAACAACAACAACTACTGCTACTGTGACTACTACCACTACTACTACTACTAGTAGTACTAATACTATATTAGTACTACCACTTCTACTACTCCTAGAGCTACTACTACTGCTCCTATAACAACAACTACTACTATTGCTACTACTGCTACAAATACTACTTTTGCTAATATTACTACTACTACTACAGCTATTACTGCTACTACTGCTACTGCTACAACTATTACTACCAAAACTACTACTATAGCTACTACTACTGTTACTACTACGGCTACTACTACTACTATTAATGCTGCTTCTACTACTACTGCTGTTGCTTCTACTACAACCTCAACTACTACAACAACAACTACTGCTACTGTGACTACTACTACGACTACTACTACTACTACTACTACTACAAATACTATATTAGTACTACCACTTCTACTGCTCCTACAACAACTACTACTGCTACAACTGTTGCAAATACTGCTTTCGCCAATATTACTACTACTACTACGGCTGCTGCTGCTACTACTACTACTACAATTATTACTACCACAATTACTACTATAGCTACTACTACTGCTACTACTACTACTACTAACGCTGCTTCTACTATTGCTACTACTACTACTGCTGCTACTACAGCTACGACTAATACTACTACTACAACTGCCGCTACGGCTGCTACTGCTACTGCTACTATCACTACTACGACTGCTACTACTACTAAAACTACCACCCCAACCACTACTACTGCTACTATTGCTTCTACTACTATTTTAGTACTTCGCCTACTACTACTGCTGCTGCTACTACCACTACAACTGTTACTACTAGTGCTATTGCTGCTACTACAACTAGTACTACTACTATTACTACTAGTAGTGCTACTATTGTCGCTAATACTAGTGCTATTGCTGCTACTAGAACTAGTACTACTACAATTACTACTACTACTACTACAACAACTTGTACTATTATTACCACTACTTTTGTTATTGCTACTACTACTACTAATAGTACTACTACTGCAATTATTACGACTACTACTCTATTTCTCCTCCTCCTACTACTACTGCTATTATTATGACTACTACTACTACTGCTGCTATTACTTGCTACTACTGCTACTACTACTACAACTACTGTAATTCTCGTACTACAAGTACTACTTCTACTACTATGACTACAGCTACTACTACCACAACTAATAGTACTACTACTGCTGCTATTATCGCTATAACTGCTACCACTGTGACTACTGCAATTACAGCCACTACTACTGGTACTACTACAACTGCTGCTCCTGCTACTACTGGTATTGCTACTACTATTTTTCCTACTACTGCTATGGATGGTAGTACTGCTACTACCAACACAACTAGTACAACAACTACTAATACTACTATTGCTACTGCAACTACTACAACTACTACTACTACTAATACCACAACTACAACAACTACTTCTACTACTGCAACAACAATAACAGCGACTACCACTACTACTAATACTATTACTACTGCTACTATGCATTGTACTACTTCTACTACTACTGCTGCTACTACAACTACAGTTATTGCTACTCCAGCTACTACATCTTCTACTACTACTACTACAACTGCTCCTACCATGACTAGCACTACAACTACTACTGCTCTTGCTAGTATTACTACTTCTACTACTACTACAACAACTTCTTCTACTGTTGCTCTACTGCTACTGCTATTACTGCTATTGCTGCTACTACAACAACAACAACAACTACTACTACTACAACTACTACTACTATAACTACTACTAGTACTACAACTCCTACCACTGCTGCTACTACTGCTACCACCACTCCTTCTAATACTACTACTAATGCTACTACTACTATACCTACTACTATTGCTGCTGCTACTACAACTGTAGCTCCAACTACTACTGCAACTACTACAATAGCTATTGCTACCACTATTATAGCTACTACTATTACTACTAGTAGTGCCACTACGATTACTACTGTTGCTGCTACTGCTACTACTATCGCTACTTTTGCTACTACTAATGCTGCAACTTCCACTGCTACTACTCTTACTACTACAACTACTACAATTACGACTATTGCTATTACTATTACAATAACTACTACTGCTACAGCTACAATTGCTATGACGGCTACTATTGCTACTGCTACCGCTACTACGATTGTAGGTACTACTACTACTATGCTTGCTACTACTACTCCTCCTCCTCCAACTACTATGATTGCTACTACTGCAACTACTACTACTACTACTACTACTAGTACTACAACTACTACTATGATGACTACTACTGCAAATGTTACTACTATTACTACTACTACTGCTTCGACAGCTACTAGTACTATAGCTACAACTTCCTTTGATACTACTTCTGCAATAACAACTAATGCTACTAACTCAGCTACGACGACTATTACTACTGACTGCTACTACTACTGCTGCTACTGCTACTACTGCTACTACTACTACTGCTATTGCTACTACCACTACTACTACTACTGTAACTACTAACCACTACTACTACTACCTCTACAACTACTATTTCTACTAGTGCTATTGCTGGTGCTGCAACTGCAATGGCTGCTACTACTACCACAACTGCAGCTACTACTACTACTTCTACCATTGCTGCTGCTACTATTACTACTAATACTACAATAGCTACGACTACTACTGCTACTACAGCAATTGTTACTACCACTATTATTACAATTGCTTCTATGAGCAATATAAAATCTACTACTACTGCAACCACCACTACTACTGTTGCTACTACTACTTCTATTGTTGGTACTGCTAGAACTACTACTACTACTTCTACTAGCACTGCTTGTACTACAACTACTAAAACTACAATGATAGCTATTACTGCTACAACTACTACTACTTCTACTACCACTTCTCATACTGCTACTAATACTGCTGCTGTTGCTGCTTCCACTGCTACTGCTACTGCTATTACGGTTACTACTACTACTACACCTACTACTACAACTACGTCTACTACTACTTCTATTACTACTTCTTCTACTACTCCTTCTAACACTACTACTGCTACTGCTACTACTGCTCTTGCTACTAATACTACTACTACTACTACTTGTTCTGCTACTACTACAACTCCTACTACTACTATTGCTGCTACTACTACTACTACTACTACTGTTATTGTTACTATAGCTTCTACTACTACTACTGCTGCTCCTACTACATCTGCTGCACCCGCCACTACTACCACTACTACTACATCTTCCACTGCTTTTAATACTGCTACTAATACTTCTGCTACTGCTACTATTGCAATAACTATTACTATTGCTACTGCTACTGCTACTGCTACCACTGCTATTACTACTGCTACAACTACTACAATCACCTAGACTAGTTCTACTATTACTATGACTACTACTATGACTACGACAACAACTAGCACTACTACAAATACTACTACTACTACAAGTACCATTGCTTCCACTACTATGATTAGTACTAGCACTACTACTAACAATATTGCTAACGCTACTACTGCTGCTACTACCACTACTTATGATACTACTACCACTACTACCTCTGCTACTATACTAATGCTACTACTACTGCTACTACTACTACCACCTGAACTACTGCTGCTGCTACTACTACTGCTATAGCTACTGCTACTACTATGACTACTACTACAGCGAATACAGTGACTACTGCTATAATTGCTTCTACAACTAGTACTCTTACTAGTACTCTTACTATTACTACTACTACTACTACTATTACCACTATTACTACTTTTGCTATTGCAACTACAACTGCTACTATTAGTACTACAACTACTCCTACTACTATCGCTGGTACTTGTACTACTACTACAATTACTACAACTGCTGCTACTGGTACTATTGCTGCTATTACCACTACTACTTCTGCTACTGCTACTACTGCTGCTATTATTACCACTACTATTACTACTATTACTACTACAACAACAACTACTATGGCTACTACTACTACTACTACTAGAATTACTACTACTACCATTACTATTACTACTACTACTCTTACTATTGCTACTACTACAACTACTACTACAACTGCTACTACCACCACTACTACTACTACGATTATGATAGGTACTACTATTACTACTACCGTTGCTACTCCTATTAGTAGTAGTAGGAGCAGAAGTAGCAGTAGTAGTAGAAGTAGGAGAAGTAGAAGTAGCAACAGCAGTAGAACTAGTAGTAGTATTGTAGGAGTATTAGTAGTAGTAGTAGAGGTAGTAGTAGTAGTAGAAGAAGTTGTAGTACTAGTAGTAATAGTAGCAATAGTACAAATTATAGTAGTAGTAGTATTAACAGTAGTTGTATAGGTAGTAGTAGTAATAGCAGGAATAGTAGTAGTAGAGGTAGTAGCAACAGTATTAGTAGCAGTAGTATTGGTAAGAGCAGTCGTAGTAGTAGTAGTAGTACTAGTTGTAGTCATAGTAGTAGCAGAAGGAGGATTGGTGGTAGTAGAAGTAGTTGAAGCTGCTGTAGTACTATTAGTAGTAGCAGCAGTAGTAGCAGCAGCCGTAGTTATAGTAGTAGTAGTAGTACTAGTACTAGTTCCAATAGTAGTAGTGGTATTAGTAGCAGAAATAGGAGTTGCAGAAGTAGTAGTAGCGACAGAAGTATTTGTTGTTGTAGCTATAGTAGTAGTTCCAATAGCAACAGTAGCAGTAGTAGTTATTATTGTAGCAACACTAGTAGTAGTAGTTCTAATAGCAATAGAGGTAGCAGTAGTTATTGTTGTAGCAGCAGCAGTAGTAGTAGCAGTTGTATCAGTAGTAGCAACAATAGTAGAAGTAGTAGTAGTAGTAATAGTAGTTGTAATAGTCACAGTAGTAGTTATAGTAGTAGTAGTAGAAGTAGTTGTTATTGTAGTAGTAGTAGTAGTTGTTGTTGTTGTTGTTGTTGTTGTTGTTGTTGTAGTAGTAGTAGTAGTAGTACTAGTTCTAGTAGTAGTAGCCGTAGTGGTAGTAACAGTAGCAATAGTACTAGTTGTAGTAGTAGTAGTATTAATAGCAATAGTATAGGTAGTAATAGTCATAGTAATGGTAGTAGTAGGAATAGTAGTAGTAGAAGCAGTAGTAGCCATCTTAGTAGTAGTAGATGTAGTAGTAGAAGTAGCTGTAGTAGTAGCAGTAGTAGTAGCTGTAGTAGAGGCTAGAGTAGTAGTTTTAGTAGTAGAAATAGTAGTAGCAGCAACAGTTGTAGTAGTAGTAGTAGTAGTAGAGTTTCTTGTTGGGGTAGTAGTAGTTGATGTAGTAGTGTAGTAGTTGTAGAAATAGTAGTAGTAGCAGAGGTAGTAGCAGTAGTGGTCATTGTAGTATTCATAGTAGTAGTAGTAGTAGTAGTACTGGTAGTAGCAATAGTAGCAGTAGTTGTAGTAGCCATAGTCGTAGTAGTAGTTATAGTAGTTGTAGTAGTTGTAGTTGTAGTAGAAGTAGTAGTAGTAGTATTAGTACTAATAGGAGTAGTAGTAGTAGAAGCAACGGTAGTAGTAGTATGAGTAGCAATAGTAGTAGTTGTAGTAGTAGTTGTCACGGGTGTTGCAGTAGGAGTATTTTCAGGTGTGGGACTTGGAGCAGCTGTAATACTAGTAGCTGCAGCAAAAGTAGTAGTTGTTATTTCAGTAGCAGTAGTAGCAGTAGTAGTGGGAATACTAGTAGGAGGAGGAGTAGTGGTAGTACTAGTAGTAGTCATAGTAGTTGTTGTAGTTGTAGTAATAGTAGTTGAAGTAGTAGAAGTGGTAGTTGCAGCAGTAGTAGTAGTTGTCGGAGTAGTACTCATAGCTAGAAGTGTAGAAGTGGTAGTAGTAGGAATAGTAGTTGTTGTAGTAGTTGTTGTCATACTACCAATATTAGTATGAATAGTAGTTGCAGCATTGTTAGTAGTAATAATTATAGTTGTAGGAGTAGTAGTGGTACTAGTAGAAATAGTTGTAGTAGTAGTGTGGTAGTAACAACAATAGTAGTAGTAGTTGCAGTAGTGGTAGTAGTAGTAGCCAACGTAGTAGTTGTGGCTGGATATGCTGTAGTTGTTGAAGTGGTAGTGGTAGAAATAGTAGTAGCAGCTGCAGCAGCAGCAGCAGCAGTAGTAGTGGTAGTAGTAGCAATAGTAGCAGTAGTAATAACAGCGGCAATAGTAGTAGTAGTAGTAGTAGTAGTAGTAGTAGTAGTAGTAGTTATGGTAGTAGTTGTAATAGTGGTAGTAGTTGTAGTAGTAGTAGTAGTACTAGTTTTAGTAGTAATAGAAGCAGTGCTAGTAGTAGTAGTAGTAGTAGTAGCAGTAGTAGTAGCAATAGTAGTTGTAGAAGTAGCAGTAGGTAGTAGTAGTAATAGTTGTATTAATTCTTGTAGCAGTAGTAGTCGTAGTAGTAGCAGTAGGTGAAGAAGTAGTACGGGTAGGAGTAGGAGTAGCAGTAGTAGTAGCAGGGGTAGGAGTAGGAGTAGTAGTTGCAGTAGTAGTATTTGTATAATAGTAGTAACTGTAGTAGGAGCCGGCGTAGGAGTAGGAGTAGTTGTAGGAGTTGTTGTAGTTGGTGTAGTAATAGTAGTAGTGTAGTAGGAGTAATAGTAGTAGTAGGAGTGGAAGTAGGAGTAGTAGATATAGTACTAGTAATAGAAGTTGTAGCAACTACAACATATGCAGTAGTCATAGCAGTAGAAGTCGAGGTAGTAGCAGTAGTAGTATTAGTAATAATAGGAGTAGTAGTAGTATTAGTAGTAACAATAATAATAGTAGTAGTAGTAGCGATAGTAGTAGTAGTAGAAGTAGTAGTAGTAGCAGCTGTTGTAGTAGGGATAGTAGTAGTCGTAATTCTAGTAGTTGTAATAGGAGTAGTAGTCAAAGTTGTTGTAGTAGTAGTTATACTAGTAGTAGAAGTTGTCGAAGTAGCATTAGGAGCAGTTGTCATAGTAGTAGTAGTGTCAGTCGCAGGAGTAGTAGTAGTAGTAGGATAGTAATGTTGTAGTAGTAGTGTAGTAGTTTATTAGTTAGTATTAGTAGTAGAAGTAGTAGAAGTAGTAGTGGTAGTAGTAGTGGTGGTGGTGGAGGTGGTGGTGGTGGAAGTTTTAGTCGCAATAGTAGTAGTAGTAAGAATATTCGTAGTATTAGTACTAGCAGTAGCAGTAGTCATAGCTATAGTAGTAGCAGTAGCAACGGTAGTAGTAGTAGCAGCAGCGGTAGTAGTTGCAGTAGTTATAATTGTAGTTTATAGTAGTCATTGCAATAGTAATAGAAGTTGTAGTATTAATAGTTGCAGTAGTAATAGTAAGTGTAGTAGTAGTAGTAGTAGTAGTAGTAGTAGTAGTATCAGTAGTAGGTGTAATAGATGTAGTATAAGTTGTTGGAGTAGTAGGAGTAGTAGTAGAAGTAGTAGGAGCATTAGAAGTAGTAGTGCAGTAATAGTACTTTTGTAGTAGCAGTCATAGTAGTAGTAGTAGTAGTAGTAGTATGGGAGGCAACGGCAGCAGTAGTAGTTGTTGCATTAGTAGTAGTAGTTGTAGTAATACTTGTAGTAGAAGTAGTAGTAGTTGTTGTTGTAGTAGCAATACTAGCAGTAATAGTTGTAACAGAAGTGGTTATTGTAGTAGTAGTTGTAGTAGTAGAACTAGTAGTATGAGTTATAGTAGAAATAGGTGTTTGAGTAGTAGTAGTTGTAGTAGATGTAGTGGGAGTAGTGGTAGCAGTAGTAGTAGTGGTTGTTGTAGAAGCAGTAAGAGGTGGAGTAGTAGTAGTCTTAGTTGCAGTAGTGGTACTAGTAGTAGTAGCAGCAGCAGTAGTAGTAGTTGTAGCAGTAGGCTTTGTAGTTGTAGTAATACATGTAGTAGCAGTAAGCGTAGTAGTTGTTGGTAGTTGTATTACTACAAGTAATAGTAGTAATAGAGGTTGTTGTAGTAGTAGTTGTAGTAATACAAGTAGTAGTATGAGTTGTAGCAGGAAGAGGAGTTCAAATAGTAATAGTTGTAGAAGAAGTAGAGGTATTATTAGTAGCAGTGGTTGTTGTAGAAGCAGTAAGAGGAGTAGTACTTGTTGTAGTTGCAATAATAGTGGTAGTGGTAGTTGTAGGAGTAGGAGTAGTAGTAGTAGTAGTAGTAGCGGTATGAGTAGTAGTAGTAGTAGCAGTAGTAGTAGTAGAAGCAATCGGAGTAGTAGTAGCAGTAGTTGTTGTTGTTGTTGTAGTAGTAGTAGTAGTAGTAGTAGTAGTTGTAGTAGTAGTAGTAGTAGTAGTAGTAAGAGTAGTGATAGTAGTAGTAGGAGGAGGAGGAGGAGTAGTAGCAGTAGCTGCAGTAACAGTAGTAGTTGTAGTAGTAATAGTGGTAGTAGCAGTAGTGGCAGTAGTACTAGGACTAGCCGCAGTAGCAGCAGTAGTAGTACTAGCAGTAGCAGCAGCAGCAGTAGTAATAGTACTAGTTGTAGTAGTAGTGGTAGTAGTAATAGTTATAGTTGTAGTAGTAGTAGGTGTTATAGTGGTAGTACTAGGAGCTGCAGCAGCCGCAATAGTTGTAGTATGTGTTATAGTGGTAGCAGTAGCAGTATTAGCACAAACATCTATAGCAGCCGTAGTAATAGTAGTAAAAATAGTAGTAGTAGTAGTAGTAGTAGTAGTTATTGTAGTAGTAGTAGTAGCAGCAATAGCATTAGCACTTGTAGTAGTGGTGGTAGTAGTAGTTATTGTTGTTGTTATTGTAGTTGCTATAGTAGTTGCTAGAGTTATAGTAGTGTTAGTTCTAGGAATAGCTGTAGGAATAGTATTAGCAGCAGCAGCGGTAGTAGTAGTAGTAGCAGAAGTAGTAGTAGTAGTAGCAATAATAGGAGTAGTAGAAGCAGTAGTTGCGCTATGTGTTGTAAAAGTAGCAATAGGAGTAGAAGTAGTAACTATAGTGGAAGTGGCAATAGTGGTAGTAGCAACAACAATGGTAATACTAAGATAAGTCGAAGCAATAGTTGCAAAAGTATTAGCAATAGTAGTTGTAGTATTTGCAGTAATAGGTGTAGTAGTATTAGTAGTTGTAGTAGAAACAGTAGTAGTAGTAGCAGTAGTAGTAGTAGCAGCAGTAGTAGTAGTAGTAGTAGTAGTAATTGTAGTAGTAGTTGTTGTAGTTGTAGTTGGTGTAGTAGTACTAGTAGTAGTAGAAGAAGAAGAAGTAGTACTAGTAGCAGTAGTCGTTGTAGTAGTCGTAGTAGTTGAAGTACTAGCAGTAGTTATAGTAGAAGTACTCCTAGTAATAGTAGTACTAGTTGTAGTAGTAGTAGTAATAGTAGTGATACGAGTTACAGCCGCAACATCAACAGTTGTAGTAGTAGCATTAGTTGTAGTAGTAGTAGTAGTAGCGCTAGTACGAAAAGTAAAAGTTGTTGTCGTGGTAGTACAAGTAGTTGTAGTAGTATTAGTAGTCGCAATAGTTGATGTAATAGGAGTTGGTGTTTGAGTAGGGGAAGTAGTAGGAGTAGTGGTGGTAGCAGTAGCAATAGGAGTAGGAGCAGTAGGAGTAGTAGCACTACTAGTAGGAGTTGTAGAAGTAGCAATAGAAGTAGTAGCTGTAGTAGTAGAAATAGTAGAAGTAGTAGTAGCAGTATTAGAAGCAGTAGTGGCAGTCGCAGTTGTGGTTGTTGCAATAGTATTAATAGCAGCAGTAGTAATAGCAGTAGTAGGAGTAGTAGTTGTAATAGTATTAGTAATAGTAGTACTAGTAGTAGTAGTAGTAGTAGTAGCAGCAATAGGTATAGTAGTAGCAGCAGCAGTAGTAGTAGTAGCATAAGTAATAGTAGTAGTAGAAGTAGTTGTAGTAGGAACATTAGTAGTAGTAGCAGTAGTAGTAGTAGTAGTAGTTGTTGTAGTAGCAGTAGCAGTAGTAGTAGTAGCAGAAGAAGTAGTAGTAGTAGAAGTCATAGGAGTAGTAGTAGAAGTAGTTGTAGTAGGAACATTAGTAGTAGTAGCGGTAGTTGTTGTAGCAGTAGCAGTAGTAGTAGTAGCAGAAGAAGTAGTAGTAGTAGAAGTAGTAGGACTAGTAGTAATAGTAGTAGTAGGAGTAGTAGTAGCAATAATAGTAGTAGTAGTAATTCTAGTAGTAGACGTAATAGTAGGTGTAGTTTTAGGAGTAACTGCAGTAGTAGAAGTAGCAATAGTAGCAGAAATAGTAGCAGTAGTAGTAGTAGTAGTAGTAGCAGTACTTGTAGCACAAGTAGTAGTAGTAGTATTAGTAGCAGAGGTAGTAGTAATAGTTGAAGTAGTAGTAGTTGTAGTAGAAGTAAAAGAACTAGCGGTAGTAGTAGCAAAAGTAGTAGTAGTTTGAGTAGTAGTAGTAGCCGCAGTAGCTATAGTAGTTACAATAGTAGTAGTTGTGGAAGTAGTTGTAGTGGTAGTAGTAGCAGTTGTAGTTGTAGTAGCAGTAGTAATAGGTGTAGTAACAGCAATTGTGGTAGTAATAGTTGTGGTAGCGGCAACACCATATGCAGTAGTCGTATAGTAGTAGTGGTTGTTGTAGTAGCAGTAGCAGTAGTCATTGTACTTGTAGTAATAGTAGGAGTAATAGTAGCAGTAGTAGCAGTAAAAGTAATAGTAGTAGTAGTAATTGTAGGGGTAGCAGTAGTCGTAGTAACTGCTGTTGAATTAGCTAAAGTTCTAATAGCTGAAGTTGTAGCAGTAGTAGTGGTAGCAGTAGCAGTAGTAGCAGTAGTAGTAGAAGTAGTATTGGAAGTAGAATTATTTGTAGTAGTCACTGTAGTGGCAATTGTAGTTGGAGAAGTAGTAGCAGTAGTAGCAAAATGAGAATTAGAAGTAGTCGTAGTAGCAACAATAGTAGCAGTAGTATTAGTAGTAGTAGTTGGAAAAGTAGTAGCAGTAGTGGTAGTCATAGTAGAACTTGTAGTAGTAGTATTGGTAGTAGTAGTTATAGCAGCAGTAGTTGTAGTAGTAGAAGTAGTAGTCATAGCAATTTAGTAGTAGTAATACTAGGAGTTGTAATTGTAGCAGCGGAAGAAGAAGTAGTAGTTATTGTTGTAGTAGTAGTAGTAGTAATGATAGTAGTAGTAGTTGTTGTAATAACAAGTGTAGTAGTAGTAGTACAAATAGTAGTAGTATTAGTAGTTGTTGTAATAGTAATAGGAGTAGGAATAAGATTAGAGGTTGTAATAGTAACAGGAGTAGGAGTAAGATTAGAGGTAGTAATAGTAGTAGTAATAGTAGTAGTAGGCCTAGTAGTAGTAGTAGTCAGAGGAGTAGTAGGCGTAAGAGTAGTAGTAGGTGGAGTAGTAGGAGTAGCAATAGAAGGAGTATCAGTAGCAGTAGTTACAGCAGTAGAAGTAGTACCAGTTGTGGTGGTTGCAGTAGTGGGAGTAGCAGTAGTAATCATAATAGTAGTAGTGGCAGTAGTAGTTGCTGTTGTAGTAGTAATAGTAGCCGAAGCAATAGCAGGAATAGAAATAGTAACAGTAGTAGTAGTTGTTGTTGTTGTTGTAGAAGTAGTATCTGTACTAATAGGTATAGTAGTAGTGGTACTAGTAGTAGGAACAGTTGTAGTAGCAGTAGTAGCAGTATTAGTAGTAGTTGTTATAGTAATAGAAGGTGTAGTTGTTGATGTAGTAGTATTAGTTGTAATAGTAGAAGTAGTAGTAGTAGTAGTAATAGTGGTAGAAGTTGAAGTACAAGTAGCAGTTATAGTAGAAGTACTACTAGCAGTTGTAGTAGCAGAAGCAGTAGTAGTAATAAAAGTAGGAGTAGTAGCTGTAGTAGAAGGTGTTGCCGCCGCCGCAGCAATGGCAGTAGTAGTAGTTGTCGTCGTCGTAGTAGTAATACAATTAGCAGTAGTAGAAGTAGTAGTAGTACTAGAATTAGTTGTAGTGGTAGTTGTAGTCGTAGGAGTACAAGTAGTAGTAGTAGCAGTAGTAGTAGTAGTAGTAGTAGTGCTAGAATTAGTAGTTGTAATAAGAGTTGGCATAGGTGTAGGGGAGTATTAGGGGTAGTGGTAGTAGTAGTAGCAGTAATAGTAATAGTTGTTATAGTAGTAGTAGTAGTAGTAGTAGTAGATTAGAAATAGTAGTAGCTATAGCAGTAGTAATAGTAGTATTAGTAGTTGTAGCAGGAGGAGTAGTAGTAGTAGTAGCAACCGCAGTAGTAGTAGCGGTAGTAGCAGTAGTAGAAGAAGCAATAGTAGTAGTAATAACTGAAGTAATAGCAATAACCAGAGTAGTAGTAGTAGCAGTAGTAGCAGTAGTAGTAGTAAACGAAGTGCTAGTTGTAGTAATAGTAGTAGTAATATTAGCTACGGTAGTATTAGTAGTGCTGGTATTAGTATTAATAGGTGTAGTTGTAGTGGTTGTTGCTCCTGCTTCTGCTACTACTAGTACTACTATTACTACTAATACTAATACAATTTCTACTCTACTACTACTACTAGTACTACTACTACTTGTACTACTACTACTTTCACTATTACTTCTACTACTATTTCTGCTAATACTACTATTACAACTACTACAGCTACTACTAATACTACCACAACTACAACTCCTATAGCTTCTACTACTCCTACAAGGACTATTGCTACTACTATTAAAACTACTACACCTACTACTCCAACTACTACTATTCCTACTGCTACGGCTGCTACTACAACTACTTCAACTACTACTACTACTCATGCTACTACCACAATGACTACCACTACAACTATGACTACTACTACTGTTGCTGCTACAACTGTTCTTTCTACCGTTACATTGGCAACTACTGCAACTACTTTACTACTGCTGCTATTACAACTACAACTACGACTAGTACTACTGCTACTGCTGCTACTAATAATAATACTATTACAACTACTAATATAATTACTACTACTTCTGCTAATACTACTACTGCTACTGCTACTGCTTCTACTGCTATTGATACTACTACTTCTACTACTACTCCTACTCCTACTACTATTGCTATAGCTGCTGCTACTGCTACTACTATTGTTGCTATTACTACTACTATTGCTAGTACTATTATTGTTACTACTACTACTACAACTATTGCCGCTGCTCAAACAGCTACTGCTACTACTAGTACTACTGATGCTGCTGCTACTAATACTGCTAGTTCTATTGCTACTGCTACTACTACTGCATCTACTACTATGGCTACTACTTTCGCTACTACTACTACGACTGCTAGTACTACTCCTACTACTATTGCTCCTCCTCCTCCTACTACTACTACTAGTACTACTCCTTCCACTACTAAAGCTGCTACTACTACTTCCACTTCTACCACTACTAGAACAATAACTACTACTACTAGTACTGCTACTCCTACTACTATTACTATTGCCACAAGCACTAGTCGTACTGCAACTGTTACTACTATTACTACTTCTACTGCTACAACTGCTACAGTAGCTCCAACTACTACTACTATGACCACTGCTTCTACTACTAATACGGCTACTACTGCTACTACTATTGCTACGACTACTGTAACTCCTACTGCTGTTACTACTACCGCTGCTACTACTACTACAATTACTATCACTATTACAACAACGACTGCTACAAATGTTCCTATTACTACTATTACTAATGCTACTACTACTACCACTACTATTGTTAGTACTGTTGCTACTATAACAACAACTTCTACTATTGCAACTACTACTATTGCTACTACTAATTCTACAACCACTGCTACTACAACTTCTGCTACTACTTCTACTATTACTATTACAACTATGACTACTACTACTATTATTACTACCAAGACTACCACTTCTACTACTATTAAAACTGATACGACTACTACTACTATTGCTACTACCTATACGACTGCATCTACTACATCTACTAATACTACATCTACTACATCTACTACTAGTACTATCGCTGCTACAACAACTAGTTATAGGCGGAGGATGAGTAGTAGTAGTATTCATAGTTGTAGTCGTAGTAGTAGTAGTAGTAGTAGTAATCGTAGTAGTAGAAGTAGTAGTGAAAGTAGTAGTGGTAGTAGTAGTTGTTGTTGTAGTAGTAGTAGTAGCACTAAGAGTTGAAGTTGTTGTTGTAGTGTAGTAGTAGTAGTAGTAGTAGAAGTAGTAGTAGTTGTTGTTGTTGTAGTAGCAATAGGAGTATGAGTAGTAGTAGTATTAGTAGTAGTAGTAGCAGTTCAAGTACTAGTAGAAGTAGTTGTGGACACACTAGTAGTAGTAGTATGAGTAATAGTAATAGTAGTAGCGTAGAAGTTGTTTTAGTAGTAGCATAGTAGTTGTAACAGTAGTAGTAGTAGAGGTAGTAGTAGTAGTAGTAGTAGTAGTAGTAGTAGTAGTAGTAGTAGTAGTAGTAGCAGGAGTACTAGTAGTCAAAGTAGTAGGAGTAGCAGGAGGAGGAGTAGCAGTAGTAGTATTAGCACTAGTAGCAGTTGTTGTATTAGTACTTACAGCAGTAGTAGTAGCCATGGGAGTAGTGGTAATAGTTGTTGTAGCAGTAGTAGTTATTGTTGTAGCGATATTAGTAGACGTAGCAATAATAGTTGCAGTAGTAGTAGTTGTGGTAGTAATTTTAGTGGTAGTAGTTGTAGTAGTAGCAGAAGTAGTAGTAGTTATTATTGTTGTTATTGTTGCTGTAGCAACAGTAGTAGTAGCAATAGTAGGAGAAGTAATAGTACTAGAACTAGTTGTTGTAGTAGTAGTAGTTGTACTGGTTGTAGAAAAAGTGGTAGGAGTAGTAGTTGTAGTGGCTATTGAAGAAGTGGTTGTGGAAGTAGCAGTAGTAACTGTAGTAGTAGTAGTTGTTGTTGTAGCAGTCATAGCAGTCATAGAGCAGCAACAATAGTAGAAGTAGTAACAAAACTACAAGTAGAAGTAGTTGTAGAAGTAGTAGTAGTAGTAGTAATAAT
This sequence comes from Trichopus zeylanicus subsp. travancoricus, assembly GCA_005019695.1. Classification (NCBI taxonomy): domain Eukaryota; kingdom Viridiplantae; phylum Streptophyta; class Magnoliopsida; order Dioscoreales; family Dioscoreaceae; genus Trichopus; species Trichopus zeylanicus. Next base: position 167,126 of record RXID01021768.1, on the reverse strand, counting down.
AATAGTAGTTATTGTAGTAATACGAGTAGTGGCAACACTAGTAGTAGTGGCGATAGTATTAGTTGGAGTAGCTATACTAGTAGTAGTGGAAATTATAGTAGGAGAAGTAGTAGTAGTAGCAGTAGTGCTAGTAGCATCAGTAGTAGTATTAGTAGTTGCTATAGTAGTCATAGTGGTAGTAGCAGTAATAGTAGCAGTAGTAGCTGTACTAGCAGCAACTGTTGTAGTTGTAGCAGTTGTAGCAGCAGCTGTAGGAGTAGTAGTGGTAATAGTAGTAGCAGTAGCAGAACTTGCAGCAGCAGCAGTAGTAGTAGCAGTAGGAATAGCAGCAGTAGTAACTATAGTATTAGTAGTAGAAGTGGTCGTAATAGTAGTAGTAATGGTAGGAATTGTAGAAGTCGTAGTGTATTAGTAATAGTGTTAGAAGTAGTAGTGGTAGTAATTGTAGAAGTTATCGTACTAATAGAATTAGTGGCAGAAGTAGCAGTAGTTATAGCCGTAGTAGAAGTTGTAGCAATAGTGGCAGCATCAGTGGCAGCAGCAGCAGTAGTGGCAGTGATAGTAGTAATAGTAGTAGCATAGTAGCAAAAGTAGTAGTCGCAGTAGTGGTGGCAATAGTCGTAGTAGTAGCCACAGTTGCTTAAGTGATAGCAGTAGTAGCAGCAGCAGCCATAGTAGTTGTAGCAGTAATAGTTGTAGTAGAAGAAGTAGTATTAGTATTAGTAACAATAGTATTAATAGTCGTAGTAGCAATACTAGTAGTAGCAGTGGTGGTAGCAGTAGAAATTGTAGTAGCAGAAGCTGTAGAAGTTCTTATAGCAATATTCATAATTGCAGTTATAATAGCAGCACCAGTAGTGGACAACAATCCCAGCAGTAACGTGCTGAATCATTAGAGTTCATTAGCATTTCCTTTTGATCGCTGTAGTAGTAGTAATAGTAGTAGTAGCATTAGTAGCATTTGCAGTAGTAAAAGCTGTAGTAATAATAGTAGCCATAGGCGTAGTGGTAGTTGTAGTTGTTGTTGTAGTAATAGTAATAGTAGCAGCAATAGTAGTAGAAATAGTAGTAGTAGCAGTAGTAACTTTAGTGGCAGTCAAATTAGTGGTAGCAGTAGTGGCAGTAGTTGCAATAGTACTAGTAGTAGCCGTTGTTGTTGTTATTATTATAGCAACAGTAATAGAAGTAGAAGTAGTAGTAGAGGTGATAGTAGTAGCAATAGTTGTTGTAGCCGTAGTACTTGTAGTGGCAGTCGAAGAAGTGGTAGCAGTCGTAGCAGTAGTAACCATATTAGTTGTAGCAGAAGTAGCAGTAGTCATAGCAATAGTAGCAATAGCAGTAGTAGTCATAGCAGTAGTAGCAGCAGTAGCAGTAGTAATAGAAGTAGTTATAGAACTAGAAGTAGTAATAGTGGTAGCAGTAGTAGTAGTAGTAGTAGTAGTAGTAGTAGTAGTAGTAGCAGCAATAGTGATAGTAGTAATACTTGTAGTAGCAGTAGTAGTAGCAGCGACTGTAGCATTAGTTGGAGTAGCAATAGTAGTAGCTGCGGTAACTGATGTAGTAGAAGTAGTAGTAGTGTAGTAGTTGCAGCTACAGCGATAGTAGTATTAGTAGTTGTTGTATTAGTAGTCATTTTAGTAGTAGCAGCAGCAGTAGTTGTAGTAGTAGTGGTAGCAGCAGTTATAGTAGTTGTAGCAGTTGTAGCGGCTACTGTAGTAGTGGTGGTGGTAGTAGTGGCAATAGTAGCATTAGTTACAGCAATTGTAGTAGGACCAGTAGTAGTAGTGATAGTTGCAGTAGTAGGAGTAGTTGTCATAGTAGTAGTAGTAGTAGTAGTAGTAGTAGCAGCAGTTATAGTAGCTATAGCAACATAGTTGTAGTAGCAATAGCAATTGTAGCAGTAGTAGTAGCAGTGGTGGTAATAATAGTAGTAGTAGTAGTAGTAATAACAGTAGCAATAGTAGTAGTTGTAGTATTAGTAGTAGTAGTAGTAGTTGTTGTTGTTGTTGTAGTAGTAGTAGTAGTAGTAGGAGTAGTAGCAGTAGTAGTAGCGGTAGCAGTAGCAGTAATACTAGGAGCAATAGTAGTGGTTGTAGGAGTGACAACAGCGGTAGTAGTAGTAGAAGTAGTTGTAGTAGCTGTATTAGTTGGAGTATCAGTTATAGCAGTGGAGGTTGTAGTGGTATTAGCAGTAGGAGTAGTAGTTGTAGTAGTTGGAGCCGTAGTGGTAGGAGTAGTATTAATACTAGTAGTAGTAGTAGTAGTAGTAGCAATAGTAGTAGTTGCTGTAGCATTAATAGTTGAGAAGTAGGAGTAGTAGTATTAGTAGCAGTATCAATAATTAAAGCAGCAACAGTGATAGTAGTAGTGGTAGTAGTAGCAATCTCCATAGTAATAGTAGTAGTAGCAGTCTAAGTAGTAGTAGTAATAGACGTATTAGTAGAAGTAGTAGCAAGAGCAGCAGGAGCAATAATAGCAGTGGTTATAGTAGTAGCAGTAGCAGTAGTAATACAAGCAATAGTAGTTGGAGTAGTGGTAGTAGTAGTAGAAGTAGCAGCAACAGTGGCCATAGTTGTTGGTGTAGAAGTAGTCGTAGTAGCAGTAGTAGCCGCAGTAGTAGTCCTAGTAGTAGAAGTAGTAGTAGTCAAAATAGCAGTAGTAGTCGTGGTAACAGTAGTAGCAATATTAGTAGTACAAATAGGAGTAGCAGCAGTTATAGTAGTAGCAACAGTAGTAGTCATAGTAGTAGTTGTAACTATAGTAGCCGCTGTAGTAGTAGTTGCCGTATTAGCAGTAGTAGTAGTAGAAGTAATAATAGTAGTAATGGTAGTAGTAGTAGTAGTAGTCGTAGTAGTGGTTATAGCAGTAGTAGTAGTAATAGTATGAGTAGTAGTAGTAATAACAGCAAGAGTAGTTTCAGTAGTAGTAGTGCTTGTAGTAGTACAGGTATAGTAGTAGAAGTAGTAGGAGTCAGAGTAGTAGTAGGAATAGGTTCCAAAGAAGGAGTAGTAGTAGAAGTAGCAGTTGTAGTAGGGCTTGCAGTAGTAGCAGCAATTGTAGTGGTATTTGTAGTGGTAGTGACAACAGCAGTTGCAGTAGCAGAAATAGCGTAGTGGTAGCAGTAGCGGTACTTTTCATAGTAGAAATAGTTGCAGTAGTAACACTAGTAGTAATAGTAGTGGTAGTAGTAGCAGCAGCAGTAGTAGTAGTAGTTGTTGTTGTAGATGTTGTAGCAGTACTAGTAGCAATTGCAGTAGTTGTTCTGGTTGAAGTTGTAGAAGTAGTAGCAGGAGAATTTGCAGAAGTAGTAGTGGTCGCAGTAGTAGTAACAGTAATTCTATTATTATTAGTATTAGTTGTATTAGTAATAGTAGTATTGTAGTAGTACTTTTAGTTGTAGTAGCATTTTCAGTAGTAGAAGTATAGTAGTAGTAGTATTAGTAGTAGTAGTTGTAGTAGTAGTTGTAATAGTAGGAGTAGTAGGAGAAGTTATAGAAGTAGCAGTGGTAGATGTTATAGTGGTAGTAATAGTAGTAGCAGCAGTAGTCGCAGTACTAGTAGTTGTAGTAGTAGTAGTAGTAGTAGCAGCAGCAGTAATAGTAGCAGTTGTAGTACAAGTTGTAGTTGTAGCAGTTGTAGTAGTAGTAGTAATATTAGCAAGAGTAGTGACAACAGCAGTTGGAGTACTAGCAACTATAGCAGTAGGAGTTGGAGTAGTAGCAGCTGTAACAGTAGTAGTAGTTGTTGTTGTAGGAGTTGCAGTTGAAGCAGCATTAGTAGTAGCAGTATTAAGAGTAGTAGCAGTAGTAATTGTTGTAGTAGTAATAGTAGTAGTAGTAGTAGTCATAGTAGTCACTATAGTAGTAGTAGTTGTGGTTGTTGTAGTTGCAGTAAGAACAATATTAGTAGGAGGAGATGGAGTAGTAGTAGTAATAGTTGTTGTTGCAGAAGTAGTAGTTGTAGTAGTATCTATAGTAGTATCACTGGTATAGCAATTATAGAAATAATAGAATTAGTAGTAGCAGTTGTAGCAGTAGTAGTGGTTGTATAAGTAATAGTAGTGGCAGCAACAGCCGTAGCAATTGTTGCAGTAGTAGGAGCAGCAATAGTAGTAGTAGCCGTGGAAGTATTAGCAGCAGTAGTGAAAGTATTAACAGTAAAAGCCGTAATATTAGTAGTAGTATTAATCGTGGGAGAAGTAGTAGCAGTGGTTTTAGTAGCTGTAGTGCTAGCATTAGCAATCGCAGCAATAGAAGAATTACTACTACTACTCCTACTCCTACTTTTGCTACTACTACTATTCCAACTAGTACTGTTACTACTACTACTACTACTACACCTACTAGTACTGTTACTACTGCTACTGCTACTCCTACTCCTACTGCAACTACAACTACAACTTCTTCTGCTATTACTTCTCCTACTACTATTGCTGCTATTTGCACAACAACACGAGTACTGCTACTACTACAATAGCAACTATTATTACTACTACCACTACCACACCTACTAGCATGATTACTACTACTACTGCTACTGCTACAACAACTACAACTCCTTCCGCTATTGCTACTACTACTACTACTACTACTACTATTTCCACCACTACTACTACTACCATTACCACAACAACAACTACTGCTACTGCGACTACTACTACTTCGACTACTACTCCTTCTACTACTACTACTACTACTACTACTCAAACTACTACCACTACCAAAACTATTCCAGCTCCAACTCCTACTACTACTGCTGCTGCTACCAGTACTACTACTCCAACTACTATTACTACTACTACTCCAATTACTACTACCACTACTACTACCACTACTCCTACTACTACTCCCACTCTAACTCCAACAACTACTACTATGACTACTTCTCCTACTAGTACAACGAATACCATTACTACTACAACAACTACTACTACTCCTATTACTACTATTACTGCTTCTACTACTGCTACTACAATCACTAGTATCACTCATACTATTACTTATACTTCTACTACTACTACTTCTTCTACTACTACTACTACGACGGCGAAGGCCACTACTACTACAACAATGATAACTACTACTACTATTGTTGCTGCTGCGGCTACTTCTACTACTTCTGCTACTACTATTGCTGCTACTGCTGCCGTTGCTATTGCTACTACTACTACTACTAATACCACTACTACTACAACTACTACTACAACTACTACTACAACTACTACTAAGTAGAAGTAGTACTATTAGAAGTAGTAGTAGTACTATAAGTTGTAGTAGTAGTAGTACTAGTAGAAGTAGTAGTAGTACTAGCAGTTGTAGTAGTAGTAGTAGTAGTAATCGTAGCAGTAGTGGTAGTAATAGTAGTAGGACTAGGAGTAGTAGAAGCAGCAGTAGTAGTAGTAATAGTATATTGGCAGCAATAGCAGCTGTAACAGTACTAGTTTGAGTAGTAGTTGCAGTAGAGCTATAGTGGTGGTAGCTGTGGTACTAGTAGTAGTTATTGTTGTTGTGGTGGTGGGAGTGCCAGTAGCAGCAGTTGCAACACAAGTAGAAAGTAGTTGTAGAAGAAGTAGTGGCAATAGGAGTAGTAGAAGTAATTGTTGTACTCGTAGTGGCAATAGCAATGGTAGTTGTGGTGGTAGTACTAGTATTAGTTGTATTGGTAGCAGTTGTAGTAGTATATTAGCTATAGAAGTAGCAATAATAATAGTAGTAGTAGTAGTAGTAGTAGCTGAAGAAGTGGTAGTGTGAGAAGTTCAAATAATTGCTATAGTAGTAGTGGCAGTAGCCGTAGTTGTAGTAGTAGTAGAAGTATTTGTAGCAATAGTTTTCCTAGCAAAAGTAGCAATAGTAGTCATAGTTGTAGTCTTAGTAGTAGTAGTAGCAGTATAAAATGTAGCAGTTGTAGCAGTAGTAGCTGTAGGACTAATAGTACTTGTAGTAGTAGTAGCGGTAGTAGCAGTAGTAGCAATAGTAATAGTAGTAGTCGAGGCATTAGTAGCAATACTTGTAGTAGTAGGGCAGAAGCAGTAATCATAGTGGCTGTAGTCACAGTAACTATAGTAGTAGTAATAGTAGTTGTTGTAGTAGTAGTTGTAGTAATAGTAATAATTGTTGTAGTTATAGTAGAAGTGGTAGTAGTAGCAGTAGCAGCAGTAGTTGTAGTAGTAGTTATAGTAGTAGTAGTAGGAGGAGTAGTAGTAGTCATGCTAGTAGTAGTAGCTATGGGAGCAGTAGAAGTAGTAGTGCTAGTAGTAAAATTAGTGGTGGTAGTAGTAGTACTAGTACTAGTAGTAGTTGTTGTTGTTGTTGTAGTAGCAGCAGCAGCAGTAGTAGTAGTTGTTGTTGTTCTTGTTGTTGTTGTAGTAGTAGTTGTAGTTGCGGTAGAAGTAGTTATAGTCATGGTGGCAGTAGTTGTTGTTTTTGTTATAGTAGTAGTTGTAGCCGTAGCAGTAATAGTTGCAGAAGTAGTTGATGTAGGGGAAATAGTAGGAATAGCTGTAATAGCAGTGGTAGTATTAGCAATGGTACTAGTAGTAGAAGGAGTAGTAGTATTAGTAGAAATAGAAGTAGTAGTTGTAGTAGCAGTAGTTGTAGTAGTAGTTGTAGTAGTGGTAGTAATAATAGTACTACTAGTAGTAGTAGTAGTAGTAGCCGTTGTAGTAGCTATAGTAGTAGTAGTTGTTGTACAGCAATAGCAGTATAGCAGTAGTAGCAATATAGGTAGCAATAGTAGAAGCAGAAGAAGTAGTTGTGGTACTAGTAGTACTAGTAGTAGTATGCCTAGCAATGGCATCTATTGTAGCCGAAAGAGTAGTTATCGTACTAGTAGTGGTAGTTGTAGTAGCAGCAGTAGTGGAAGTAGTAATAGTTGTAGTAGTAGCAGTAGTTGTCGGAGCAACAACAACATTAGTATTATTAGTAGTAGTAGTAGTAGCAATAGTAGTAGTGGTATTAGTAGTTGCAGAACGAGCAGTAGCAATAGTAGTTGTAGTAGCAGCTGCAGTAATAGTACTATTTGTAGCAGTAGCAGCAGCAGCAGTAGTAGAAATTATTGTAATAGGCGCAGCAGCATTAGTAGTACTAGAAGAAGTAGTTGGAGTAGTAGCAGTAGTTGTAGTAGTAGCTGTAGTAGCAGTAGTACTAGTAGTAGTAGTAGCTATAGCAGCATTAGTAGTAGTTGTTGTTGTAGTCGTAGGCGAAGTAGTAGTACTAGTTGTAGTAGTAGTAGAAGAAGTAGTTGTAGAAGTAGTACCATCAGTAGCAGTAGTAGTAATAGTAGTAGTAGCAGCAATAGTAGTAGTAGTAGTCGTAATAGTTGTAGTAGTAGCAGTAATAGTAGTTTTAGTAGCAGCAGTAGTTGTCATAGGAGAAGTAGTAGTTGTTGTAGTAGTAGTAGTTGTTGTTGTTGTTGTTGTAGTAATAGTAGTTGTTTTAGTAGCAGTAGCAGTAGTAGCTGTAGTAGTAATTGTAGTAGTAGTTGTAGCAGTTGTAGTAGCGGGAACAATAGTAGTAGTAGTAGTTGTTGTTGTTGTAATATTAGCAGCAACAGCAGTAGTAGCAGCAGTCGTAATAGTGGTAGCAGAGGTAGCCGTTGTAGCGGAAGTAGTAGTAGTAGCAATCTTAGAAGTGGCAGTAGTAGCAGTAGTAGTAGTAGTAATTGTAATAGTAGTAGTCATGATAGTGGTAGTTGTAGTAGTTGTAGTAGTAGTGGTAAGAGTAGTAGTAGCCGCAGTAGCTGCATTAGTAGTAGCAAAAGTAGTTGCAGTAGGAGCAGTAGTAGTAGTGGTAGTAGCAGCTATAGCAGTGGTCCTAATACTGTTAGAAGTAGTAACACTGGTAGCTATAATAGTGGTAGTAGTAGCGGTTGTAGTAGTAGTGGTAGTAGTAGTAGGGGCTATAGTAGTAGTAGCAGCAGTAGCATTAGCAATAGCAATAGTAGTAGTTATAGTAGCATTAGTAGTAGTTGAAGTAGTAGTAGTAGTTGTTGTTATTGTAGTAGTAGTAGCAGTAGAGGTTGTAGTAGTAGCAGAAGTAGTACTAGTAGCAGAAGGGCAGTAGATGTAGTAGTGGTAGTCATGGTAGGAGTAGTTTTAGTAGTTGTAGAAAATATAATAGTAGAAGTAGCAGTAGCTGTAGTAGTTGTATTGGCAGCAATAGTAGTAGTCATAGTACTATGAGTAGTAGTAGTAGTAATAGTACGAGTAGAAGTGGTAGTTGTTGTTGTTGTTGCTGTTGCAGTAGAAGTAGTAGTTTTTGTTGCAACAGTATCAGTAGTAGTAGTAGTAATTGTAATAGTAGTAGTTGTAGTAGTAGTGGTAAGAGTAGTAGCAGTAGCAGTAGCTGCATTAGTAGTAGAAAAAGTAGTTGCAGTTGGAGCAGTAGTAGTTGTGGTAGTAGCAGCTATAGCAGTGGCTGTAATACTGTTAGAAGTAGTAATAGTGGTAGCTATGGGAGTGGTAGCAATAGCGGTTGTAGTAGTAGTGGTAGTAGTAGTAGGAGCTACAGTAGTAGTACCAGCAGGAGCATTAGTATTAGCAATAATAGTAGGTATAGTAGTACTAGTAGTAGTAGTAGTAGTAGTAGTAGTAGTAGTAGTAGTAGTAGTAGTAGTAGTAGAGTAGCAGTAGAAGCAGTAGAAGTTCTAGTGGCAGAAGTAGTACTAGTAGCAGTAGGCCAGTAGTTGTAGTAGTGGTAGTCGCAGTAGGAGGTAGTTGTAGTAGTAGTTGTCGAAAATGTAGTAGTAGAAGTAGCGTAGCTATAATAGTTGTAATAGCTACAGTAGTAGTAGTCATAGTACTATGAGTAGTAGTAGCAGTAATAGTACTAGCAGAAGTGGTAGTTGTTGTTGCTATTGTTGCAGTAGTAGAAGTAGTAGTTGTTGTTGTGGTAGTAGTAGCTATAGTGGTTGTTGTAGTTGTTGTAGTAGTAGTAGCAGTAGAAGTATTAGACGTAGTATTCGCTGTTGTACTAGTTGTGTTGGTAGTATCAGTAGTAGCAGTTGTAGCAATAGTAGTAAAAGTAATAGTAGCAGTAGTGGTAGTTGTAGCAGCAGCAGCAGCAGTTGGAGTGGTAGCATTAGTAGTGGCTGCAATCACATTAGCTACAGTAATAGCAGTATTAGTTGTAGTAGTAGTAGTTGTAGTCATAGTAGTACTATGAGAAGTACCGTAGTAGTAGTAGTAGTGGCTGCAGTAGTAGTGGCAATAGTAGAAGTGGTAGTAGTCATAATAATAGCAGTAGTAGTAATAGTAGGAGAAATAGAGTAGTGGCAATAGCAATAGTTGTAGTAGTAACAGTAATAGAAGTGGTAGTAATAATAGTAGTAGTATTAATAGTGGTAATTGTAGTAGTAGAGATAGTAGTTGTTATTGTAATACTAGTAGTAGCAGTAGAAGCAGTAATAATAGTGGCAGAATTAGTGGCAATAGTAATAATAGTAGCAGTAATAGTAGTGGTACTAGTTGTTGTAGTGCCAATAGCACTAGTAATAGCAGCAGTAGTAGTAGTAGTAGTAGTAGTAGTAGTAATAGGCAAAGTAATAGTAGTAGTAGAAGCATTAGTAGGAGTAGTAGTGGTTGTGGTGGTAATAGTAGTAGTAGTAGCAGCAGTAATAGTCGTAGTTGTTGTAGGAAAAGTAGTAGTAGGAGCTGTAGTTGTAGTTATAGTAACAATAGTAGTATTAGCAGTAGTACTATTAGCAGTAGTTGTTGTAGCAGAAGTAGTAAATATAGTAAGAGAAGTGGTGGTAGTAGTAGTAGCAGCAGCAGTAGCAACCGCAGTAGTGACAATAGTATAAGTAGTAGTAATAGTATTACCAGTAGTAGTTGCGGTAGTAGTAGTAGTATTTGCTGTAGTAGTAGTAGCAGTAGCTGTAGCAGTAGTTGTAATAATAGTAGTAGTAGTAATAGTAGTAGTCGGAGTAGCAGTAGTATCAGTAGTAGTAGTCTTGGTGGTAGTAGTAGTTGAAGCGGTAGTTGTATCAATTTCAATAGCAGCAATCTCAGTAGTACTAGTAGTGGCAACAATAGTAGTACTAATAGTAGCTGTAGCCATAGCTGCAGTAGTAGTTCTAGTGGTAGTAGTAGTAGCAGCAGCAGTAGCAGCAGTATGAGTAGCAATAGTAGTAGGTATACTATTAGTAGCGTTAGTAGTAGTAGTAGCATGAGTGGTAGTAGTAGTAGCTGCAGTAATAGTTGTACTAGTAGTAGTTGTTGTTGTACTAGTAGTGGTTGTTGTTGTAGTAATAGCAGTAGTAGCCATAATAGTAGTAGTAGTAGAGCGGCAATAGAAGCAATAGTAGTTGTAGTAGTAGTAGAAGTAGTACTAGTAGCAGTAGTGTAGTGGTAGTAGTGGTGCTCGCAATAGTTGTAGTAGTAGTAGTAGAAGATGTAGCACTAGCAATAGTACTAATTGTAGTAGCAGTTGTAGTACTAGTAGTAGTAAGAGAAGTAAGAGTAGTAGTAGTAGTAACAGTGCTAAGAGAAGTAGTAGTAGTAATAGTAGTAGTGTAGTGCCAGTTTTTGTTGTTGCTCCTGTACTAGTTGTAGTAGTTGCTGTTGTAGTAGTAGTAGTAGTTGTTCTAGTAGTTATAGTTGTTGTAGTAGTTATAGTTGTAGTAATAGTAATAGTAGTAATAGTAGTAGTAGTACTAGTAGCTGTAATTGATGTAGCAGCAGTAGTAGTAGTAGTAGTAGTAGAAGCAGAAGCAATAGTAGCAGTAGTTGTAGTTGCAGGCTTAGTAGCAGCAGTAATAGCAGTAGTTGTGGTAGGAGTAGTAGTAGTAGCAGTAGCAATAGTAGTTATAGTAATAGTAGTCATTATTGCACTAGTTGTGTTGGTAGTAGCAGTAGTAGCAGCCGCAGCAGTAGTAGTAATAGTAGTAATAGCAACAGTAGTAATAGTAGTAGTAGCCGCAGTAGTAGTAGGAATGGTAGCGATAGTAGCGATAGTACTGCTACAACTACTAATACTACTTTTGCTATTAATACTACTACTCCTACTCCCACTATTACTACTACTACAAATAATACTACAACTACAAAAAGTACTACTACAAATTCTACTACTAGTACAACTGCTACTACTACTACTTCTACTGCTGCTACTACTACTAATACTACTACTAGTACAATAGCTGCTGCTACTACTCCGTCTACTACTACTACTACTCCAACTCCCACTGCTACTCCTACTCCTACTCCTACTTTGACTACTATTACACCTACTAGTACTACTAGTCCTAGAACAACAACTACTACTACAATAAGGCAACTAGAATGCTACTATTACTACTGCTGCTACTACCAATCCTGCTACAGCTACTGCTACCACTACACCAAATATTACTACTCCTACTACAACTCCTACTCCTACTCGCACTATTACTACTACTATATCTCCTCCACCTCCTCCTGCTGCTACTACTAGTACTATAGTTGCAACTACTACTCCGATAACTGCACCTCGTCTTACTCCTACTACAACTACTGCTACTCCTACTCTTACTACTACTACTACTCCTACTACAGCTACTACTACTACTACTACAACTCCTACTGCTAACTAACTCCTACTACTACTACTATTACTACTACTACTTCTCCTACTACTACTCCTACTACTACTACTACTCCAACTTCACTACTACTCCTACTCCTACCGCTACTCATCCTACTACTCCTGCTCCTACTCTTACTACTACTACTACCTATACTATTACTACTACTCCTACTCCTACTCCTGCTCCTACTTCTACTACTACAACAACAGACTCTACAACAACTATTACTACTACTTCTACTACTACAACTCCTAGTACTACTACTACTTCTACAACTGCTATAACTGCTACTCAATATCTACTACTTCTAATACTACTACTATAGCTACTGTTGCTACTGTTGGTACTATTGCTACTACTACTATTGTTGTTGTCGTCGTTGCTACTACTGCTACAACAACAACAACAACTACTACTACTACTACTTCTACAACTACATCTATTACTTCTAGTACTACTACTATTAGTACTTCCTCTACCGCTACTACTACTACTGCTACTACTACTGCTACTGCAACAACTAATACACTACTATTACTACAACTATGACTATTGCTACTGCAACAACTACTACAGTACGACTATTACAACAACGACAACAAGTACTACTCTTGTTGTTGCTGTTGCTACTACTACAACTTCTACTACTACTACCACTTCGGCTACCACTACTACTACTACTATTATTGTTGTTGCTGCTGCTGTTGCTGTTGCTGCTACTTTGATAATTACTAGTACTACTACTACTTCAGCTACCACATTAACTACTACTACTATTACAAACACTACTGCTACTACTTCTACAACAATGACAACTACTACTACTCCTCCTACAACAACAACAACTACTACTACTACAACAACAACTACTATTGCTACTATACCAACTCCTACTTTTACAATAACTACTACTACTACTAGTCCTACGACTTTTGCTACTGCTACCATTACAATTACAACAACAACTACTACAACTACTACTACTATTAGTGCCACTACTACTATTACTACTACTACTACTAGTTCTACTGCTCCTACTACTACTAATTCTACTACTACTATTGCAACTACTACTACAACTGCTACTTCAACTACTAATACTATTACTAATACTACTACTTCCATTACAACTACAACTACTACTATTACTAGTACTACTACTACTACAACGAGTACTACTACAACTACTGCTATTATTACTATTGCACCTATAACTACTACTACTACTATTTCTAGTACTTGTTCTATAACAACAACTACTACTACTACTACTACTGCTACTACTACTACTACTATTGATACTATTACTACTACTACTTCTTCTGCTACTACTACTACAACTAATACTACACTACTACTAGTACAACAACTACTACTGCTACTCCTTCTGCTACTAGTACTATTTATACTGCTGCTACTCCTACTCCAACACCTACTCAAACTAATACAACAACTACTACTACTATAACTACTACTAACTCCTAATACTCCTAGTTTTACTATTGCTACAACAACTATTACTACTACTACTGCTATTTCTACTCCAACAACAACCACCACCACTACGACTACTACTTCCACTCTTGTAGCTGCTGCTACTCCAACTACTATTACTAGTACTAGTACTACTGCTACCGCTTCTATTACAAATACTACTATATATATTATTACTACCTTTACTACTTCTACTACTACTGCTACTTCTTCTTCTTCTTCTTCTACTACTACTACTATGTCTACAACATCTACTACTCCGACCCCTATTACTAGCACTTCTGCTACTACTACTAATCCTACTATAACTCCTACTACTACTAGTACAATTACATCTACTGCTATTACTTCTACAAATACAATTACTACTATTACAACTCCTACTGCTAATACTACTCCTATAGCTACTACTACTACTACTACTATTGCTACTACTTCTTCCACAACTACTACTAATGCTACTATTAATATTACAACTCCTACTGCTAATACTTCACCTACAGCTGTTACTACTACTACTACTACTTCTTCTTCTTCCACAACCACTATTACAACTACTACTACTACAACTACTACTACAAGTACTACTAATGCTACTACAACTATTACTTCTAATGCTACTATTACTTCTACTTGCACTTATACTAGCATTACTACTACTGCTGCTACTACTATTACTGCTATGTGTAGTAGAAGTAGTGTTAGAAGTAGTAGCAGTAGTAGTAGTAATAGTAATAGTAGCAATACTAGTTGTAGCAGAAGTAGTAGTAGCAATAGCAGTATTAGTAGGAGTAGTAGCAGCAGTAGTAGCCGAAGTAGTAGCAGTAATAATAGTAGTAGGAGAAGTAGTTGTTGTATCAAAAATAGAAGCAGTAGCAGTAGTTGTATTTTTGGTAGCAGCAGCAGCAACAGCAGTAGTTGCAGTAGTGGTAGTACTAGCGGTAGTAATAGCAATTATTTTAGCAGTAGTAGTAGTATTTGTAGTAGTGATTATAGTAGTAGTACTACTAATAGTAGTATTGGTAGTAGTAGTAGCAGCAGTAATAGGAATAGTAGCATAAATAGCACCGGTAGGAGAAGTAGTAGTATTTTTTGTTGTAGTAGTGGTAGTAATAGTAGTAGTATTTGTAGTAGTAGTAGTACAAGTAGCAGCAGCAGTAGCAGTAGCGCCATTAGTTGTATTAGTAGAAGTAGCAGGCGATAAATTAGTAGAATTAGTAGGAGAAGTAGAAGTAGTACCTACTATAATACTGGTAGTAGCAATTATAGCAGTAGGAGAAGAAGTAGGTATAGCAGTAGCAGTAGTAGTAGCAGTAATAGTAGCTGTAGTGCATGTAGTAGTAGTAGTAGTCATCGTAGTAGCAATAGTAGCCATAGTAGAAGTATTACGAATAATCGAGTAGCAGCAATAGTAGTAGTGGTAGGAGTAGCAGCAGCAATAGCAGCAGCAGCAGTAGTAGTAGTCGTAGTAGCAGCAGTAACAGTAGTAATAGTAGTGGTAGTAATAGTAGCAGTAGCAGTAGGAGTACTAGTAGTTGTAGCATTAGTAGTAGTTACAGTCGTAGTAGCAGGAGTAGTAGTACTAGTATTAGTAGTAGTTGTTGTAGTAGTTGAAGTAGTAATAGTAGTAGTAGTTGTAATAGTAGTAAGAGAACTAGTAGAAGTAGTGGTAGTAGAAGTAATAGCTGTAGTAGTAGTTGTGGTAGTGCTGGTAGTATTAGTTGTAGTAATTGTTGGAGTAGTAGTGGCAGTAGCTGTCATATTAATAGTAGTAGTAGTAGAGTAGTAGTAGTAATAGTAGTAGTTGGAGTAGTGGTTGGAATAGTAGTAGTAGTAGTTATTGTTGTAGTAGTAGAAAGTAGAAGTTATTGTCAAGTAGGTTTAGTGGTAGCAATAGGAGTACTATCTTTAGTAGTAGTAGGAGGAGGAGCAGTAGTAGTAGTTATTGTAGAAGTTGGAGTAGGAGTAGTAGTAGGAGTTGTTATAGGAGTTGGAGCAATAGTAGTAGTAGTAGTAGCAGCAGCTGTAGGAGCTGTAGTAGGAGTTGGAGTAGGAGTAGTAGTAGTAGTGGCTACTGTAGGAGTCGGAGTACTAGTAGTAGCAGTAGTAGTTGTTGTTGTAGTAGGAGTAGTTGCAGTAGGAGTAGTAGTCGTAGCAGCAGTAGTAGTAGTAGTGGAAGTCGTTGTTGTAGCAGAAGCAGTGATAGTAGAAGTCGTAGTAGTAGTTGTCGTTGTTGTCGTAGGAGTAGTTGTAAGAGTAGTTGTTGTAAGAATGCTAGTAGTAGTAGTAATCATAGTAGTAGCAGTTGTTGTACCAGTAGTAACAGTAGCAGTAGTAGTAGTAGCAGTACTTGAAGCAGTAATTTTAGTAGAAGTAGTAGTAGCAGCTGCAGTAGCAGCAGTAGTTATTGTGGAAGTAGTAGTAGTAGTAGTTTTAGTAGTTGTTGGAGTAGTTGTTATTATTGTCGTTCTAATATTAGTAGTAGTTTTAAGTTGAGGAGTAGTAGTAGTAGTAGTCGTGGTGGTGGTGGTGGTAGTAGTGTAGCAGCAGCAACAATTGTGGCAGTTGTAGTAGCTGTAGAAGTAGTAGTAGCAGCAGTTGTAGCAGTGGTAATAGTAGTAGTAGTAGTAATAGTAGCAGCAACAGTAATAGTAGTAGTAGTAGCAGCACTAATATTAGTAGAAGTAGGAGCAGCAGTAGTTGTAGCAGCAGTAGTAGTAGCGGAGGTAGTAGCAACAATAGTAGCATTGTTGCCGTAGTAGTAGCAGTAGAAGTAATAGTAGCAGTAGTAGTAATAATAGTAACATCAGTAGTAGTTGGTGTAATAGGAGCCATAGTAGCTGTAGTAGTAGGAGCAATAGAAGCAGCAGTAGTACAAGCTATAGTAGCAGAAGGAGTAGAAGAAACAATAGTAGCAGGAGAAGCAGGATCAGTAGTAGTAGTAGTAGTAATAGTAGCAGAAGTAATAGTAGAAGTAGCAGTAGCAGAAGTAGCAGTAGCAGTAGCAGAAGTAGCAGTAGCAGTAGTAGTAGTAATAGTAGTAGTGTTGTTAGTACTAGCGGCAGTAGCAGCATCAGTAGTTGTAGTAGGGGTTGGAGTAGGAGTGGCACTAGTAGTTGTAGTTGGAGTTGTGGTAGCACTAGCAGTAGTGGAAGTAGTAATATTAGCTATAGTGGTAGTAGTAGTAGTTGGAGTAGGTGTAGTCGTAGTAGCAACAGGAGTTGGAGTACGAATAGTAGCAGCAGTAGCAGCAGTAGTAGGACTCGTATTAGTTTCATCAGTAGTACAATGTTAGTAAGAATAGTAATAATAGTAGTAGTATTCGTAACTGTAGTAGTAGTTGCCGTCATAAAAGGAGTGCTAGTATTAGTAGTTGTACTAGCAGTAGAAGAAGTTGTAGTAGTAGAAGTAGTGGTAGTAGTAGTAGTAGCAGTAGTAGTATCGGTAGTAATAAGAGTAGTTGTTGTAGTAGCTGCAGTAGTATAGTAGTAGTAGTAGTGGCAATCGTAGTAATAGTAGAAACAGTCATAGTAGGTGTTGTAGTTGTAGTAGAAGTAGTAGTGGTAGTAGTCGAAGGAGTAGTGGTAGTTGTTGTAGTAGTTGTAGGAGCAACAACTATAGCAGTAGTAGTAATATTAATATTACTAGTAATAGCAGTAGTACTAGTAGCATTAGTATTAGTAGTAGTAGTAGTAGAAGAAGAAGTAGTAGTAGTAGTGGTAGGAGTTGGAGTAGTAGTAGTAGTTATTGTAGTGGGAGTTGGAGTCGGAGTAGTTGTTGTTGTTGTAATGGTAGCTATAAAAGTAGTTATTGTAGTGGGAATTGTAGTAGGAATAGTAGTAGTAATAGAAATGGGAGTAGGACTGGGAATTGTAGTTATCGTAGTTTTAGTAGTTGTTGTTGCAGTAGTGAAAGTCGGAGTAGCAGTTGTAGTAATAGCAGCACTAATAGAAGTAGCATTAGTGGTAGTCGTGGAAGTAGCAGTAGTAGTAGTCATGGTAGAAGTCGTAGCAGCAGGAGTTGTAGCAGTAGTAGTAGGTATTGTTATTGTAATAGTAGTTGTAGTAGTAGTAGGAGTAGTAGTTGCAGTAGTAATAGTAGTAGTAGGAGCAGTAGTTGAAGTAATAATAGTAGTAGTAGGTGTAGTAGTTATAGCTGTAGTGGTAGTAGCGATTGTAGTAGTACCAGCAGTAGTATTAGTACTAGCTATAGTGAAAATAGCAGTAGTTGTTGTAGTAGTAGTTGTTGTTGTTGTAGAAGTAGTAGGACAAGTTGGAATAGGATTTGTAAGAGTAGTAGTTGTAGTGCTAGTGCTTGTATTAGTAGTAGTAGTAGTAGTAGTAGAAGTAGAATTAGGAATAGTAGTAGGAGTAGTTGTAGTTGTAGGAGTAGTAGTACTAATCGTTGCATGAGTAATAGTAGTAGTACTAATATTAGTAGCAATAGTAGTAGTAGGAGCAGTAGCAGGAGTAGTAGTAATCGTAGTATTACTATTAGTAGTGGTAGAAGTACTACTACTACTACTCTTACAACTACCGCAACTTCTACTACAACAACTACTATTGCTATTACTTCTGCTTCTACTACTACTGCTATTACAACAACTACTACTGCTACTACAACTACTTCTACTATTTCTATTTCTACCCCTAAAACAGCTCCTACAATTACTTCGATTACTTGTATTACTACTACTATTACTACACATATTATTGGTATTGCTACTACTACTACCGCCACTGCCACTACATCTGCTACTACTACAACTGCTACTACTACTACTAATATGACTACTACTTCAGCTACTGGTACAACTGCTACTACTATAACTACAACTGCTACTACTACGTACAACTGCTACTACTATAACTACAACTGCTACTACTACTCCTGCCACTACTACTATGACGATTACAACTCCTGCTACTACTACTGCTGCTGCTGCTACTGCTACTATCTCTACTACTACTAATACAA
Source organism: Trichopus zeylanicus subsp. travancoricus (assembly GCA_005019695.1). Classification (NCBI taxonomy): domain Eukaryota; kingdom Viridiplantae; phylum Streptophyta; class Magnoliopsida; order Dioscoreales; family Dioscoreaceae; genus Trichopus; species Trichopus zeylanicus. The sequence goes on along the minus strand of RXID01021768.1, from coordinate 149,093 downwards.
CTACAACTCCTACACTACTACTACAACTCCTACACTACTCCAACAAATACCACTATTACTACAATTATTACTGCCACTACTACTATTATTATTACAACTACAATACTACTATTATTACTACTACTGCTGCTACTACTCATACTATTACTATTACTACTAATATTACTATTACTACTACTTTTACTAATAATACTACTACTACTTCTTCTACTGCCACGACTATTACTACAACTAGTACTCCTACTACTACTACAACTACTCTTACTAATACTACTACTACTACTGCTATGATTACTACTACTACTACGACTACTACAGCTACTTCTTCTATCGCTACTACTACTAATACTACAACAACCAATAAAACTACTGCAACTCATGCTCCTACTACAACTACAGCTACCAATACTACTACAACAGTTGCTACAACTAATACTACTGCTAATACTGCAACTACTACTACTAATACTGCTACTACTATTATCGCGACTAAGACTACTACTACTACTATTAGTCGTATTACTCCACCTATGACTATGAAGATAACAACAACAACAACTACTTCTGCTATTATTCATATTACTACTACTATTGTAACAACTAGTTCTACTACTATTACTACTAATACTACTACTACTATTGCTACTACTACAACTACCACTCTTACTATTACTATTACTGTAGCTACTACTATTATCGTTACTACAACTACCACTTCTGCTACTACTACTACTGCTACTCCTACTAATACTTCTCCTACTACTTCTACTTCTTCTACTATTACTGCTATACTACTGCTGCTGCTCCTACTTCTGCTACAACTGCTACAGTCGCTAGTACTAGTACTACTACTTCTACTGCTGCTGCTACTACTACTATTTTTGCAGTGACTACTTTTCCTACTAATATAACTACCACTACTACTACCACCACTGCGGTTACTGTTGTTGCTGCTACTACTACTGCTACTTCGCCAACTGCTACGACTACTGCTACTACTACTACTGCCACTACTATTTCTTCTAGTACTACTACAAATACTACTATTGCTCCTTTTGTAAATGGTACTGCTGCTGCTACCACTATTACTAATGCTTTTGATACTACTGTGACTACTACTACTTTTGTTACCGCTACTGCAACTGCTACTCCTACTACTATCGCTACTGCTCCTGCAATAACAACCTCTAATATCGCACTAACTACTACTACTATTGCTACTAGCACTCCCACTGCTACTACTACTACTACAACAACTATTCCAGATCTTACTACTTCTACTACTGCAACCACTACTACTGCAGCTCTTGCTTCAACAACTACTACTCCTCCTACTACTATTACTACAACCTCTCATGCAACTATTGATACTCCAACTACTACTGCTACAACTACTACTTCTACTACTTCTACCGCTGTTATTACTCCTACTACTACTACTGCTTCTACTATTTCTATTGCTACTACTACTACTACGACTACTGCTGCTACTACTCCTACTTCTACTACCAATACTGCTACTACTACTGCTACTACTACTGCTACTACTGCTACTACTACTACAACTACCGATGTTGTTTATCCTACTACTACTACTATAGCTCCTATAATTAGTACTACTATTACTACTACTACTTTTGTAGCAACTATTACTGCTATTGCTAGTAATGCTACTGCTATGACCTCGGCTATAGCTTCTACTACTACGACGAATGGCACGACTACTACTGCTACTACTACTACCACTTCTGCTACTACTTCTACTACTAGTGCTGCTATTACTATGACTACTACCACTTCTGCTACTACTTCTACTACTAGTGCTGCTATTACTATGACTACTACAACTACTGCTGCTTCTGCTACAACTACAACTACTACTTCTATAACCACTACCACTACTAGAACTACAACTACTAGTACTACTACTATAACTACTGCTTTCACTACTGCTAGTGATGCTACGATGACTACTACTATTACTACTAATGTTGCTGCTACTACTACTACTACTACGGCTTCTACTACAGCTACTATTGCTACAACTACTACACTTACTACTACTACCACCACTGCTACTACTAGTATCACTACTACTGCAACTATTACTAATACTACTACTACTACTGTTGCTGTAGTTACTGCTCCAACAACTACTATTACTATTACTTCTGCTACGACTGCTGCAACTGCTACTGCTACTGCTACTACTAATCTTATTGCTACTGCTCCTACAGCTGCTACTACTACTACTATTGCTACTGCTGCAACTATCGCTACTGCTAGTACTACTAAGACTACTATAGCAACTACTAATACTACTACTGTTGCTGCTGCTACTACTATTACTAGTATAACTACTACTACTGTTACTACTACAATTGCGATAACTACCGCTAGTTCTGCAACTAATGCTACTAGTACTACTACTACTATAACAACAACTACTACTACTACTATTGCTATTACCACTACACTATAACTTCTATAGCTGCTAGCAATACTATTGCTATTACCGCTACTACAACTACTTCTCCTACTACTATTACTACTAATAGTACTATTACTACACTACTAGTACAGCTAATACTACAAGTACTACTACTACTACCACTACTACTACTGCGACAAGAGTTGCGACTACTACTACTGCTGCTACTACTACAAATACTACTACAACAACAACTACTACTACTACTATAGCTACTACTACTATCACAACTACCACTACTACTACTACTTCTGCTACTACTACTGCTGCTACTACTACTACTACTACTTCTGCTACTACTACTACTACTACTACTACTACACAACAACAACAACAACCACTACTAGTACTGCTATTGCTACCACTGCTACTTAAAACAACTACTCCTACTACTACTACTACAACTATTACTACTACTAATATCACTACTATGCATACTTCTACTAGTAATACTAGTAATAGAACCAATACCACTACTATTAGTCCTACTACTACTACTACCACTTCTGCTACATCTATTGCTGCTGCTACTACTACAACTGCTACCACTAAAATACTACTGCTACTACTACTCTTGCTACTATAACTATAGGTACTACTACTACTACTACTACTACTACTACTACGACTATTACTGCTGCTACTCTGCAACTACTTCTCCTAGTGCAACTACTTGTACTACTACTACTGCAACTCCTCCTACTACTACTGCTTCTCCTACTATGACTATTACTACTATAATTACTAACGATACCGCTATTACTGCTGCTACCATGGCTGCTGCTACTATTACACTACTAATACTACTAATACTATTGCTACAATTGCTGCAGCTACTGCTACTTCTACTATCAGTACTACTACTAATGCTATTGCTACTACTTCTAGTAGAACTACTGCTACCACTATTTCTACTATTGCCAATAGTACTACTACTACTACTGCAACTGCTAGTTTTGCTACTACCGCTACTACTAGTGCTACTACTACAACTACTACCACTGCTGCAACTACTACTTCTACAAATTACACTACTATTACTTATAGAACTTTTGCAACTTCTAATATTGGTACTACTTGTGCTGATTCAACAGTAACTACTACAACTACTACGATTACTAATTCAGCTACTACAGCTATTAGTACTACTACATCAACTACGACTACTACTGCAAATGCTAAAATTGACGCCACTACTGCTACTACTACTGGTGGTACAACTCCTAATACTGTAACTACTACAACTACTACTACTGCTGTTGCTACTAGTACTACTTCTATTACTATTACAACTTCAGCTACAACTTCTTCTACTACTACTACTACTACTGTTGCAGCTACAGCTAATGCTAATACTACAAATACTACTGCTACCGCTACTACTATTACTGCTACTACAACTATCATTGCTACTTCTGCTTCTATTGCTACTACGACTACTTCTACTACTATGGCTTATACTACAACTACTACTACGAATACTGGTACTGCTACTACTGCTAATACTACCACAACTACTACTATTGGTACTGCTGCTACTGCCAATGCTACTACTACTACAATAGCTATTGCTACTACTACTACTACAACTGTTGCAACAGCCACTACTGCAACTGCGACAGCTTCTGCTACTACAACTGCTACTGTTACCACTTCTACTACTACTGTTAATACTTTAGCTAATAGTACTACTACTACGACAACTAATATGACTATTACAACTACCACTACTGCTGTTACTTCTGCTACTACTATTACTGTTACGACTACTACTACTACTACACTACTACTACAACTACTACTACTACTGCTATTGCTACTACTGCTACTTGTATAACTACTTCTACTACTACTACTAATACAGCTACAATGACAACTTCTGCTACTAATACTACTACCACAACTAATACTAGTACTACTACTACTACCAGTTCTGCTACTTCTATTGCTACGACTACTACTACTATAATTGCTACTGCGAAAATACTACTGCTACTACTACTCCTGCTACAATAACTACAGGTACTACTACTATTACTATGACTACTACTATTGCTACTGGAATTACTACTTTTCCTAGTGGAACTACTTGTACTACTACTACTACAACTCCTCTGCCTACGGTTGCTACAACTACTACTACTTCTCCTACTACTTCTATTACGGCTACAACAACTAATGCTACTGCTATTACTACTACTACTGCTACTATGACACTACTACTACTAATAATATTGCAACAATTGCTGCAGCTACTAGCAGTTCTGCTAGTACGGATACTACTACTAATACTATTGCTACTACTTTTGCTGCAACTACTGCTACTGATAGAACTACTACTGCTACTACAGCTACTAGTTTTGCCACTGCTGCTACTACTAGTGCTACCACTACTACTACTACTACTACTTCTTCTTCTACAAATTACACTGCTACTACTTCTACGACGTCTGCAACTTCTAATACTGGTACTACTTGTGCTATTTCAACAGTAACTACTACAACTACTACGACTACTAATTCTGCAACTACTGCTACTACTACTACTACTTCAACTACCACTGCTACTACAAATACTAAAATTGCTGCTTTTAGTACTACTATTACTTGTGGTACAACTCCTAATAATGCAACTACTACAACTACTATTGCTGCTATTGCTACTAGTACTACTACTATTACTGTAACAACTTCAGCTATAACTTCTTCTACTACTTCTGCTAGTACTGCTACTATTGCTGCTGCTACTGCTAATGCTAATACTACAAGTACTACTGCTACTGCTACTACTATTACTACTACTACAACTATCATTGCTACTTCTGCATCTACTACTATTGACACTACTGCTTCTCCTACTATAGATAATAATACTACTACTACTACTACTACTGCTAAGACTACTACTACTACTACTGGTACTGCTATTACTGCTAATGCTAGTAGTACTACAATTGCTACATCTACTACTGCTATAGCAGCTACTTCTGCTTCTACAACAACAACAACTACTACTACAACTACTACTATTACAGCTGACACGACTACTGCTAGTTCTGCTATGACTCTTACTACTACAATACTACTACTACTGTTGCTGCTGCTGTCGCTGCTATTGCTACTAATGCTACTTGTACAACTACTCCTGCTACTGCTACTACTACTACTATTACTACTACTAATACTACTACTATGCTTACTTCTGCCACTGATACTACTACTGCAACTAATACCACTACTATTAAAACTACTACTACTACTACTTCTATTGCTACTACTACTACTACTACAACTGCTACTACTAAACTACTACTGCTACTACAACTCTTGCACTATAACTATGAGTACTACTACTACTACTACTGTAACTACTACAACTGCAACTGCTACTACTACTTGTCCTAGTGCAACTACTTGTACTACTACTACTACAACTCCTACTACTACTGCTCCTACTACAACTATTATTGCTACAATGACTAATGATACTGCTATTATTGCAGTAACTACTACTGCTGCTATTGCGATGACAATACTACTACTAATACTATTGCTATAATTGCTACAGCTGCTGCTACTTCTACTACTAGTACTACTGCTAGTACTAATACTACTACTAATACTATAACTACTACTTGTACTACAACTACTGCTACTACTGCTTCTACTGCTACTGATAGTACCACTATTGCTACTACTAATGCTACTACTGCAACTACTACTATTGCTGTTGCTACTACTTCTACAAATTACACTTCTACTACTTCTACGACTTCTGCAACTTCTAATACTGGTACTAACTATGCTTATTCAACAGTAACTACTACCACTACTATGACTACTAATTCTGCTACTACTACTACTACTTCAACTACTCCTACTACTACAAATACTAAAATTGCTACTAATACTACTACTATTACTGGTGGTATAGACCCGAATACTGTAACTACTACAACTACTACGACTGTTCCTGTTACTAGTACTACTTCTATTTCTCTGACAACTTCAGCCACAACTTCTACTACTTTTACTTCTGCTACTAAAGCTACAACTGTTGTTGTTGCTACTACTAATGCTAATATTACAAGTACTACTATTACTGCAACTACTATTACAGCTACTACATCTATCATTGCTACTTCTGCTTCTACTGCTACTACTACTACTACTGCTACTCCTACTACGGCTAAAACTACTACTATTATTACTACTACTGGTATTGCTACTACTGCTAATACTGCTGCTGCTACTACTACTGGTACTGCTACTACAACTAATACTACTACTGAAACTACTGGTACAGCTACTACTGCTAATGCTTCTACTACTACAATAGCTACTGCTACTACTGCTACAACTGTTGCAACAGCTACTTTGCTACTGCGGCTGCTTCTGCTACTATAATTACTGCTACTACTGCTGCTGCTGCTGCTGCTATTAATACTTTGGCTAATACTACTACTACTACTACAGCTACTAATACTATTACAACTACCACCACTACTGGTACTTCTGCTACTACTATTACTACTACTACTACTACTACACTAGTACTAGTACTGGTATTGCTACTACTACTACTTGTACAACTACTCCTACTACTACTTCTACTACTATTACTACTACTAATACAACTACTATGCCTACTTCTTCTACTAATACTACTACTACATCTAATACCACTACTATTAATACTACTACTACTACTACTGCCACTTCTGCTACTTCTATTGCTACTACTACTACTACTATGACTACAACTGCTACTGCTAAAATACTGTTGCTACTACTACTCCCGCTACTACAGCTACAGATACTACTACTACTACTACTACGACTACTACTAGTGCAATTGTTACAACTACTTCTCCTAGTGCAACTACTTGTACTACTACTACTACAACTCCTCCTCCTCCTACTGCTACTACTACTACAACTTCTCCTGCTATGACTATTACTACTACAATGACTAATGCTACCGCTATTACTACTGCTACTACTACTGCTACTGCTATGACACTACTACTACTACTAATACTATTGCTACAATTGTTGTAGCTACTGCTACTTCTACTACTAGTACTACTACTAGTATTGATAATACTACTAATGCTATTACTACTACTTCTACTACAACTACAGCTACTACTACTTCTACTGCTACTGGAAGTACTACTACTACTACTACTACTGCTACTTTTGCTACTATTACTACTACTAGTGCTACTACTACAACAACTACTACTATTGCTACTGCTACTTCTACAAACTACACTGTTACTAGTTCTACGACTTCTGCAACTTCCAATACTGGTACTACTTATGCTGATTCAATAGTAACTACTACAACTACTATGACTACTAATTCTTCTACAACTGCTACTACTACTACTTCAACTACTACTACTACTACAAATACTAAAATTGCTGCTACTCTACTACTACTGGTGGTACAACTCCTAATACTGCAACTACTACAACAACAACTACTACTGCTACTACTTGTACTACTATTACTATTACAACTTAAGCTACAACTTCTTCTACTACTTTTCCTTTTGCTACTACAGCTACTACTATTGCTAATACTACAAGTACTACTACTACTAATACAACAACTATTATAGCTACTGCCACTACTCCCCCTACAACTACTTTTGCTACTAATACAACTACTACTGCTGCTACTACCACTACTACTATTGCTACTACTACTACTCCTACCACTACAACAGCTACTATTACTACTATTGCAATTAGTACTACTACTACTATGACTATTACTTCAATTACTACTAGTACTAGTACTGCACTACTACTACAACTATGACTACTCCTCCTAGGAGGACTACTCAGGCAACTACTCCCACTCCTACACCTATTCCTACTACTACTGCTACTGCTCCCCCTCCTCCTACTGCCACTACTCTGAGTACTACAGCTTCTACTTCAACTTCAACTAACACTACTACTGCTACTCCTACCAATCTGACTACAGATATTGCTACTACTACTACTACTACTACCACTACTACTACTACTACTACTACCACCACCACCACTACTACTACCACTACTACGACTACTACCACCAACACCACCACCACAACTTCCACTACAACTACCATAGCTACTTCTACACTACTAATACCAATATTGCTACTACTATTACTACTACTACTACTACTACTACTGCTACTACTACGACAACTATGACTACTACTGCTGCTGCGATTGCTACTACTAGTACTACTATTAATAGTACTTCTCTTACTACGAGAACTGCTGCAACTACTACTACTACTACTACAAATATTGCTACTGCTACTGCCACTACTACAAGTACTATTGCTACTACTGCTTTTACTACTATTGGTACTACTACTGCTATCTCTGGTACTATTACTACTACTACTGCTACTATTGCCACTACTACTATTCCTATTACTACTACTGCTACAAGTGCTACTACTCCTATTACTACAATTGCTACTTTTGCTACTTCTACTACTATTACTACTCTGACTGCCACAACTACAACTCCTTCTTCTACTACTTCTACTACTATAACAATTGCTACTACTACTACGACTACTCCTTGTAATACTACTACTACTTCAACTACCACTACTACTACTACTGATGCTGCTGCTGCTGCTGCTAGTACTACAACTACTACTTCTATAACAACCTCTTGCACTACAACTATTGCTACTATTACTAATTACTACCACAACAACAACAACTAATACTACCACTATGCCTACAACTACTATTACCACAAATAATGCTACTACAGCAACAACAACTACTACTACTCCTACTGCTCCTACTGCTACTGCTACTACTACTCTTCTTCCTAATACTACTACTACTACTATAGCTACAATAACTTCTACCACCACCACTACCACTACTACTACTACTTCTACTACAACTACTACTCCTACTACTGGTACTACTACTATGCTACAGCTACTACAGCTACCGCTACCACTACTACTAATACTACTACTACTACAACTACTACTACAACTACTTCCTCTACTACTACTACTCTTATCCCTATTGCTACTACTGCTACTACTATTACTACTACTTCTACTGGTACTACAACACTAACTATTACTATTTTTACTACTACTTCAACAATAACTACTACTACTATTACTACTACAACTCCTCCACCTACTATTGGAACCACTGCTGCAACTATTACTACTTCTTTTGCTATAACTACCACTACTATGGCTACTACTACTAGAACTACTACTAGTACTATTGTAAATACTAGTACTACTACAACTACTACTACAATAATAGCTATTACAGGTACTACTACTATTATTACTCCGCCTACTACTACAACTACTGCTAATGCTACTACTACTCCTCCTATTACTAATACAAATACTATTACTACTGCTACTACAACTACTACTACAATAATAGCTATTACAGGTACTACTACTATTATTACTCTGCCTACTACTACAACAACTGCTACTGCTACTACTCCTCTTCCTATTAATAATACTAATACTATTACTACTACTACTACAACTATGATCGCTACAACAACAACTACAAAAACTTCTCCTACTACTACTACTACTCCTGCTACTACTACTACTAGTGTTGCTACTAATACTACTTTAATTAATACAACAACTATAGCTGCTACTACTTCTGCTACTACTATTGCAACAACAACAACTACTACTCCTGCTGCTACTACTACTACTACTACTACTACTACTAACACAACAACTACAACTACTGTTGTCGCTGCTATAGCAATGACAACTACTACTGCTACTACTACTACTACTACTACTTCCACTACTACTACTATTATTTCTACAACTACTACTACTCTGACCCTTACTACTACAACTATTGCTGCTACTACTAATCCTACTACAACTCCTACTACTACTAGTACAATGACAACTACTACTATTACTACCGCAAATACTATTACTACTATTATTACTCCCACTGTTGATAATACTCCTACTATTTTTATTGTTACTGCAACTACTGCTATTTCTTCTACAACTACCACTGGCACTACTACTACTATAACTACTACTATTGTTGTTGCTGCTGGTACTACTCCTACTACTATGATTTCTACTACCACAATTAAAACTACTTCTACTACTACTACTACAACGACTACTACTACTACTAGTACTAGTACCACTACTACTACTACTACTACCACTTCCACGACAACTACTGCCATTTGTACTACTTCTACTACTACTACTATTACTACTTCTGCTACTTCTACTACTACTACATTACTACAACTAGTACTACTACAACTACTGCTATTTCTACTACTGATGTAGCGGGAGAAGGGGCACAAGAGATAGGGAGAAGATCACCATCTTCTTACCATGATAGATCCACTTGATGCAGCGAGAGAGGAGGCATGAGGGGTAGGGGGAAGATCACCGTCTTCTCACCACAATAGATTCTTGAATCCACCAGGAAGATAGAAAGGAAACAAACCCAAAATAAGAGAATATTATTGATAGAAAAGCTTCTTCCTTTTGTTACAATCTTGGATTGTATATATAGCCCTCTAATAAACTTAGAGTCCTACTTGGTGTAGACTAAAATTATGACTTAGGCTTCACTAATAATTCTACTTAACATATCTTAAATAAAGATATATAAATCCTATTCCTTATTGGGCTAGGACTATTATTACTCGGACTGATAAATAAACCCTAATTTTGATCAATACAAAGATTGAATTACCCAAAATAGTAAAAAGAGACTTGTACAAATTGATCTCAGCTTTCCAACGAATAGTTATTTGCTAGATTTAGATCAATATTTTAGGAGATATGGCCTTTGGACTGTAGCTATTCGAATCTTGATGGATCCTAATTGGAGTTGGAATTCAACTTGGATTGGATCTCTAATTTTACTGAAAAAGGATGTAGTTGTCCTACATCAGACCCCTCCACTTGTAAAATACTTGTCCTCAAGTCAAAGATTGGAGTCTCTGTTGGTGCATTTGTGCTCCTCTTGAACTCTTTCCATCATAAAACTTGATGATGTAAATCAATAAGATTTCTTTGAGTAACATCTTCAGCACTTTGATCTCCTATTTTCCTTCGGTGCAACCCCTTAATCTTTTTGTACGCACCAACTTATGATTTGTTATCATGCAATGAAAGTATTCTTCACAAGTTTGCTAACAATTAGTATTAATAATTTGAATATATCATTACAAATTTTTAATCATGCATAGTGATAACTCCTATAGAAATTTCCTCCAGTTGTTCAGGAGAGTTGGCTTTTGATGAATTCAAAGAAAAATCTTGAGTAGCACAGTCAATATTTTCACAAGTAAAAAACTCTTTCTTACAGTCTTCAAGATTATCAACTGATTCATATGACTTCTCATCAGTAGTCTCTTGAAAATTTTTTGTAACATCCAAAATTACTTTTGTACGATTTTCTAACTCATCAGCGAAAGAATCTTTGGGGACATCAATAAAATCTTCATTAGTTTGTTTGTCTTCCACGTGATCCACAACCTATTCTTCGATTTGATAATTTAATACCAGAGAAAAGTTACTAAGATGTGGAATTAATACCTCATGGTTGTCTCCATTGATTTCAATTCCAGAAGCCCTTGGATTAGAGATCTGTCTTCCTTGATTTTGATCCCCTTTTGAGAACTTTATGTTGAATAGGTTAAGCATCTTCAGCCATGAGCGGATTTTTGGTTTGCCTTCATGTGTTCTTTGGAGTTGAATTTTCTTCCACCAAGATGAAGCATAACCATCAAGCTTGTATTCTACAATTTTCACCTTCTTCTCTTTAGGAACTTCCATAAGCTTAAAGAATTTCTCAACTTTATCAATCCAAATAAATAAATTCTCATAACCATGAAAGTATGGAATATTTACCAGACCAAGGTTTTGGTTTTCGTGAGTAGCTTCGTATATTGATCTCCAATACATCAAACCGTGAGCCTCTTCAATAATCAATTGATGAACTTGGTTCTTAGTTTCAATCTATTTTAAAGCTTCATACTTCCTGGTGATAGAAGCAAGAAAACTTTGTTTGATCAAATCTTGAATTTGATAATCTCCTAAATCATCGTCTATGGAGTTGTCCCCACAAACTACAATCAATGGAGTTGAGCTAAAGAACAACTTTGCTTTGATACCACTTGATGCAGCGGGAGAGGGGGCACAAGGGGTAGGAAAAGATCACCATCTTCTCACAATGATAGATCCTCTTGATGTAGCAGGAGAGGACACAAGGGATAGGAAGAAGATCACCGTCTTCTTACCATGATAGATCCACTTGATGTAGTGGGAGAGGGCACGAGAGATAGGAAGAAGATCACCATCTTCTCACCATGATAGATCCTTGAATCTACAAAGAACATAGAAAGAGAACAAACAAAAAATAAGAGAATATTATTAATAGAAAAGCCTCTTCTTTGACTTGATAACTCAATACTAGAGGAAAGTTACTAAGATATGGAATTAACTAGTACTACAGCTGCTACTCTTGCTTCTCCTACTACTACTTATGCTACTACAACTTCTACTATTGGTTCTACTATAGCTACTAGTACTACAGTGGACAATATTACTGCAACTACTGATACTACTGCTCCTACTACTACAGCTACTTCTACTACTACTTCTACTACTACTGCTGCTTCTATGACTACTTCTGCTACTACTACCACTACTACTACCGGTACAACTACTACTACTTCTATGGCAACTAATACTTCTACAACTACTACTACCACCACTACAGCTGCTGTGGCTACTATAACAACTACTACTGCTACTGCTACTGCTATTACTACTACTACAATCTACAACTACTACTACTGCCACTACTACTATTATAATTGCTACAACTACTACTACAACCACTACTACAACTACTACTACTACAACTACAACTACAACTACTATTACTACTACTACTCCTCCTCCTCCTCCTTCTTCAACTACTACTACTATCACTACTACTACTACTACTGCTTCTACTATTAGCAGTTGTAGTAGTATTAGTAGTAGTAGGAGTGGTAGGAGTGTTAGGAGTAGTAGTAGTAGTAGTAGAATTAGTAGTGGTAATAATAGTCGTAGTAGTAATAAGAGGAGTAGTAGTAGTAGTAGTAGTAGTAGTAGTAGTAGTGGTAATAATACTCGTAGTAGTAATAAGACTAGTAGTAGTAGTAGTAGTAGTAGTAGTAGTAGTAGTAGTACTAGTAGTAGTAGTAATAGTCATAGTAGTAGGAGTATTAGGATTAATAATAGTGGTAGAGTAGTAATAGTTGCAGTAGTGACAGTAGCAGAAGTAGTAATAGTAGCAATAGAAGCAAAAGGAGTAGAAGCCGTAGTAGGAGTAGTAGTAGCACAAGTGGTAGTAGTAGTAGTAGCAATAGTTGCAGTAATAGTAGCAGTAGTACTAGTAGTTGTAGAAGTTGGACAGATAGCACTAGTAGTAGTAGTATTGATAGCAGTAGCAGTAGTACCAGTAATAGTAGTAGGAGTAGTAGTAGCTACAAGAGTCAAAGTAGTGGTAGTAGTTGTTGTTGTTGTTATAATAAAAGTAGCAGCAGTAGTAATAGTTGTTATAGTAGCAGTAGAAGTAGGAGTATTAGGAGTATTAGGAGTTAGTACTAATTGTAGTAGTAGTAGTGATAGTAGTAGTTGTAGTAGTAGTAGTAGGCGTAGGAGTTGGAGTTGGAGTTGGAGTTGGAGTAGGAATAGCAGCAGCAGTAGTAGTAGAAGTCATTGTAGTAGGACTAGCAATAGTATTTGTGCTAGTACTAGTAGTAGTAGCATTAGTTTTATTAGTAGTATGAGAAGTAGTAGCGGAAGTAGTAGTAGTAGTAGTAATAGTCAAAATTGTATTAGTAGGAGAAGAAGAAGAAGAAGTAGTAGTAAAAGTGGTACTAGTAGTAATAATAGCAGCAGTAGTAGTAGTAGTTGTTGTAGCAGAAGTAATTGGAGTAATAGTAGTACTAAAACTAGTAGTCATTGTAGTAATAATAGAAGTAGTAGTAATAGTAGTAGTATTGGTAGTTGGAGTAGTAGATGCAATAATAGTAGGAGTAGCAGCACTAAATAGTAGCAATAGTGGTAGTAGTAGTAATAGTAGTGGTAGTTCTAGTAGTAGTAGTAGTTGTTGTTGTTGTTGTAGTTGTAGTTGTAGTATTAGTAGAAGTAGTAGTAGTAGAAGAAGTAGCAATAGAAGTAGTAATAGTAAGAGTTGTAGGAGTAGTATTAGCAGTAGGAGTAGTAATAGTAGTAGCAGTATTTGTAGTAATAGGAATAGTAGTAGTAGTAGAAGTAGGAGTTGGACTAGTAGTAGTTGTAGAGGTAGGAGTAGTTGTAGTTGTTGTTGTTGTTGTTGTTGTTGCAGTAGTGCTATTAGTTGTAGTAGCAGTAGTTGTTGTTGTTATAGAAGGAGTAGCGGTAGTGTTTGTACTAGTAGTAGTAGTAGTAGTAGTAGTAGTAGTAATAGACATAGTAGCCAAAGAAGTACTAGAAGTAGTGTAGTAGTAGTAGAAGTAGTAGTAGTAGTAGTAGTAGTAGTAGTAGTAGTAGTAGCAGCAGCAGTGGTTGTAGTAGTAGTAGTAGTAGCAGTGATTATCGTAGTAGTAGTAGTAGTAGTAGTGTTGTAGTAGTAGCAGTAGCAGAAGTAGTAGTAGTAGTAGTAGTAGTAGTAGTAGTAGTAGTAGTAGTAGTAGAAGTAGTAGTGTAGTAGTAGTTCAGTAGTAGTAGTCGAAGTAGTCGTGGTGGTAGTGGTGTTGGTAGTATTAGTAGTAGTCGTTGCAGTAGTAGTAGTAGTAGTAGTAACAGCAGCAGTCATAGTAGTAGAAACAACAATAGTAGTAGTAGCAATAGTAGTAGCAGTAGCAGTAGCAGTAGTACTAGAAGTAGTAGATATTGAGTGGCAGTAGTAGCAATTGTAGTAGTAGTAGTAGGAGTTGTAGTAGTACTTGTAGTAGTAGTATTAGTAGTAATAGTAGTTGTTATAGTTATTGTTGTAGTAGTAGAAGTAGAAGTAGGAGTAGTAGTAGTTCTTGTAATAGTATGGGTTGTAGTAGCAGTAGTAGTAGTAGTTGGAGTAGGAGTAGTAGTAGTAGTAGGAGGAGGAGGAGGAGGAGGAGTAGTTGGTGTTGTACTAGTAGTGTAGTAGTAGTAGAGTAGTAGTAGTAGGAGTAGTAGTAGTAGGAGTGCGAGTGATAGTAGTAGGAGTAGTAGTAGGTGTTGTAGTAACAGTAGTAGGAGCTGTAGTAGTAGTAGTAGTAGCAGGAAGAAGACGAGGTGTAGTTGTCGTAGTAGCAGTTGTAGTAGTAGTACTAGTAGTAGTAGGAATAGAAGTAGTAGAAGTAGTAATAGTAGTAGGAGAAGATCTAGTAGTAGGTGTGGGAGTAGGAGTAGGAGTTGTAGTATGTGTAGTAATATTTGGAGTAGTGGTAGCCATAGTAGCAGCAGGATGAGTTGTAGCAGCTAGATTGGTAGTAATAGTTGTAGCTGTCATGGTAGTAGTAGTAGTAGTCGTAGTAGTACTAGTAGGTGTAGTAGTAGTCAGAGTAGGAGTAGGAGTAGGAGTAGCAGTTGGTGTTAGAGTAGAAGTAGTATTACTAGTAGTAGCAGCAGTAGGAGTAGTAGTAGTAGGCGTTGTACTAGTAGTAGTATTAGTAGTAGTAGCAGCAGTCGAAGGAGTAGCAGTAGTAGCAGTTGTACCAGTAGTGGAATTAGTAGTAGTTGTTTTATTAGTAGTAGTAGTAGTAGAAGTGGCAGCAGTAGTAGTTGTTATCATAGTAATAGTAGTAATAGTTGTTGTAGTGTTAGTACTTATATTATTCATAGTATTAGTAGTAGCAGTAGTGGGAGTAGGAGTAGTAGTATTTGTATCAGCAGTAGTAGTAGCAACCATAGTTGGTGTAGTAGTCGTAGTAGTAGGGTAGTAGTCGTAGAAGTAGCACTAGTAATACTACCACTATTGCAACGGTTACTACTATTACTACCGGTACAATTAATACTACTACAACAACAACAACAACAACAACTACTACTACTACTACGATTATGGCTACTACTACTACTTGAAATACTACTATTGCTGCTACTACTACTACTACTACTACTACTACGACTACTACTGTGGCTATGTCTACTACTGCTACTAATATTGCTACTTCGGCTACTACTACTAATATTGATGTGGCTACTACTACTATAACTACTACTACAACTGCCGCTACTACTGCTGCTACTTCTACTACTACTACTACTACAACTACTACTGCGACTGCTACTATTGTCGCTACATCCGATACTGCTACTACTGATACTATAACTGCTACCACCACAGCTACCTCTACCACTACTGCTACTTCTATTACTACTGCTACTTCTATTACTACTACTACTACTACAACTACCACTGCTACTACAACTACTACTACTGGCAATACTTCAACTTCTACTACAACTACTGAAGCTCCTACGACTACTACTGCTACTTCTACTACTACTTCTACTACTACTACCACTACTATTACTACTACTACTACTATTACTATTGCTACTAGTAGTACTAATTCTACCACTACTTCTACTAAAACTGAAATCGACCTTCCTAACGCCGGCGATGCTCGCCGAAGTGTTCAAGGTCTCGGAAGCTCTTTTCAAGAACGAAAGTAGCAACAAGAAATAAGGAGAAGATATGGAGAAACTCTCGGATTCTTATTGCTATTTCACACGATTGCTTACAATACTTGGGTACTTGGATGATCATTTACAATGGAGGCGTGCCCCTTATATAGAGGGCACGGTGATGTAAGCGCTCACATCAGCTGGTGGTATGAGCTAAGCGCTTAAATCAGCATAATAGTTACCTATACTAGAGTAGGCCTATAGCCTTTACATAAGACTCCAAGGGAAGTCTTGTCCTAGGCGTAGCCTTTATATCCTAAGGCGTAGCCTTTACAGAAGACTCCAAAAGAGATCTTATCCTAAGGCGTAGCCTTTATATCCTAAGGCATAGCCTTTACAGAAGACTCCAAAGGCGTCCTGTCATAGGCTGGGTACGTCGTCCGTTGGCTAGCTCGTCCTTTGTCTAG
>RXID01021768.1:0-131437 GCA_005019695.1 Trichopus zeylanicus subsp. travancoricus | reverse complement strand
GGATATAAAGGTTGCGCCTTTGGGTAAGATATCTTTTGGAGTCTTCTGTAAAGGCTACGCCTTAGGATATAAAGGCTACGCCTAGGACAAGACTTCCCTTGGAGTCTTATGTAAAGGCTATAGGCCTACTCTAGTATAGGTAACTATTATGCTGATGTAGGCGCTTAGCTCATACCACCAGCTGATGTGAGCGCTTACATCACCGTGCCCTCTATATAAGGGGCACGCCTCCATTGTAAATGATCATCCAAGTATCCAAGTATTGTAAGCAATCATGTGAAATAGCAATAAGAATCCGAGAGTTTCTCCATATCTTCTCCTTATTTCTTGTTGCTACTTTCGTTCTTGAAATCGACCTTCCTAACGCCGGCGATGCTCGCCGAAGTGTTCGAGGTCTCGGAAGCTCTACTACTACGACTACTACTACTTTTCTTGCAACTATTGCTATAGCTATTGCTACTACTGCTACTACTACTGCTACAGCTAGTATTACAACAACAACAACAACTACTACTATTATTGCTGCTACTATTAATAAGACTAATGCTACTACTACCACTACCACAACTGCTACAACTGTTGCTGCTGCTACTACTACTACTAATACTAATACTTCCACAACTACTAATACTACTACTGCTACTACAACTACAACTACTATTGTTACTGATATTGTAACTACTTCTCATACTACTATAGCTACTACTACTACTATTGCTACTTTTCCTACTACTACTACTTCTACTTCAAACTTTTATTACTATTGCTACTAGTACTACTGCGGCTGATGCTTCTACTACTATTACAACTACTATTGTTGCTTCTTCTACTCTACTACTACTTCTACTATTAATCCTACTGATACTTCTAGTACAACAACAATAACTACTACTTCTACCACTACTACTACTATTACTACTACTGCTACTAATAGTACTACTACTACAATTTCTTCTTCTACTACTACTACTACTACTACTGTTACTACTACAACTAGTTCTCCTAGAACCACAACAACAACTACTACTACTACTACTACTCCAACTACTACTACTACTGCTACTACTAGTAGTAGTACAACAATAATAACTACTGCCACTACTACTACTACTACTACTGCTGCTGCTGCTGCTGCTAATACTAATACCACTACTGCTGTTGTTGCTACTGCTACTCTAGCTACTTCTCTTACTACTACAGCTACTGCTACTTCTACTACTTCAACTACTATTATTTTCTACTACTACTGCTAATACTAGTACTACAACTACAACTATTGCGGTTACTGCTGCTGCCACTAGTACTACTATTAGTACTACTACCCTACTGCTACTACTACTACTGTTGCTATTGTTACTACTACGACAACTACTACTATAGCTACAGCTGCTAGTATGGCCACTACTACTGCTACTACAACTTCTGCTACTGCTACTACTAGTACTATTATTAGTACTCCTACTATTAGTAATGTTGTTGCTGCTCCTACGACTACCGCTACAAGTACTACAATTACTTCCGCTACTACTACTGCTTCTACTACTACTGCAGCAACTACTACTTCTTTCAATGCTTATATTACTACTGGTACGAATACTACTCCCATTGCTACTACTACTCATGCAGCTACAACTATTACTACTACGTCCTCAACTTTCACTACTACAACAACTACTGCTTTGGCTACTACTGGTTCTACAACAACAACAGCTACTGCTACCATCACTACTACTACTTCTACGATGACAACTACTACAACTACTATAACAACAACAACTGTTGACACCACTACTACTACTATTAATACTAATACTACTGTTAGCACTACTACTTATACTGCTTCTACAGCTACTACTACTACTGCCCCTACAACTACTACTATTGCTACTGCTACTACTACTACAACTACAGCTATTGCAAGTGCTACTACTACTACTGCTACCACAGCAACAACTGTGGCTACTACTACAGTTACTATGGCTGCTACTGCTGCTATTACTACAACTACTATGACTACTGCTGTTGCGACTACTGCTAAATCTATTACTACTACTACTACAGCTACTACTTCTACTACTATTGCTACAACTACTTTGACTACTACTCATACTACTGCTACTATTACTACTACTATTAAAACAACTACAACTAGTTATGCTAATACTACTGCTACTACTATTACTACGACTACTACTGTTACTACAAACACAACCGCTACTGCAACTACTACTACTCCTACAACTACTTCTACAACAGCGACTACTACTAGCACTACAATTGCTATTGCCACTACTACTACTGCTGCTGCTATAGCTACTGCTACAACTATAGTTGTTACGCCTACTACTAATAGTAGTTCTACTACTACTAGTACTACTACTGCTGCTACTGCTACAACTACTACTGCTAGTTCTCTTACTACTGTTACGACTACTACTACTATAGCTGTAGCTACTACTATGCCTATGACTATGGCTATCACTACTCCAACTACTAGTACTACTACTACTACTATTTCTGCTAACACTACTATTACTATTAGTACTACTCCTACTACTACTAATCCTGCTGCGGCTCCTGCAACTACTGCAACTACTGCTACAAATACAACTGGAGTGACTAATACTACTACTGCTACAACTACCACTACCACAACTACTACTGCTGCTGCTACTACTATTACTAGTACTACTACTGCTACTACTACTCTAACTACTTCTCTTACTACTATACCTACTGCAACTTCTACTCCTACTACTACTACAGCTTTGCCTACTACTACCCCTACAGCTACTACTATTGTTGCTTTCACTTTTATTGCTACTGCCGCTGCTACTACTACTATTGCTACTGCAGCCACGACTGCTACTACTACTACTATTACTACGGCTGCTACATCGGCTATTACGAGCACTACTACGACTGCTACTACTACGACTTCTGCTACAACTATTACTGCTACTACTACTACAATGGCTGCTTCTACTACTACTTCTACTACTACTGCTAATACTAATATTACTACTACTACCACTACTACTATTACTAAAACTACTACTATCTTTTCTAATACTACTGCTACTACTAGAATTACTACTACTACTGTTACTACGGACACCACCACGACTACTACTACTACTATTATTGTTGCCATTGCTACTACTACCGCTACTACTACTCCTCCTCATACTACTGCTGCTACTACTATTATTGTTACTACTACTACTAATACTACTACTACAACTATTGCGACTGCTGCTACTGCTACTAGTACTACAGCTAGTGCTACTACCGCTGCTACTACTACTACTATTCCAGTTGCAACTGCTACAACAACTACTACTACAGCTATAGCTACTACTATGGCTTCAACAATGACTACTGCTAGTACTACTACTACTCCTATTGATACGGCTGCTACTACTACTACTAGTACTACAACTTCTACTTCTGCTACTGGAACTACCACACCTTTTACTACTAATACTACTACTAGTACTAATAGTACTATCATTGCTACTACTACTCCTACTGCTACAACTATTACTACTACTTCCCCAACTTCTACTGCTTCTACAACAACTACTACTACAGCTACTACTAGTTCTACAATAGCAACTACTACTACTACTATTACGACTACTACTACTGCTACTACTACTACTACAACAACAACTATTGCTACCATGACTAATACTACTACTACTAATACTACTATTAGCACTACTACTTCTATAGCTCCTATAGCTACTACTACTACTGCCCCTACAACAACTACTACTGCTCCTGCTGCTACTGCTACAACTACAGCTTGTGCAAGTACTACTACTACTACTACACCTCCTCCTCCTCCTCCTACCGCTACTCCTACTGGTACTACCGCTACTACTACCACTACCACTACTACTACTATAGCTACTACTGGTACTACTACTACTACAACTGTTACTGCTACTCCAACTACAACACATCCTACTACACCTACTGCTACTTCTACTGCTGCTACTACTGCTACTAACATTGCTTCTACAACTACTGCTGCTTCGACTATTACTGCTACTACTGCCACTGTAATTACTACAACTATAGCTACGATTGATACTACTACTGCTGTTACTACTACAACGTCTATTGTTGACACTACTATCAATACTATGACTGCTACTACTTCTACAACTGCTACAACTATTACTGCAACTACTATATCTGCAAATGTTGTTATAACTTCTACTATTACTACTATTACTACTATCAAAACTACTACTACTTCTACTAACACTACAACTACTACAACAACAACAACAACAATAACAACAACAACTACTACTAACACTACTGCTTCGCTACTACTATTGCTCCTACTCCTACTGCTACAACTGCTACTACTACTACTACTATTGTTGCTACTATATTATTGTTACTACTGCTATTACTAGCACTACTACTATAACTACTGCGGCCACTCCAACTGCTACTAGTACAACTACTAGTACTACTATTGTTGTTGCTACTACTACAGCTAGTTCTATTATTACTGCTATGACTACTGCTTCTACTGCTGTAGGTACTGCTATAGCAACTATTACTGCTACTACTATTACTACTACTTCTACTACTACCATAACTATAACTACTATAACTACTACGACCGCTACTACTACAACTATCACAACTACAACAACTACTTCCACTACTGCAGCAACAATAACAACAACTATCACTACTATGAGTACTATTACAACAACTACTAATCATATTACTACTACTACTACTACTGCTACTGCAACTACTATAGCTACTGCTACTGCTACAAGTACATTCTTGACTACTACTACTACAACAGCTCCTATCGTGACTACGACTACTACAACTACTGCTCTACTACTACTAGTACTACTTTTGCTACTACTACAACTACTACTGCTTCTACTGCTTATCTACTGCTACTACTATTACTGCTACTACTCCTACTACAACAACGACAACAACAACTTCTAGTATTACCACTCCTTCTAATACTTATAGTAATGCTACTACTACTATACCTACTTCTATTGCTACTGCTACTATAGCTCCTACTACTAATACTACCACAACAACAACAACTATTACCACTACTATAGCTACTCTGAAAACTACTGCTACTGCTACTATGGCTACTTCTCGAGCTGCAACTACCCCCATTGCCACGACTATTTCAGCTACTACTGCCACTGCTTTTGCTACTACTAATGTTTCCACTGCTACATCTATGACTCTTACTACTACTACAACAACTACTATAACTACGACTATCACAACTACTACTATTTCTTTTACTACTACTAGTACTGCAACTAATACAACTACTACGATTGGTAGTATTACTACTGCTACTCCCACAACAGCTACTACTTCTACCAATACAATGATTCCGGCTACTACTACTATAGCTGCTAATATTACCACAATAATAACTACTATTACTACAACTATGACTGTTACTACTGCTCCCACAACTACAACTACTACTACTGTTACTACTATAGCTACTACAACTGCTACTACAATAACAACAACAACTACTACTAGTACTACAATTGCTACTACTAATTCCATTACTACTACTCCTACTACTACTACTTCTGCTATCGCTACTACTTATGCTACTACTACTGCTGCTACTCCTACTACTACTGCCTACCATTACTACTACTACTACTACGTCTCCTACAACCACAACTATTGCCACTACTACTGCTGCTGCTACTACTACTATTGCTGCTACTACTAGTCCTACTACAACAACTACTACTACAGCTGCTGCTGCTACTGCTTCTACTACTACAACAACAACTACTTCTGCACCTACTACTTCTGCCACTGCTACAACAACTATTACTACTACTGCTTCAACTACTAATACAACTGCTACTGCTGTGGCTACGGCCGCTATTACTACTTCTACGACTACTGCTATAACCACAAACACTACTACTACTACTACTACTAATAATAATAATAATAATAATAATGTAATTAATAGTACAACTTCTACAAGTACTTCTAGTACAACAACAACTACTACTACTACTTCTCCCACAACTACAAAAACTACTACTGCTGCTACTTTTCCAATAACAACTACGACTACTGCTATTACAGCTAGAACTATTGCTACTACTACTACTACTGCTGCTGCTGCTGCTACTACTGCTACTTCTACTACCACCACAACTACTACTACTGCTACTTCAGCTACAACTACTGCTACTCCAACTAATTCTCATATAACTACAGCTACCACGACAACTGCTGCTACTACTACAACTTCTCCTACTACTACTACTCCTCCTCCTACTGCTACTACTGCTGCTATTACAACTACTACTACCACTCCTACCCCAACTACTACTATTACTAATAGTACTACTATGATTACTACTACTACTACAATTAATACTACTACTATTGTTTTAACTGCCACAACTTCTACTACTACAACTACAATTATTATTTCTACTATTACTACTACTACTACTACAACTTCTACTTCTAGTAGTACTACTGCTGCTGCTGTTGCTAATGCTGCTACTATTAATAATGTTGCTACTATTATTGCTAGTAATACTACTATGACTGCTTCTACAACTACGACAACGGCTACAAGTGCGAATGCTACTTCTACCACTATTACAACCACTACTACTACTGCTACTACTACTACTACTGCTACTACTATTACTACTACTACTACTACTACTACTACAACTACTACTACTACTACTACTACTACAACAACAACAACAACAACAACTACTACTACTACTACTCCTACTACTACTACTACAGCAACTACTACTACTACTATGGCTAGTACTAGTACAACTGTTTCCACTACTCTTACTGCTACTACCGCTACTACTACGACTACTGTGGCCACTTTTACTACAACTACTTCTACTGCTACTACCACCATTACTACAACGACTACTACGACTGCTATTGCTGCTATTATTGCTACTCCTACTACTACTACTGCTACTACTACTACTAGTACTACTGTTACTACTTCTGCTACTGCTACTTCTGCAACTACTATCGCTACTACTACTACTACTATTTTTGCTACTGGTATGGCTACTACTACTGCTGCTGCTACTACTGCTGCTGCTACTGCCACTGCTACAGCTACAATTGCAACGACTACTGCTACTACAACCACTATGGCTGTTATTGCTACTACTAATTTTACTACAGCTGCTATTACTGCTGCTTCTATAGCAATAGCTACAACCACTACTACTATAATTACTACTTCTACGACTGCTACTTCTACTACTACTACAACTACTACTATTGCTGCTACTGCTTCAACTACTACTAGTACTACTGCTACTATTGCGCTTGATGTAACTAGTAATATTGCTACTGCTACAAATAATACTCCCACGGTTGCTATTGCTACTTCCACTGCTACAACTACTGCTACTACTACTACTACAACAACTGCTACCACTACTACTATTGCTACTATTGCTACTAATAGTACAACTTCTGCAACTGCTTCTACTATAACTACAACAACAACAACAACAACTATTTCTCCTACAATAACTACTACTGCCACAACTACTGCTACTGCTAATATTACAACAATAACAACTACTACTGCTACTGTTGCGCCTACTACAGCCATAACTGCTACTAGTACTACTACTACCATAACTAATACTACTGCTACTACTGCAACTACTACAACGACAACTTCTATTATTGGAACTCTAACAACTTCTCATACTACTACAACTACTGCTACTACTAGTACTGCTACTACTACTACTTTTATTACTACTTCTAATGATACTGCTACTACTAGTACTACTCTTACTACTGCTGCTATAACTGCTAGTGCTACAGCTACTACTATTACTACTACTACTACTACTACTACGAATACTACTACTACGATTGCTACTACTATTACTACTACTGTTGCTACTACTACAATTACGACTACTACTGCTTACTACTACTACTACTACTGCTACTGCTACTATTACTGCTGCATCTACCGTTGCTACTATTAAGTACTGCTAGTACTACTTCTACTACTGCTACTTTTTCTACAACTATTTCTACTGTTACAACAGCTATGGTTGCTACTACTGCCACTGCTGCTGCTGCTATTGCAACTAGTACCACTATTGCCGCTACTACCACAACTAATACTACAGTAGCTGCTACTATTTCTGCTACTACAGCAGCTGCTACTACCACTACTACTACAACTACTGCTACTACCATTACTACTACTACTGCTACTACTGCTACAACAACACTACTACTACTTCTGCAACCACGGCTGCTACTACTACTGCTTGAGCTACTACTACTAAAACTACAACTACTCCTGTTACTGCAGCAACAACTACAACTTTGACTACTACTACTACTGCTAGAACCACCACGTCTCATACTACTACTAATACTGCTACTACTGCTGCTTCTACTACTACTACTGCTACTATTACGGGTTCCGCTACTACTACTGCACCTATGCTACTACTAGGTCTACTACTACTTCTATTAGTACTTCGACTACTACTACTATTGCTACTACTACTACTGCTACTTCTACTAATGCTACTACTACTGCTATTACTACTTCTTCTGCTACTGCTACTACACCTACCACTATTATTG
This sequence comes from Trichopus zeylanicus subsp. travancoricus, assembly GCA_005019695.1. Lineage (NCBI taxonomy): Eukaryota > Viridiplantae > Streptophyta > Magnoliopsida > Dioscoreales > Dioscoreaceae > Trichopus > Trichopus zeylanicus. The sequence continues at coordinate 122,752 of RXID01021768.1, read as the reverse complement.
CTTCTACTGCTATTGCTACTATTGCTATTGCTACTACTACTACTACTACGCCTACTACTACTACTGTTGCTACTCCTACTACTACCACTGCTACTACATCTAGTACTACAACTGCTGTACCTGCTACTACTACCACTGCTACTACAACCACCACTGCTACTTCCACTACTACTACTAATACTAATACTTTTGCTATTTCTTCTACTGCAACAACTGTTACTATTGCTACCACTGCAGCTACTGCTACTCCTACTGTTGCTACTTCTCCTACAACCACTTCTACTAGTGCTGCTACTACTACGACTACCACTACTACTATGACTACTACTACGACTACTATTGCAACTACTAATACTACCACTACTACAACTACAATTGCTACCACAACACCTATTACTGCAAGCACTACTATTGCTACTATTGCTACTACAACTACTGCTACTGCTATAGCCACTTATGAAACTATGACCACAACTACCACTACTACAACTACCATTGCGACTACTACTGCTATAGCTACTACTACTAGAACAACTATTGCTTCAGTTACTGCCACTGCAGCTACTACTGCAGCAAATACTGCTACTACTGCTACACCTGATGTTACAACTAGTACTCCTACTATCACTACTACTACTACTACTGCCACTACAATTACTACTACTTCTAGAACTACTTCTATTGCAGCTAATCTTACTACTACCTCAACTTCTACTACTACAACTGCTCCTATTGCTTCAATAACCACTACTATTAGTACAACTGCTACTACTAGGACTACTAAAACTATTACTACTGCTACTGCTACTCCTACTCCTACTACTACAATTATTACGACTACTATTGCGACCACTACTATTTCATTACTGCTATTTCAGCTACTACTACTACTACTATTACTATTGCTGCTACTACAACAGCTACTACTACTGTTACTACTACTGCTATTTCTACTACGGCTACTATTACAACTACTGCTACTTTAACTCCTACTACAACTTCTCCTACAATAACAACTACTATTACTCCTACTACTACTTCTCCTACCACTACTACTTCTCCGACCACTACTACTTCTCCTACTACCACTAGTGGTACTTCTACTTTTGCTACAAATACTATTACTACTATTGTTGCTGCTCCTATTGCAACAACAAATACAACTACTACCACTAGTACTTCTGCTACGACTTCTACTACTACTTCTACTACTACTACTATTACTACTCCTACTACTACTACTCCTGTTGCAATAACTAATACTACCACTACTACCACTTCTCCTCCAACTACTACTACTGCAACTGCTACTACTGCTACTACTATTGCTATTGCTAGTACCACTACTACGACTACTACTACCACTTCTACTACTACTACTACTTCTACTCCAACTGCAACAGCTGCTACCACTAATACTGCTGCTACCGCTACTAATACTCCAACTTATACTACTATTGCTACTATTGCTACTATTGTTGCTAATGTACTACTACTACTACTACTATTACTACTACTACACCTAGTCCTTCTACTATTACTTCTTCTTCTTCTTCTTCTACTACTACTACTACTACTATTACTACTACTACTATGACTACTATTACTACTACTACTACTACTTCTACCAGTACTACTACTACAACTGCTGCTGCTGCTACAATTATTACTGTTGCTACTACTACTACTATTACTACAACCGCTACTACTAGTACTACTACTACTATTAGTACAATTGGAACTACTACAACTACTACTGCTAATATTATTACTACTACTATTACTACTATATAATTTCTATTACAACATTTTTTGGAACTACTACTTTTACTTCTACTACTACTATTATAGTTGTTGTTGCTGGTACTACTAGTGCTATTACGACTACAGCTACTACTATTACTACTACTATTGCCACTATAGCTACTACTACTATTACGACTCCTCCAACAATAACAACAACTACTACATCTCCTACCACAACTTCTACTCCACCTAACAATAGTGATACTAATACTTCTGCTTGTCCTCCTCCTCCTCCTCCTCCTCCTACTACTACTACGACTACTACTACTCATTCTAGTACAACTACTACCACTACAACTACTACTCCTACAATAACTACTACTCCTACTGCTACTATTGCTACTAATACAACTACTGCTATTACTAATACTACGACTACCACTACTATTAGTATTGCTACCACTACTACTACCACAACAACTACTACTACTATTACTGACACTATTACTAATACTACTACTGTTATCGCTACTCCAACTACTTGTCATACTTCCACAGCTACTACTACTACTACTACTACTTCTCCAACTACTACTACTACGGCTACTACTATATTTATTACTACTGCTAGTACTAATATTGCAACTGCTTCTTATACTACTACTCCTACTTTTACTATTACTGCTACAACTGCTATTACTACTGCTGCTATTATAGCAATGACTGCCACTACTACTACTATTGCCATGGTTGCAACTACTACCTCTACAATGACTGTTACTGCTGCTACTATAGCTACAACTACCACTACTAGCACTACTAAGGCGGCTACTGTTGCTACTACCTATGCTACTACTGCTACAACTTGTACTACGACTACTACTAATACTAATGCTACTGCTACTACCACTCCAACTACCACAATAGCTACTACTTCTACAAACACTACTACTGCTACTACTACTACAACAACTACTGCTACTACAAACACTACTGCTATATCTACTACTACTCCTCCTACTACTACAGCTACCATTGATACCACTACTATGACTATAGCAGCTATTACTACTACTGCTATTACTACTATTGCTGCTACTACAACTACCACTACCACCACTACTACAACTACTATTATTGTTACTACAATTACTACTACTAGTACTACTTCAACTACCACTAATGCTGCTTCTGCTCCCTCAACTACTACCACTACTACTACTGCTGCTGCTGCTGCTTCTACAACTACCACTACTAGTACGATCAATACTACTACTACTACTACTATTACTAGCACTACTAATACTGCTATTGATGCTATTGCTACTACTATTATTACTACTGCTGCTGCTACTATAACTGCTAATACTACTGCTATGACTGCTGCTACAGCTACTACTACGGCTACGAGTGTTGGTTCTACTTCTAATACTACTACAAGAACTACTGCGACTACTACTACTACTTCTACTCCTACTGCGGTTGCTACTACTACTAGTACTACTACTTCTACTACTACTACTGCGGCTAATATTACTACTGCTGCTAATACTACTTCTATTGTTACAATTACTACTACTAGTTATACTAATGCGACTACTACTGCTACTACTACTACTACAACTACTACTACCACCGCGACTGCTACTATTACTACTGCTACTAACTGTTACGACTGCCACTATTACTACTGCTACTACTACTACTACAGCTACTACTGCCACGACTACTTTTGCAACTAACGACTACTACTACTACTAATTGCTACTTCTACTACTTCTACTACAACTTTTGCTCCAACTGCTACGGCTGCTACTACTGCCACTGCTTCTGCTACTACTACGACTACTGCTGCAACTACTACGATAAATACTACTACTGCTGCTGCTACTACTGCTACTACAGTAGTTGCTACTACAACTATAACTACTTCTACTACCACTATAACTACTGCTGCTACCACTATAACTTCTGCTGCTACTGCTTCAACTACTACTACAACAATAATTACTACTTGAACTACTACTACAACTACTTCTACAATTGCTACTGCTTATACAACTTTGGCTTGTATAACTACCACTAAAACTTCAACTACTCCTATTACTGCTACTGTTTGTACTACTACTACTACCACTACTGCTACAACTGCTGCTCCTACTACTACAACTGCTTCTACTACTACTAATACTAATACTTCTGCTACTACTACTTCTGGAACAACTATTACTATTGCTACTACTAATACTACTACTGCTACAACTACTACAACCACTTCTACTAGTTCTACTACTTCTATGACTATTAGTACTACTACGATAACTACTACTACTACCACTGTGATAACTATTAATACCACTAATATTGCAACTATAATTGCTACCACTACTCCTATCACTACAAGAACTACTACTGCTACTATTGTGAATACTACTATTGCTACTACTACAATAACTTATGATACTACTACCACTGCTGCCACAACTACTACAGCTATTGCTACAACTAGTGCTACTGCTTCTACTACTAGAACGACTGCTGCTGTTGCCACTACTACTATAGCTTCAGCTACTACTACGACTACTACTACAGCAAATACTGCTACTACTGCTACAACTGCTACTATAACTAGTACTCATACTATTACTACAGCTACTGCTACTGCTGCTATTGCTACCATTGCTACTACTGCTACGACTACAACTATAACTACTACTAGTAAAACTACTGCTATAACTGCGATTGCAGCTACAACAACTACTATTACTATAACTGCTACAACTATTACTATTACTGCTAGTACTGTAGCTACTATTACAGCTACTATTACTAGTACTGCTACTACTACTGCTATTATTACTACTACTATTACTACTACTATTACTACTACTATTACTATTACTATTATTACTGCTACTACTATTACTATTATTACTATTACTAGTACTACTATTATTACTACAACTATTGCTATTACTACTACTACTGTTGCTTCTATTACTACTACTACTATTATTACTACAATAACTACTACTATTACTACGGCCCCTACTTCTACTACTACTACTACTACTATTACTACTGCTGCTGCTACTACAACTACTGCTACAACTACTACTACTTCTCCACGTACTACTACTTCTGCTGCGACCACTACTGCTTCTATGACTTTTACTACTGCTACTACTACAACTATTACTACTGTTACTACTACTACTACTATAACTGCTCCTGCTACATCTACTAATACTACTACTGCTGCTGCTGCTACTGCTGCTACAACTGCTACTGCTACTTCTACTACAACTGCTGCTGCTGCTGCTACTACTACTACTACTACTACTACTACTGCTACTACTACTACTATTACTGCTACTGCTACTACTAGTACTACTTCTAAAACTGCTTCGATTGCAACTACTACTACTAGTTCTCCCTCAACTACAATAAGAACAACTACTACTACTTCTCATATAACTACAACTACTGCGACTACTACTACTGCTACAACTATTGCTACTGTAGTTACTACTACACCACCACTTAGACTACTACTATTGTTGCTGCTACTACTAATGCTATTATAGCTACTACTACTACTACCACAACTACTACTACAGCTCGTATTGCTACTACTACTACTACTACAACTACTAAAACTTGCTACTGCTACTGCTACTACTATTACCATAGCTACTAGTACCACTACTACTGCTACTGCTACTAATCTTACTACCTATACAGCTACTACAGCTACAACCGCTTATACAACAACAGCTACTACTACTTCTACCATGACTGTTACTACTACTATTGCTACTACTACTACTACTACTTACTACTACTACTACTATGACTACGGCTATTGCGACTACTAATATTGCTACTTGTACTACTACTTCTGTAGGTTTTACAACTACTACTACAATGACTACCCCTACTACTACTACAACTACTATTGCTACTACAACTACTGCTTCAGTTACTACTAATACTACTATAACTACTAAGACCCCTACTCCTTCTACAATGACTACCATTGCTGCTACTACTATTGTGGCTATAACTATTACAACTACTTCTCCGACTTTTACTACTTCTACAACTACTACTACTACAACTACTACTGCTTCTACAACAACAACAACTACAACTTTACCACTGCTACTACTGTTCCTACTACCACGACTACTTCTCCAAATACTACTGCTGCTGCTACTGAAACTACTGCTACTTCACTGCAACTCCTACTACTAAAACAACTATTGCTACTACAACTGCTACTTTTGCTACTACTACAAATTGCTCCTACAATTGCAACTTCTGCTACTACTTCCACTACTGCTACTACTACCGCTGTTGCTACTGCTACTGCTGCTAATACTATTACTACTACTATTGCGACCGCTACTTTTATTACTACGACTGCTGCTGGTTCTTCTTCTTCTTCTTCTTCTTCTACAACTACTAATACTATTACTACCACTACTACAACTAGTAATAACACTACTATTACTTCTACTTCTACTACTACTATTACTGCTACTACTATTACTACTACTACTATTACTATTATTACTACTAAAACTACTACTATTACTACTGCTGCTGCTATTACTACTATTAGTACTACTATTACTATTACGGCTGCTATTACAGCAACTGCTACTATAATTCCAACTACTACTAGTGCCACTACTATTACTCTACAAACACAACTACAATTACTGCTACCATTGCTACTGCTAATACTACTACTACTACTGCTTCTACTGCTACTATTACTACTATTACTATAGCTACAACTACTACAATTCCTAATACACCTACCACAACTACTATTATTACGAATAGCAGTACTAGGATTACTACTATTCCTACTTACAAATTCAGGCGGACTACTTGACGATTATTTCTTACATTTTCTACTGCTACTATACTACTACTACTTAATACTAATTACTACTTCTGCTACTACTACTAGACTACTACTACAACTACAACTACTAGCACTACTTCTACTCCAAGTTCAACAACTACCCCTATTTCTACTACTACTACTACTACTACTACTACTACTACTACTACTACTACTACTACTACTACTACTACTACTACTACTACTACTACTACTACTACTACTACTACATCCACTAGTACTACTGTTGCCGCTACTGCTGTTGATGCTGCTGATTCTGCTACTACTATTACTACTATTACTGCTACTGCTACTGCTACTGCTACTACTATTATTGCTACTACTACTGCTAAGACTGTTCCTGCGGCTACTACTCTGCTACGAGTGCTGCTGCTACGTCTACTAGTACTAAAACTACTATTACTGCGAGTAGTACTACTACTACTACCACAACTATAACTGCTTCTACTACTGCTACAACTACTACTATTACTAGTACTTCAACTACTACTGTTATAACTGTTACTCCTACAACTACTATTATTATTAATACTACTATTATTACAACAACCACTACTACTACTACTGCAAGCTACTACTCTAAGCGCTGCTACAATTACGACAACTATTGCTACTACTTCTACTACAACTACTACTACTACAATTACTAGTACTACTAACTACTGCTACGACAACTTCTATTACTAACTACTAGTACTACTATTATGACTATAACTACTACGGCAGCTGCTACTAACACTATTGCTATAATTCGTGCTACTACCACTTCTACTTTTACTACTACTGCTACAACTAGTACTACAATTAGTACTACTACAAATACAACTACTACTTCTAGTACTGCTACTGCTACCACTGCTGCTGCTGCGACCACTAATAAAACTGCAACTACTACTACTTCTACTACTAGTACTACTGCTAGAACTTCCACTTCTCATTCTACTACTAACACTACTACTACTATTGCGTCTACTACTGCTACTACTATTATGGCAACCGCTACTACTACTATGCCTAATACTACTACTACGTCTACTACTACTTTTGTTGCTACTGCTACTGCTACTCTTGCTAATACTACTATTTCTACTCCTACTACTACTACATCTCCTATAACTAGTACTACTACTACTCCTCCTACAATACCTTCTACTACTGCTACTACTGGTAGTACTACTATTGCTACTACTGCTCTTATAGCTACTACTACTATTACATCTACTAATACTGCTACTATTGCTACAACAACTACTACTGCTACTGCTACTACCATGACAACTATAACTACTGCAACAACAACAACTACTACTACTAAAATAGTTTCCACTGGTACTACTACAACTACTAATAATTCTAAACCTTCTGCTACTACAACTACGACACCAACTATTACACTTGCTACTTATGCTACTACTGATACTACTGTTATTGCTACTATTACTACTACTACTACTATAATTGCTCGTGTGGCTACTATTGCTATTGCTACTATAATTACTACCACTACTGCTACTACTGCTACAACTACTACTATTACTACTACTTCAACTACAATTATTTTAACTATTACTCCTACAACTATTATTATTGATAATACTACTACTATTGCTACTGCTATTACTAGTACACTGACTACTTCTCCTCCTCCTCCTACTACTACTATTAGAATAACTACTACTATACTACTACTGCTACTACACTACTACAGCTACCACTATTACTACCACTGCTACTTTTGCTACTAATAATACTACTGCTACTACTGCTATGACTACTACTGCAATAACTACTATAGCTACGAGTGTTGTTGCTACTTCAACTACTAATACAATGAAGACTGCTACTACTACTACTACTACTACAACTGCTACTAATACTTGTAATACTACCACTACTTTTACTACTATAGCTGCTGCTACTACTGTTACAACAACAACTGCTGCTACAACTACAACTACTCCTAATACACCTACCACGACCACTACTATTACTAATAATACTACTACGATTACTACTTCTACTATTATTAATACTACTACTGTTATTTCTACTATTGCTATGACAAGTATTACTGCTACTACTACTATTACTACTATAATTACTACTACTACTACTTTTACTTCTACTACTAAGGATGCTGCTGTTAATGCTGCTTCTACTACTACAACAACTACTACGAGCTCTGCTACGACTACAACTACAACTACGAGTGCTGTTGTTACTTCTACTACTACCACACCTACTACTGCTACAACTATTACTACTACTACTAGTATTACAACTGCTTCTACTATAGCTACTACTACTACTACTACTACTACTACTGCTACTACTGCTACTACTTCTACTACTTCTACTACAGCTACTACTACTAAGATTACAACTACTCCTACTATTACAGCAACTGCTACTACTACTACACCCACTACTAATACAATCTCTACTACTACTTTTGTTGCTACAACGACTACTACTCAAGCAAATACTACTTCTACTACTACTACAATTACTACTGCTACTACTGCTACTACTACTACTCCTACCACTACTACTACTAATACTGCAATAGCTGCAACTACTACAACTGCTACAATTACTACTGCTATTATAGCTTCCATTGCTACTACTACTAATAATATTAGAATTTCATCGATTGCTTCTCTACTGCAACATCTCATTCAATTGCCACTACTTCTGCTCCTGCTACTACTACGACTCAACAACCACTACTACTACTACTACAACCACCTCTACTAATTCTGATACTATTATGACTAGCACTACTACTACTGCTGCTACTACTAATAATACTACTACTCCTACGACTACAATTGCTACCACTAATCCTATTACAACTGGCACTACTACAGCTACTATTGCTACTTCTACTACCGCTACAACAACCACGACTAGCACTATTCCCATAACTATTGCTACTACTATTGCTACTGCTACTACTACTACAACTAATACTGCTGCTACTACTGCTCCTAATTCCTCTACTACTACTACAACTACTACAACTACTTCTACTAATTCTGCTGCTACTGCTGCTTCTACTTCTGTTACTACTATTGCATCTACTGCAATTGCTACTTCGACTACTACTAATACTACTACAGCCGCTGTTGCTGCTACTACTACTAGTATTACAACAACTCCTACTACTATTACTACTATGACTTCTATTATGATTACTACTACTACTACTATTACTACTATTGGTACTATTACTATTACTACTACTACTCCTACTACTACTTCTTCTATTATTACTACATCTATTACTACTACTATTAATACTATTGCTACTACTACTACTACCACTGCTATTGCTACTACTACTATCACTACTACTATTACTACTAGTGCTACTTCTACTACTACTGTTTTTACTAATACTACTACTACTACCACCACTATTATTATAGCTACTGCAACTTCTACTACTCCTACCACATCTATAACCTATCCTCCATTAACAACTACTACTACTTTTCCTACTACTACTATAGCTATTACTACTACTACTACTATTACTGTTGCTGCTACTACTACTACTACTACTACTACTACTACTACTACTACTACTAATTCGACTGTTGCAACTACTACTACTACTTCTACTACTGCTGCTACTACTACTACAGCTTCTACTACCACTACTATTACAACTACTATTCCTGCTGCTACCCCTACTATGACTACTTCTCATACAACTGCTACTTCTACTACTACTATTGCTAATACAACTATTGCGACTATAATTATGGCTACAACAACTACTACTACCCCTACTAATTTTGCAACTACTACTTCTATTAATACTACAACTAGTACTCCAGCAACTACTACTTCTACTACTAATGCTACTACTGCTACTGCTACTACTACTGCTGCTGCTACTACTGCTACTACTACTACTACTACTACTACTGCTGCTGCTGCTGCTGCTGCTGCTGCTGCTGCTACTACTACTACTACTTTAGCTACTACTGCAACTACTACTACTACTAGTACTACTAAAGTTTATGACTACTACTCCTGTTGCTACTACTACTACTACTACTATTGTTACTATTGATATTGCTATTGCAAGACTAGTTGTAGTAGTAGCAGTAGCAGTTGTTGTAGTAGCAGTTATACTACCAACAAAGTAGTAGTAGTAAAAGTAGCAATAGGATCATTAGTAGTAGTAGTAATAGGAGCAGCAATAATATGAGTATTAGTAATAGTAGTAGTAGTTGCACCAGTAGTAGTAGCAAAAGGAGTAGTTGCAGTAGTAGTAGCAGCTACAGAATTAATAGTAGTAGTTGTATTGGTCGAAGAAGTAGTATTAGTAGCAGCTACAAGAGTAGTAGTAATAGTAATAATAGTAGCAGGAGTTATCATAGTAGCAGTAGTAGTATTAGTAGCAGTATGTATAGTGGCTGAAGTGGTAGTAGTAGTGGTAGTCATAGTTCTAGCAAAAGTACCATTAGTCATAGTAGCTATACAAGTTGTAGTAGTACTAGTAGTGGTGGTGGTGGTGCTGGTGGTAGTAGGAGTACTAGTTGTAGTAGTAGTAGCAGCAAAAGTTGTAGTAGTAATAGTAATAGTGGTACTAGTAGCTGTAGGTGTAGTAGTAGTAGTGGGAGGAGTTGGGGGAGTTATGCTAGTAGTAGTTGTAGCAGTAGTAGCAATAGTAGTCACAGCCGTAGTATTAGGAGGAGCAATAGTAGCAGTAGTAGTACTAGGAGTAGTGGTAGGGGTAGTAATAGTATTATCAGTGTAGTGGTAGTAGTAGTAGTAGTACTACTAGTAGCGGTTGGAGAAGTAGTAGCAGCAACCGTAGTAGTTGTAGTAGGAGTAGCAACAGTAGTAGTAGTGGTAGTAATAGTGGTAGTAGGAGTAGTAGTAGTAGTAGTTATTGTGGGATAAGGAGTAGTAGGAGGAGTAGTTGAAGGTCTATAGTAGCAGCAGTAGTAGTAGCAGTAGTTGTAGGAGGAGCAGTAGAGTAGTAGTAGTGGCAGTAGTGAAATTTATAGTAGGAGTAGTTGTAGCAGTAGCAGTAGTAGTAGCAAGAGTAGTAGTAGAAGTAGCAATAGTAGTTGTAGTAGCATTAGTGGTAGTAGTAATAGAGATAGTAGTAGCAAGAGTAGTACCGGTAGTAGTAGTAGTTCTAGTAGTCATAGTAGTAGTATTATTATTATTAGTAGTAGTCGAAGCAAAAGTATTATTAGCAGTAGTAGTCGTAGTAGTAGTATTAGGAGCAGCTGTAGCAGTAGTAGTAGCTATAGCAGTAGTGATAGTGGTATTTGTAGTAGAATTTGTAGTTGTAGTAGTTATAGTAGCACTAGTAGCAGTAGCAATGGTAGTAGTAGGAGTAGTAGTAGAAGGAGTAATAGTACTTGTAGATGTTGGAGTAGTAGCAAAAGCTATAATAATAGTAGTAGTTGCAGTAGTAATAATAGTAGTGGTAGTAGCAGTAGTGGTAATAGTAGTAGTAGCAATAATAGTAGGAATAGTAGTAGCAGTAGCAGTTCTAGATGTAGTAGTAGAAGTAGTAGGAGTAGCAATAGTTATTGTAGCAGTTGTAGTAGTAGGTGCAGTAATAGTAGCAGCAGTTGTAGTACAAGTAGCAATTATAGTAGTAGTATTTGTAGTAGTTGCAGTAGTTGTAGTAATAGTATAAGTAGTTACAGTAGTAGAAGCAGTAGTAGAAGTAGCAGTAGTAGCAAAGGTAGTAGTAGTAATAATAGTTATAGTAGGAGTAGCAAAAGTGGTACAAGAAGCAGTAGTCGTAGTAGTAGCAAGAGTAGAAGTAGTAGTAATAGTGGAAGAAGTAGTAGTTGTGGTAGTAGCAGTAATAGTAGCAGTATTTGCAGGAGCAGTAGTATTATTAGCCATAGTAGTAGTGGAAGTAGTAGTAGTAGTAGTTATTGTAGTAGCGATAGTAGTGTAGTGATAGTAGTAGTAGTGGTAGTAGTAGTATTAGTAGTGGTAGTCCTAGTAGTAGTACTAGTAGCATTAGTAGTATTAGTGGTAGTAGTATTAGTAATTATAGTAGTAGAAGTAGAAGTAGCAATACTCGTAGCAGGTGTAGAAGTAGTAGTTGTAGTAGTAATAAAAGTAGCAATAGTAGTAGTAGTAATAGTAGTTGTTGTAATAGTAGTTGTAGTAGCAACAGTAGTTGTAGCAGTTGCATTAATTGCAATTATTCTTGTAGTAGTAGTAGTTGTTATTGTTGTAGTAGTAGTAATGGTAGTAATAGTAGCAGCTACAGCAATCGTAGTAGTCACGGTACTAGTAGCAGAAGCAGTAGCAGTAGTTGAAGTAGTAGTTATAGGACGAGTAGTAGTAGCAATTGAAGTTGTAGTAGTAGAAGTGGTAGTAGTAGTAATAGTTGTACCAGTAGTAGTAGTAGTTGTTGTTATTGTAGTAGTGGTGGTGGTGGTAGTTGTAGTAGTTGTAGTAGTTGTAGTAGTTGTAGTAGTAGCAGTAGTAGTAGTAGTAGCAGAATTAGTACCAGAAGTAATTACAAAAGTAATAGTTGTGGTAGTAGCGGTAGTAGCTGTCATAGTTGTAGTAGTTCTAGTAGTACCAATAGCAGTAGTATTTGTAGCAAAAGTAGTAGTAGAAGTTGTAGTAGTTGTAGTAGTTGTTGTAGCAGAAGTTGTAGTTGTTATGGTAGTAGTATAGTTACACAAGTGGTAGCACAATTAGTAGTAGTTGAAGTAGTAGTAGATGTGGCTGTATTTGCAATAGAAGTAGCAAAAGTAGTTGTAGTAAAAGTAGCGAAGTGGTCGCAGTAGTAGTAATAGTTGCCATAGTAGTAATAGTAGTAGTTGTATTAGTAGTAGCAATAGTAGCAGCAATAGCAGTAGCAACAGTTGCCATAGTTGTAGCAGCAATAGTAGTATGAGCAGTAGTCGTGGAAATAGGAGTAGTAGTAGCAGTGGTAGTATTAATAAGAGTAGTAGTAGCAGTAATAGAAGCACTAGTAGCAGTAGTTGCAATAGTAGTAGTAGTAGTAGTAGTAGCAGCAGCAGTAGTAGTAGTAGTAGCATCAATAGCAGCAACAACAACAGCAGTAGTAGCAGTGTTAGTAGGAGCATTAGTATTAGTTGTAGTAGTAGTACCAGTAGTATTTGTAGTTGTACAAGTTGTAGTATTTGTAGTAGAAGTAGCAATAGCAGTAGCAGAAGTAGTAGAAGCAGTATTAAGTAGATAACAGGGATAGTAACTATGCAGTAGTAGTCATTTTTGTAGGTGTAGTTGTTGTAGTAGTAATAGAAGCTGTAGTAACAGTAGTATTACAAGTAGTGGCCGTAGTAGCAGTAGTAGAAGAAGTAGAAGTAGTAGTAATAGTAATAATAGTTGTTACAGTAGTACTAGTTGTAGCAGCAGTAGTACTTGCAGAAGTAGTAGTTGTAGAAGTTGTAGCGGTAATAGTAGAAGTAGTAGTAGTAGTAGTGGCAACAATAGTAGTAGTATTAGTAGCGGTAGCAGTAGTGGCAACAGCAGTAGTAGAAGTAATAAAAGCAGCAGTAGCAGAAGCAGCAACATTAGTAGTTGTAGTAGTAGCAGCCATAGTACAAGTTGTTGTAGTAATAATAGCAGTAGGTGTTGGGGTAGTTGAGTAGTAGTAGCAACAGAAGTAGTAGTAGCAGTAGTAGAAGTTGTAGACATGACAACAGCAGCTGTAGCAGCAGTAGTAGTAATAGTAGAGAAGGTAGAAGTATTATTAGCAAAAGTAGTAGTAGCAATAGTGGCTGTAGTAGTAGTAGTAGTAGCATTAGTAGTAGCTGTAGTATTAGTTGTGGGAGTAGTTGAACTGGTAGTAGTAGTAGTTTTCATAGTAGTAGTAGTAGTAGTAGTAGTACTAGTGGTAGTAGTAGTGGTAGTAATAGTAGTACCAGTGGTAACGGTGGCAGTAGCTGTAGTAGTAGTACTAGTAGTCATGGTAGTTGTAGTTGTAGTAGTAGTAGTATTAGTGTAAGTAGCAGTAACATAAGTAATAGTAGAAGAAGAAGTAGTAGTAGTAGCAGTAGTAGTCGTAGTGATAGTAGCAGTAGTAGTACCAGTAGTTGCAATAGTAGTAGCAATTGTAGTAGTAAGGGTAATAGTAGTTGTAGTGGTGGTAGTAATAGCTGTAATAGGAGTAGGAGCAGTAAAAGTAGTAGTGGTTGTAGTTGTAGTAGTATCGTTATTAGTAGTAGAATTAGTAGCATAAGTAGTTTTAGTATTAGTAGTAGTATTAGTAGCAGCTGTAGTAGTTGTAGTAGTATTAGTTTCAGCAGTAATACTAGTAGTAGTAGTAGTAGTAGTAGTAGTAGTAGTAGTAGTTAGTAATGGTAGTACTTGTAGTAGTAGTACTACTAGTAGTTGTTGTTGTTATTGTAGTAGTTCCAATAGTAGTAGTAGTAGTAATAGTTGTAGTAGTAGTAGTAGTGGTAGTAGTATTAGTAGAAATAATGGTAGTAGTAGTAGTAGCAGCAGTTATTCGAGTAGTAGTAGTTGGAGCAATAGTAGTAGTAGCAGGAGTTGTCGCAGTAGCAGTATTAGTAGTAGCAGGAGTTGTCGCAGTAGCAGTATTAGTAGTAGCAATAGTAGAAGTAGAAGTACTACTACTACTAGTAGTAGTAGTTTTTGCAGCAGTATAGTAATAGTAGTTGTAACAGCTGCAGCAACAATAGTAGTTGTAGTTTTAATAGTAATAGTAATAGTAGTAGTAGTATTAGTAGTAGTCAGAGTAGTAGCAATAATAACTGTAATAGTAGTAGTAGTAGTAGTAGTAGTAGGTGCAGTAGTAGCTCTAGTAGTAGTAGCAGTAGCAGTTGCCATAGTAGTAGCAGAAGTAGTTGTAGCAACAGAAGTAGTATAAGCCGTAGTTGTTGAAGCAGGAGTAGTAACAGTTGTAGTTGTATTAGTAGCAGTAGTAGCAGCAGCAGTAGAAGCAGCAATAGTAGTAGTAGCAATAGTAGTAGTAGTAGCTGTTGTCGTAGTATTTGTAAGAGCAGTAGCATTAGTTACAACATTAGTAGCAGCAGTAGTTGTAGTAGTAGAAGTAATAGTAGTTGTAGTAGAAGTAGTGCTAGTCTTAGTAGCAATAGCCGTAGTAGTTGTAGTAGCAGTAGGAGCAGCAGTAGTAGTATCAAGATAAGTACTAGTAGTTATAGTAGTTATTATTGTAGGAGTAGTAGTTGTAGCAGCAGCAGTAGTTGTTGTTGTTGTTGTAGTAGCAACAACAACAACAGTAGTAGTAGTCATAGTTGTAGTAGTACTAGTAGTTGCTACCGCGGTACTAGTAGCAGCAGCAATTGTATTAGCATAAATAGTAGTACTAGTTGTTGCTATAGTAGTAGTAGTAGTAGCAGTGATAGTACCAGCAGAAGTAGTGGTAGTAGAATAAGTAGCAACAATAGTAGTAGGATTAGTAGTGGTAGTAGTAGTAGCAACACTACTAGTAGAAGAAGTAGTAGCAATAGTAGTAGTAGAAGCCATAGTTGTAGCAATAGTAGCAATGGCAGCTTTAGTAGTTGTAGTAGTAGCAGTCGTAATAGTAGTAGTTGTAGTAATAATGGTAGTACAAGTTGGGGTAGTTGTAGTAGTAGTAGTAGTAGCTGGAGTAGTAGTGGCCGTAGCAGTAGTTGTAGCAGCAGCAGTAGTAGTAGCAGCAACGTTAGGAGTAACAGTAGTTGTAGTGGTAGTAGTTGTTGTTGTTGTAGTATTCGTAGTTGTTGTAGTAGTAGTAGTAGTGGTAGTAGTAGGAGTAGTAACTGTAGTAGAAGAAGTAGTAGTGGTAAAGTAGTAGTAGTAGTAGTAGTAGTGGTAGTAGTAGTGGTAGTAGTAGCAGTAGCAATAGCAGAACTAATAGCAGAAGTAGCCGTAGTCATAGTTGTAGTAGTAATAGTAGTAGTAGTATTGGTTGTAGTATAAGTAGTACCAGTTGAAGTAGTAGCAGTATTAATTATGTTAGTAGTTGTAGTTGTTGTTGTAGTGGTGGTAGTAGTAGTTATAATATGAGTAGTAGAAGTGGTGGTGGTGGTAGTAGTTGTAGTAGTATCATTAGTAGTAGCAGAAGTAGTAGTTTAAATAGTTTTAGTAGTAGCAACAGCAGTAGTAGTAGCAGAAGTAGTAGCAAAAATAGTGGTGGTAGTGGTAACAGTAGTTGTAGTATTTGTAGCAGTAGTAGTAGTTGCTATAGTACTAGTTTGGGCAGTAATCCTAGTAGTAGTAGCAGCAGTATTAGTAGAAGTTGTAGTAATAGTAGAAGTAATAGTGGTAGCAGTAGTAGTAGTTGACGTAGTAGTAGAAGTAGTTGTTGTTGTTGTAGCAGTAGTAGTTGTATTAATAGTAGTGGTAGTTGTGGTAGTAGTATTAGTAGAAATAATTGGAGTAGTAGTAGTACTAGCAGTTGTTCGAGCAGTAGTAGTTGGAGAATCCTAGTAGTAGCAGTTGTTGTAGCAGCCTCAGTAGTAGTGGCAGTAGTAGAAGTAGCCATATTAGTACCAGTAGGAGAAGTAGTAGCAGTTGTAGTACTATAGTAATAGTAGTTGTAGCAGTAGGAGTAGTATTAGTGGTAGTAGTAGTAGTAGCTATAGTTGTAGTAGAAGTTGTTGTTGATTAAGCAGTAGAAGCCATAGGAGTAGTAGTTGTAGTTGTTGTTGTAGTTGTAGTAGTAGTAGTAGTAGTAGTCATAGCAGCAGTAGTAGTGGCAATAGTTGTAGTGGTTACCATAGTAGTAGCAGTAATAGTAGTATGAGAAGTACTTGTTGCAGCAGGTGTATTTGTCATAGTAGTAGTTGTAGCAACAGTCAAAGTAGTAGTAGTAGTACCAATAGTAATAGTAGTATTAGTAGCAGTAGTAGTAGAAGTAGCAGCAACCGCAACAATAGCAGTAGTAGTTGTAGGAGTAGTAGTAATAGTAGTAGTCGTAGTGCTCGTAGGAGCAAAAGTATTTGTTGTTGTAGTACCAGTATTAGTTGTAGTAGTAGAAGTAGTACTACTATTACATGTAGCGGTAATATTAGTGCCAGAAGTAGTAGTCCTAGTAGCAGTAGGAGCAGTACTAGTGGCATGAGTAGTACTATTATTATTATTAGTAGTCGTTGTAGTAATAGTAGTAGTTATTGTAGTTGTTGTTGTTGTCATTATAGTAGTTGCAGCAACAGCAGCAACAGTAGTAGTAGTTGTAATAATAGTAGTTGCTACAGCAGTACTAGTTGTAGCAGCAGCAGTACTAGCTGAAGTAGTAGTAGTAGAAGAGTCGCAGAATAGTAGCAGCCGTAGTAGTAATTGGCACAGCAATAGTGGTAGTATTAGTAGTGGCAGTAGTAGTTGCAATAGTTGTAGTAGAAGTAGTAGTAGTAGCAGTAGTAGTAGTTATGGTAATAATAGCAGTAGCTGTTGGGGTAGTTGTAGTAGCAGTTGTTGCTGCAGTAGTAGCAATAGCAACAGCAGAAGTAGCTGCAAAAGTTATAGTTGTAGTACCAGTAGTGGTACTAGTAGTAGAAGTTGAAGTAGTAGTAATAGTAGTAGTAGTAGTAGTAGTAGTAGTAGTAGCAACAGCAGTAGTAGAAGTACTATTAGTAGTAGTAGTCGTAGCAGTTCTAGCAATAGCGGTAGCAGTAGCATTAGTAGTATTAGTATTAGGACTAGCAGTAGTTGTTGTGGTAGTAGTTGTTGTTGTAGTAGTAGTTGTAGTCGTATTCATAGTTGTAATAGTAGTAGTAGTAGAAGTGGTCGTGGTGGTAGTAGTAGTAGCTGATGTAATAGCAAAAGTAGTAGTAGCAATAGAAGTAGCAGTATTAGTAGTAGTAGTGGTCGTAATCGCAGTAGTATCAGTAGTTGTAGTAGTAGCAGTAGTAGTAGTTGTAGTGATGGTTGTAGCAGCTGTTATAGGAGTATTAGGAGTAGAAGTAGTAGTGGTAGTAATGGTAGTAGTAGCAGATGTAGTTTTAGTAGTTGTGGTAGTAGTAGTAATTGCGGAATTAGTAGCAGAAATAGTAGTAGTGGTGGTAATAGTGGTAGTAGCAGTAGTTGTAGTTCTAGCAATAGTTCTAGTAGTAGTAGTTGTAGTTATAGTAATAGTAGTAGAAGTAGTAGTTGTAGTAGTACTAGTAATAGTAGTGGCAGCAGTAGCTATAGCAGAAGTAGTAGCAGAAGTATTAGTAGTAGTAGAAGTAGTAGTAGTATTAGTTGTACTAGTAATAGTAGTAGTAGTACTAGCAGGAGTAGTTGTAGTAATAGTAGTAGTAGTAGTATTACTAGTAGTAGAAGTAGTAATAGTTATAATATTAGTAGCAGCAGTAACAGTAATTGCAATAATAGTAGTAGTAGTAGTAGTTCTTGTTGTTGTTGTAGTAGTAGTAGTTGTAGAAGTAGTTGTAGTACTAGTTGTAGAAGTAGCAATACTAGTAGCAATAGTAGTAGTAGAGTAGTAATACTTATAGTTATTGTACTAGTAGTGGTAGTAATATTAGAAGTAGTAGTACTACTAGTAGCAGTAGCAGCAGCAGTAGTAGTTGTAGGAGGAGTAGTAGTAGTAATAGTAGTCGAAGAAGTTGTTGTAATTGCGGTAGTTATAGTAGTAGTGCTAGTTGTAGTAGTAGCAGTAGTATTGATAGTAGTAGTAGTAGCTGCAGTAGTAGCAGAAGTAGTAGCAGAAGTAGTAGCAGTAGTAGCAGCAGTTGTAACTGTAGTAGTTGCACTGGTAGTAGTTGTAGTAATAGTAGTAGTGGTGGTGGTCGTAGTAGTAGAAGTAATAGTGGTAGCAGTTGCAACAGTCATAGAAGTATGAGTAGTAGTGGCGATATTAGTAGCAGCAGTAGTACTATCAGTAGTAGCATTAGTAGAAGCAATAGAAGCAGTTGTAATAGTAGTAGCAATAGCAGAAGCGGTAGTAGTTGTAGTAGTCATAGTAGGAACAGTAGAAGTCATACTACTAGTAGGAGGAGTAGTAGTAGATGTAGTAGTCGTACCGGTACTAGTTGTAGTAGTAGAAGTTGTAGTAGTAGTTGAAGCAATAATAGTAGTAGCAATAGTGGTAGCAGTAGAAGTAGTAGCTACAATAGTGGTAGCAGAAACAGTAGTAGCAGCAGTAGTAGTAGGAGTAGTACTAGTAAAGTAGTAGTCTTAGCTATAGTAGTAGTACTTGTCTCCGTAGTAGTAGAGGTATTTGGAGTTGTAGTAGCAACAACAGCAGAAGTAGTAGTAGTAGTAGTAGTAGTAGAAGTAGTAGTAGGAGTAGTAGCAATAGTAGTTGCTACCGTAGTACTAGTAGTAGCATCAATAGTACCAAAAGAAGTAGCAGTTGTAGTAGCAGTAGTAGTCGTAATAGTGGCAACAATAGTAGTATTAGTAGTGATAGTAGTAATAGCAAGTGTAATAGTAGAAGTAATAGTAGCAACAGTAGTAGTAGAAGCAGTAGTTGTAGAAGCAGTAGTAGTAGTAGCAGTAGAAGTAGTGGTAAGAGTAGTAGTAGGAGTTTGGGTAGTTGTAGTAGTAGTAGGAGTTGGGGTAGTTGTAGTAGTAGTAGTAGTTGCTGTTGTTGTTGTAGCTGCAGCTGTAATAGTAACTGTAGTTGTAGTTGTAGTGATAATATTAGTAGGCGTTGGTGTAGTTGTAGTAGTAGTATTAGCTATAGCAGTAGTAGCAGTAGTAGCATAATAGTAGTAGTAACTGTAGTACCAGTGGTAGCAGTAGTTATAGTAGTTGTAGTAGTAGCCATAGTAGTAGTAGCAGTAGTAATAGTAGCAATAATAGTAGTCACAGTAGTAGTTATTAAAGAACTAGTGGCACTAGTTGGACTAGGAGAACTCAGAGTAGTAGCTATAGCAGCTGTAGCAGTCGCAGTAGTAGTAGTAGCAATAGGCGTAGTACCAGTACTAGTGCTAGCAGTAGCAGTAGTAATAGTAGCTGTAGCAGTAGCTATAGCAGTAGGATTAATAACAGTAACAGTCATAGCAATAGTAGTAATAGTTGTAGCGTTGCAGTAGTAGCTATAACACTAGTAGCAGTACTAGTAGCCACACTAGTAGTAGCCACAATGGTAGTAGCAGTAAAAGCAGTATTAGCATTAATAGTTTAGGTAGTTGTAGTAGTAGCAGCAGTAGTAGTAGTAGCAGCAGAAGTCGTAGTAGTAGCCGTAGTAGCAGTAGCGGTTGTAGAAGTAGCCATGGTTGCAGTTGTACTAGTAGTAGAAGTAATTGCGGTAGCAGTAGCAGTCATAGTAGCAGTAGTCTTAATAGTAGAAGTAGTAATAGTAGTTGTTGTTGTAGTCGCAGAAATAGTAGTAGTAGAAATAGCAACAGTTGTAGTAGCAATAGTAGTACTAGTAGTAGCAGTAACTGTGGTAGTACCAGTAGCAGGAGGAGCAGTTGTAGTAGTTGCAAGTGTAGTACCAGTAATAGTTGTAGTAGTAGTTGTTATCCTAGTAATAGTAGTAGTAGTAGTAGTAATAACAGTTGTAGTTGTGCTAGTAGTAGTAGTATTACTACTACTAGTACTATCAGTAGCAAGAGCAGCAGCACGAGTAGAAGTATTAGTAATAATAGTAGTTACTATAGTAGTATTAGTAGTAGTAGTAGTTACAACCACAACTACTACTTCAGCTACTACTGCTACGCTGCTACTATTGCAACAACAACAACTACTACTACTAACACTACCACAACTACCACTACTACTACGACTATTGCCACTGCTACTATTGCCGCCGCCGCTGCTACTACTGCTACTAACACTGCTACTACTGTTACTACTACTGCTACTACTACTTTCGCTACGACTACTGCCACTACTGCTACTACAACAGCCACTACTACTGCCACTACTACTACTACCACTGTGGCTCCTAATACCACTACCACTACTTCTACTTCTACTACTACTACTACAACTATTATTACTGCTACTACTACTACAGCTACAACAATAACTACCACTTTTGATACTACTACTGCTACAACTACAACAACTTCTACTACTACTACTCCTACTACTACTTCCACCACTATAACTATGACTACACCTACTACAACTTTTACTCCAACTCCTACAATGACTATTATTATTACCACCATCACTACTCCTACTAGTACCACTACCTCTATTACTACTATTGCTACTCCTACTATCAATACTACTACTACTATTACTACTCCTCTACTACTACTACAACTACAACTACTAGTACCACAATCACTACTACTGCTGCTACTACTACGACTACTACTGCTACTAATACTACTATTACTACTACCAAAATAACTACTACTACTGCTATTTCTGCTACTACTACAATTACTACTACTATTACTACTACTACTACTACTCCTACGCCTACCCCTAAAACAACTCTTACTACTACAACTACTACTATTATTGCTGCTACTATTACAGCTGCTACTACTACTAGTACAATTGTTAGTACTACTACTATTACTCCCACTCCTACTATTGCTACTGCTTCTACTCTTACAAGTACTATTACTACTACTAAAACTCTTGCTACACTCCTCCCAAATTTCCACTCCTAATACTACTTCTACAACTACTACAACAGCTACTCTACTACTACCACTTCTACTCCTACTCCTACTACTACTCCTACTACTCCTACCATAGCAACTACTACTACTACTAGTACTGCTGCTGCTGCTGCTGTTGTTGTTGCCGCCGCCGCTGAGACTACTACTACTACTATTACTATTGTTGCTGCTACTACAACTATCACTACTACTACCATAGCTACAACAACAACTACTACAACTACTACTACAACTACAACTACTACTGCTACAACTACAACAACAACAACAACTACTACTGCTACTATTACTACTACTAATATGACTATAACTAATACTACTACTACTACTACTACTATGACTACTACTACTAATACAACTACAACTCATATTGCTATTATTACTACTACTACTACTACAAAAACTATTACCACTACTACTGATAACATTGCTTCTACTACTACTACAATAGCAACAACGACTACAACTACGCCAGCTACTACCTGTACCACACCGCTACTCCTACTCCTACTACAACCACTACTACTCATACTACTACTAGTTCCCCGCCACCTATTCGTACTACTACTCCTAATACTACTACTACATCTACTACAACTACTACTGCTACAAGTTCTACTACTATTACAACTACCACAACCAACACTATTATTGCTACTATTGCTACTATTAGTAGTACTACTACAAAAATAACAACTACTACTCGTACTCCTGCTACCACTACTACTATGACTACTACTGGTGCTTCTTCTTGCTCTACAACAACAACAACTACTACTACTGCTACTAGTACTCCGGCTTCTGTTGTTGCTGCTATTCCTACTACTACTACAACTGGCACTTCTTCTACCACTTCTCATACTACTAATATTACTACTTTCGCTACTACTACTACTACGACTACTGCTACGACAACTCCCACTACTACTTCTACTACAACTACTTCTGCTACTACTACTATAGCTACAACTATGGTGGCTTCTTCTACTACTACTCCTCCTCCTCCTCCTAACACTCCTACTATTACTACTACTACAACAACTATTAGAAGTACCTCTACCACTCCTACCACAACAACAACTACAACTGGTACTATTGTTGCTGTTGCCGCTGTTGCTACTATTAGTACTATTACTACTACTATTACAACAACTACCACTCCTACTACTGTTGCTAGTCCTACAACTACTACTGCTACAACTATTACACCAACTACTACTGCTACTACTACTCCTCCTCCTCCTCCACCACCTACTACTACTACTACATTATTATTAGTACAACTATTGCTACTACTACAACAACTACTACTACTCCTACTACTGTTACTACTACTAGACTATTACTACTAATAGTACTGCAACTACCACTACTACTATTACTACTACTATTGCTGCTGTTACTATTGCTACTATTGTTGTTGTTGCTGCTACTACTATTATTGTTGCTGCTGCTCCTACTATTGTTACTACTACTGCTACTACTACACCTATTACTACTTCTGCTACTGCGGATGCTAATACTTTTACGACTACTATTACTTCTACTACTACAACTACTACTACTACTACTACTACTACTATGACTATAAATACTTCTACTACATCTACTACTACTACTCTTACTACTACCACTACTCCAACTACTACTAGTCGTGCTGCTACTCCTACTCCAACTCCTACTAGTAGTACTACTACAACAACAACAACAACTAAGACTACTACCACAACTACTACCGCTACCGCTACTGCTACTACCACTATAACCACTACAGCCACTACTACTACTCGTCCTATTATTACTACTAATACTACAATTAATACTTCTGCGGTGACTGCGGTTGCTACTAGCACTACTATTATTACAACTACTACTACTATTTCTGCTACTATTGCAACTACTGCTGTTGTTACTACTACAGCTTCTACTACTACTACTCCTACTACTACGACTACTACTACTCTCACTTCTACTACTCCTAATACTACTCCTACTAGTACTACTACTACTACTACTATAACTACTTGTACCACTCCTACTACTACTACTACTCCACTTCCTAGTACTACTAATACTGCTACAAATGCTATTGCTACTATTCCTACTCCTACAACAACAACAATAACAACAACAACAACAACAACTACTACTACTACTACTAGTACTAATACTGATACTACTACTAAAACTACTACTAGTCCTGTTGCTACTACTACTATGACTACAACTGTAACTACTACTAGAACGATGACTACTATTGCCAACTGCTGCTGCTCCTCCTCCTCCTCCTGCTACTGTTTCTACTACGACTACAACTAATACTATTACTACTACTACAACTAGTATTGCTTCTACTGCTACTATTACTACTCCGACGACTACTACTCCTCCTCCTACTACTACTCCTACCCCTACCACTATTAATTCTCCTACTGCTACTGCTACTCCTTCTACTACTACTACTATTGCTAATATTGCTAATACTACTACTACTACTACTACTATTACTACTCCTACTACTACTACAACTCTGACTAATACTACTATGACTATTGCTACTACTACTACCACTACTATCGCTAATACTACTCCTATTACTACTACTATTATTGTTGCTACAATAACTACTACTACTATTTCCGCTACTCTGTGTGCTTCTTCTATACGTCCTAATGCTACTACTATTGCGACTACTCACGACTTCTAGTTCTACAAGTAGTACTACTACTACTACACGTCTTACTACTATTCCTACTCCAACTTATACTCCAACAACAACACCTACTACTACTACAACTACTAGTACTACTTCTACTACTACTCCTACTACTAATACTATACTACTCTTACAATAACTACTACTACAACTACGACGACTACTACTGCTACTATAGCTGTAGTAGCTTCTACTACTACTACTACTACTAATACTACTACTACTACTACGGCTGCTGCTGCTACTAATACTACTACTATTTTTAATATTACTACTGTTACAACAACAACAACAACTACTACTACTACTGCTAGTACTACTACTACAACTACTACACCAACTACTACCCCTACTACTACTCCTATTCCTTCAGCTGCTCCTACTATGACTACTACTACAACTACTCATGCTCTGATTACTGCTATTGCAGCTCCTTCTACTGTTGCTGCTCATAATACTACTAATACCACTAGTACTTTGACTACTAATACCTTCTCCATGATAGCAATGACAATAACTTCTACTTCCAGAACTGCTGCTGCTGCTGCCACTACTCCTACTACTACTACTACAACTATAATTGCAACTAGCACTACTCCTTCTAATGCTACTACTCCTACTACTACAACTATTACTATCACTATAACTGCTGCACCTACTACTATAGCTACTAAAAATATTGCTACTACTACTCCTACTATTACTAATGTTGCTGCTACTGCTGTTCAAACTACTACTACTACTACCACTTCTTGTACAACAACAACTACTACTACTACTTTATCTTCTGCTACTACTACTACTACGTCTACTACTACTTCAACTCCGACTACTACTTCTACTTCTACTGCTACTACTACTACTGCTACTACTACTACTGCTACTACTACTACTACAACAACAACTTCTTCTTCTACTACTAGTACGATGACTACTACTACTTCAACTCCCACTACTACTTCTACTACTACTTCAACTCCCACTACTACTTCTTCTACTACTGCTACTACTACTAATACTACTACTACTGCTGCTGCTGCTATTACTACTACTACTCCTAACGCTCCTACTACTACTGCTGCTACTATTACTATTATTTCTACCACTCCTTCTATTACTACTACTACTACTACTACAACTACTACTAGTACTACTACTACTACTACTACGATTACCACTACTACTATTACAATAACTACCACCCCTACCACTACTACTAGTGCTACTAGTAATTACTACAACTACTACGATTACTAATTCAGCTACTACTGCTATTACTACTACTACTTCAACTATGACTACTAATACAAATACTAAAATTGACGCCACTACTGCTACTACTACTGGTGGTACAACTCCTAATACTATAACTACTACAACTAGTACTGCTGTTGCTACTAGTACTACTTCTATTACTATTACAACTTCAGCTACAACTTCTTCTACTACTTTTACTCCTACTACTACTGCTACTACTATTGCAGCTACAACTAATGCTAATACTACGAGTACTACTGCTACCGCTACTACTGTTACTGGCACTACAACTATCATTGCTACTTCTGCTTCTACTGCTACTATGACTACTGCTACTCCTACTATGGCTAATACTACAACTACTACTACGAATACTAGTACTACTACTACTACTAATATTACTACAACTACCACAACTGGTATTGCTACTACTACCAATGCTACTACTACTGCTACAACTGTTGCAACAGCTACTACTGCAACTGCGACTGCTTCTGCTACTACAATTGCTACTGTTACTGCTGCTACTGTTGCTGTTAATACTTCGGCTAATAGTACTACTACTATGATAGCTACAATGACTATTACAACTACCACTACTACTGCTACTTCTGCTACTACTATTACTACTACGACTACTACTACTACTACACTGCTACTACAACAACTACTACTACTTGTACAACTACTTCTACTACTACTACTACCACTATTACTACTACTAATACTGCTACAATGACAACTTCTGCTACTAATAGTACTACCACAACTAATACTACTACTATTAATACTAGTACTACTACTACTACCACTTCTGCTACTTCTATTGCAAAAACTACAACTACTACAACTGCTACTGCGAAAATACTACTGCTACTACTACTCCTGCTACAATAACTATAGGTACTACTACTATTGCTACGACTACTACTACTGTTATTGCAATTACTACTTTTCCTAGTGGAACTACTTGTACTACTACTACTACAACTCCTCTGCCTACTATTGCTACTACTACTACCACTTCTCCTACTACGACCATTACGGCTACAACAACTAATGCTACCGCTATTACTGCTGTTACTACTACTGCTGCTACTACTATCACTGCTGCTATGACACTACTACTAATAATAATATTGCAACAATTGCTGCAGCTACTAGCACTTCTACTAGTACGGATACTACTACTAATACTATTGCTGCAACTTCTGCTGTAACTACTACTACTGCTGCTACTACAACTACTAGTTTTGCTACTACTGCTACTACTAGTGCTACTACTACTACTACTACTTCTTCTACAAATTACACTGCTACTACTTTTACGACTTCTGCAACTTCTAATACTGGTACTACTTGTGTTGTTTCAACAGTAACTACTACAACTACTAATTCTGCAACTAATGCTACTACTACTACTACTTCAACTACAACTACTACTATAAATACTAAAATTGCTGCTATTACTACTACTATTACTTGTGGTACAGCTCCTTATACTGCAACTACTACAACTACTGCTGCTGCTGTTGCTACTAGTACTAATACTATTATTGTAAC
Organism: Trichopus zeylanicus subsp. travancoricus; assembly: GCA_005019695.1. Lineage (NCBI taxonomy): Eukaryota > Viridiplantae > Streptophyta > Magnoliopsida > Dioscoreales > Dioscoreaceae > Trichopus > Trichopus zeylanicus. The sequence goes on along the minus strand of RXID01021768.1, from coordinate 94,995 downwards.
AACTTCAGCTACAACTTCTTCTACTACTTCTGCCAGTACTGCTACTATTGTTGCTGCTACTGCTAATGCTAATACTACAAGTACTACTGCTACTGCTACTACAACTATCATTGCTACTTCTGCTTCTACTACTATTGACACTACTGCTTCTCCCGCTATAGCTAATACTACTACTGCTGCTGCTGCTAAGACTACTATTACTACTACTACTGGTACTGCTATTACTGCTAATGCTACTACTACTACAATTGCTATAGCTACTACTTCTATTGCGGCTACTTCTGCTACTACTACAACAACAACTACTACTACAACTACTACTATTACAACTGACACGACTACTGCTAGTTCTGCTATGACTATTACTACTACTTCTACAACTACTAATATACTATTACTACTACTGCTGCTGTCGCTGCTATTGCTACTACTGCTACTTGTACAACTACTCCTGCTACTACTACTACTACTATTACTACTACTAATACTACTACTATGCTTACTTCTGCCACTAATACTACTACTGCAACTAATACCACTACTATTAAAACTACTACTACTACTACTACTGCAACATCTATTGCTACTACTACTACTACAACAACAGCTACTGCTAAAATATTACTACTACTACAACTCTTGCCACTATAACTATGAGTACTACTACTACTACTAATATGACTACTACAACTATGACTGCTACTACTACTTCTCCTAGTGCAACTACTTGTACTACTACTATTACTACAACTCCTACTACTACTGCTCCTACTACGACTATTATTGCTACAATGACTAACGATACTGCTATTATTGCTGCTACTACTGCTGCTGCTGCTACTATGACACTACTAATACTAATACTATTGCTACAATTGCCACAGCTGCTGCTACTTCTACTACTAGTACTACTGCTAGTACAGATACTACTACTAATGCTATAACTACTACTTGTACTACAACTACTTCTTCTACTGCTTCTACTACTACTGATAGTACTACTACTGCTACTACAACTCCTAGTTTTGCTACTACTACTACTACTAGCGCTACTACTACAACTACTACTATTGTTGTTGCTACTACTTCTACAAATTACACTGCTACTACTTCTACAACTCTTGCAACTTCTAATACTAGTACTACTTATGCTTATTCAACAGTAACTACTACCACTCCTAGGACTACTAATTCTGCTACTACTGCTACTACCACTACTACTTCAACTACTACTACTACTACAAATACTAAAATTGCTACTACTACTACTACTATTATTGGTGGAACAACTCCTAATACTGTAACTACTACAACTACTACGACTGCTACTGCTACTAGTTCTACTTCTATTACTCTGACAACTTCAGCCACAACTTCTTCTACTACTTTTACTTCTGCTACTAAAGCTACAACTGCCGCTGCTACTACTACTAATGCTAATACTATGAGTACTACTACAACTGCAACTACTATTACAACTACTACAGCTATCATTGCTACTTCTACTTCTACTGCTACTACTACTACTGCTGCTACTCCTACTACGGCTAAAACTACTACTACTACTACTACTACTGGTATTGCTACTACTGCTAATACTACTGCTACTACTACTACTGGTACTGCTACTACAACTAATACTACTATTACAACTACTGGCACTACTACTACTGCTAACGCTACTACTATTACAATTGTTACTGCTGCAACAGCTACTACTGCTACAACTGCTGCAACAGCTACTATTGCTACTGCGGCTGCTTCTGCTACTACAATTACTGCTACTACTGCTGCTACTGCTGCTGTATTAATACTTTGGCTAATACTACTACTACTACTATGGCTACTAATACTATCACAACTACCACCACTACAGGTACTTCTGCTACTACTACTACTACTACTACTACTACTACTACACTAGTACTACTAGTACTTGTACTACTACTGCTATTGCTACTACTACTACTTGTACAACTACTCCTCCTCCTAGTACTACTATTACTACTACTAATACTACTACTATGCCTACTTCTTCTACTAATACTACTACTACAACCAATACCACTACTATTAATACTACTACTACTACCACCACCACTTCTGCTACTTCTATTGCTACTACTACTACTACTACGACTACAACTGCAATGGCTAAAATACTATTGCTACTACTGCTCCCGCTACTACAATTACAGATACTACTACTACTACTACTACGACAACTACTACTAGTGCTATTGTTACAACTACTTCTCCTAGTGCAACTACTTGTACTACTACTACTACAACTCCTCCTCCTACTGCTGCTACTACTGCTACAACTTCTCCTACTATGACTATTACTACTACAATGACTAATGCTACTGCTATTACTGCTGCTGCTACTACTACTACTACTACTATGACACTACTAATACTACTAATACTATTGCTACAATTGTTGTAGCTACTGCTACTTCTACTACTAGTACTACTGCTAGTATTGATAATACTACTAATGATATTACTACTACTTCTACTACAACTGCTACTACTACTTCTACTGCTACTGAAAGTACTACTACTACTACTACAACTACTACTTTTGCTACTATTGCTACTACTAGTGCTACTACTACAACAACTACTATTGTTGCTACTGCTACTTCTACAAACTACACTGTTACTAGTTCTACGACTATTGCTACAATTGTTGTAGCTACTGCAACTTCTAATACTGGTACTACTTACGCTGATTCAACAGTAACTACTACAACTACAATGACTACTAATTTTTCTACTACTGCTACTACTACTACTTCAACTACTACTACTACTACAAATACTAAAATTGCTGCCACTCTACTACTACTGGTGGTACAATTCCTAATACTGCAACTACTACAACAACTACTACTACTGCTACTACTAGTACTACTATTACTATTACAACTTCAGCTACAACTTCTTCTACTACTTTTCCTTCTACTACTACAACTACTACTACTGCTGCTGCTACTACTATTGCTAATACTACAAGTACTACAGCTACTACAACTACTATTACAGCTACTACAACTATCATTGCTACTTCTGCTTTTACTACTACTACTACTACTGCTACTCCTACTATGGCTACTACTACTACTACTACTACTACTAGTACTACTACTACTACTCCTACTACTCCTACTACTCCTACTACTCCTTCAACTAGTACCAATACTACTACTACCACGGGTACTACTACTACGACTTACAACTACTACTGCACTTACTACTGCCACTACTCCCCCTACAACTACTTCTGCTATTAATACAACTACCGCTGCTACTACTGCTACTACTACTACTACTACTACTATTGCTACTGTAGCCACGACTACTACTACTACTGTTACTACGGCTGCTACACCGGCTATTACGAGCACTACTACGACTGCTACTGCTGCGACTTCTGCTACAACTATTACTACTACTACTACTACTACTACGACTGCTTCTACTACTACTTCTACTACTACTGCTAATACTAATATTACTACTACTACCACTACTACTATTACTAAAACTACTACTATCTTTGCTAATACTACTGCTACTACTAGAATTACTACTACTACTATTACTACGGACACCATCACCACGACTACTACTACTACTACTCTAACTACTACTACTATTATTGCTGCCACTGCGACTACTACCGCTACTACTACTCCTCCTACTACTACTGCTACTACTATTGCTGTTACTACTACTACTAATACTACTACTACAACTACTGTGACTACTGCTACTGCTACTAGTACTACTACTATTGCTACTACTGCTGCTGCTACTACTACTATTGCAATTGCTACTGCTACAACAACTACTACTACAGCTATAGCTACTACTATGGCTACTACAGCTGCTACTACAATGACTACTGCTACTACTACTACTACTATTATTGATGCGGCTACTACTACTACTACTAGTACTACACCTACTACTACTAATGTTGCTGCTGCTCCTATAACTACTGCTACTAGTACTACAATTACTTCCGCTACTGCTACAACTTCTACTTCTGCTACTGGAACAACCACACCTTTTACTACTAATACTACTACTAGTTCTAATACTACTATCATTGATACTACTACTCCGGCTGCTACAACTATTACTACCACTTCCCCAACTTCTACTGCTTCTATAACAACTTCTACTACAGCTACTATTGGCTCTACAATAGCAACTAGTACTACTACTATCACAACTACTTCTACTGCTACTACTATTACTACTACAACTACTATAACAATAGCTACTGCTACCATGACTAGTACTACTACTACTAATACTACTATTAGCACTACTACTTCTATAACTCCTACAACTTCTACTACTACTGCCCCTACAACAACAACTACTACTCTTGTTGCTACTGCTACAACTACAGCTAGTGCAAGTACTACTACTACTACTCCTCCTCCTCCTACCGCTACTCCTACTGCTACTACCGCTACTACTACCACTACCACTACTACTACTACAGCTACTACTGGTACTACTACTACTACAACTCTTACTGCTAACTCCAACTACAACACATCCTACTACACCTACTACTACTTCTACTGCTACTACTACTACTGCTAACATTGCTTCTACAACTACTGCCTCTACTGCTGCTGCTTCCACTATTACTGCTACTACTGTCGCTGCAATTACTGCAACTATTGCTACGATTGATACAACTACTACTGCTACTACTACGACTGCTACTGTTGACACTACTATCACTACTACGACTGCTACTACTGCTACTACTACTGCAACTATTACTGCAACTACTACTACTACTGCAACTACTATATATGCAAATGTTGTTATAACTTCTACTATGACTACTATTACTACTATCACAACTACTACTACTTCTGCTAACACTACAACTACTACAACAACAACAATAATAACAACTACTAGTGCTAACACTACTGCTTCTACTACTACAACTACTCCTACTCCTACTGCTACAACTTCTACTACTACTACTGCTATTGCTGCTACTATATTATTGTTACTACTACTATAACTACTACAGCCGCTCCAACTGCTACTGCTACAACTACAGCTTGTGCAAGTACTACTACTACTACTCCACCTCCTCCTCCTCCTCCTACCGCTACTCCTACTGGTACTACCGCTACTACTACCACTACCACTACTACTACTATAGCTACTACTGGTACTACTACTACTACAACTATTACTGGTACTCCAACTACAACACATCCTACTACACCTACTGCTACTTCTACTGCTGCTACTACTGCTACTAACATTGCTTCTACAACTACTGCTGCTTTTACTATTACTGCTACTACTGCCACTGTAATTACTACAACTATAGCTACGATTGATACTACTACTGCTGCTACTACTACGACGGCTACTGTTGACACTACTATCAATACTACGACTGCTACTACTGCTACAACTGCTACAACTATTACTGCAACTACTATATCTGCAAATGTTGTTATAACTTCTACTACGACTACTATTACTACTATCAAAACTACTACTACTTCTGCTAACACTACAACTACTACAACAACAACAACAACAATAACAACAACAACTACTACTAACACTACTGCTTCGCTACTACTATTGCTCCTACTCCTACTCCTACAACTGCTACTACTACTACTACTATTGTTGCTACTATATTATTGTTACTACTGCTATTACTAGCACTACTACTATAACTACTGCGGCCACTCCAACTGCTACTAGTACAACTACTAGTACTACTATTGTTGTTGCTACTACTACAGCTAGTTCTATTGTTACTGCTATGACTACTGCTACTACTATTGTAGGTACTGCTGTAGCAACTATTACTGCTACTACTATTACTACTACTTCTACTACTACCACAATTATAACTACTATAACTACTACAACCGCTACTACTACAACTACCACAACTACAACAACTACTTCTACTACTGCAGCAACAATAACAACAACAACCACTACTATTATTACTATTACAACAACTACTAATCATATTACTACTACTACTACTACTGCTACCATTGCAACTACTATAGCTACTGCTACTGCTACAAGTACATTCTTGACTACTACTACTACAACAGCTCCTATCGTGACTACCACTACTACAACTACTGCTCTACTACTACTAGTACTGCTTCTGCTACTACTACAACTACTACTACTTCTACTGCTACTCTACTGCTACTGCTATTACTGCTACTACTGCTACTACTACTACTACAACAACAACAACTTCTAGTGCTACAACAACAACAACAACTACTACCACTCCTTCTAATACTTATACTAATGCTACTACTACTATACTTACTGCTATTGCTACTGGTACTATAGCTCCTACTACTACTACAACAACAACAACAACATCTATTACAACTACTATAGCTACTCCTAAAACTACTGCTACGGCTACTATGGCTACTTCTAGAGCTGCAACTACCCCCACTGCCACGACTACTTCAACTACTATTGCCACTACTTTTGCTACTACTAATGTTTCTACTGCTACTGCTATGACTCTTACTACTACTACTACAACTACTATAACTCCGACTATCACGACTACTACTATTTCTTTAACTACTACTAGTACTGCAACTAATACAACTGCTACGATTGGTAGTATTACTACTGCTACTCCCACAACAACTACTAATGCTACCAATACAACGATTGCGGCTACTACTACTATAGCTACTAATATTACAACAATAATAACTACTATTACTACAACTACGACTGCTACTACTGCTCCCACAACTACAACTACTACTACTGTTACTACTACAGCTACTACTACTGCTACTACAATAACAACTACTACTACTACTAGTACTACAATTGCTACTACTAGTTCCATTACTACTCCTCCTACTACTACTACTTCTGCTATCGCTACTACTTATGCTACTACTACTGTTGTCTACCATTACTACTGCTACTACTACGTCTCCTACAACCACAACTATTGCTACTACTATTGCTACTACTAGTCCGACAACAACAACTACTACTACCATTGCTGCTGCTGCTACTACTACAACAATAACTACTACTTCTGCTCCTACTACTTTTGCCACTGCTACGACAACAACTACTACTACTTCAACTACTAATACAACTGCTACTGCTGCGGCTACGGCTGCTATTACTACTTCTACGACTACTGCTACAACCACGACCACCACTACTACTACAACTACTACTACTAATGTAACTAATAGTACAACTTCTACAAGTACTTCTCGTACAACAACAACCACCACTGCTACTACTTCTCCCACAACTACAAAAACTACTACTGCTGCTACTTCTCCTACAACAACTACGACTACTGCTACTGCTGCTTTAACTATTGCTGCTACTACTACTACTACTACTACTACTACTACTACTACTACTACTACTACTACTATTACAACAATAATGACTACTACTACTGGTGCTGCTACTCTTGCTACTACTGCTACTTCTACTACCACCACAACTAGTACTACCGCTACTACTGCTACTCCAACTACTTCTCATATAACTACAGCTACCACTACAGCTGCTACTACTACTACAACTTCTCCTACTACTATTACTACTCCAACTACTAGTACTACTGCTGCTATTACAACTACAACTACCACTCCTACCCCAACTACTACTATTACTAAAAGTACTACTACGATTACTACTACTACTACAATTAATACAACTACTATTATTTTAACTAGTACAACATCTACTACTACTACTACTACTACAATTATTATTTCTACTATTTCTATTATTACTACTACTATTTCTACTTCTAGAAGTACTACGGCTGCTGCTACTGTTGCTAATGCTGCTACTACTGCTGCAACTATTAATAATGTTGCTGCTATTATTGCTACTAATACTACTATGACTGCTGCTGCAACTATGACGATGGCTACAAGTGCGGATGCTACTTCTACTACTACTACAACCACTACTACTACTGCTACTACTACTACTGCTGCTACTACTACTATTACCACTACTACTGCTACTACCAATACTACTACTACTACTACTACTATTACTACTACTACTACTACTATAACTACTACAACAACAACTACTACTACTACAACAACAACAACAACTACTACTACGGCTAGTACTAGTACAACTGTTTCCACTACTGCTCCTACTACTATCGCTATTACTACGACTACTGTGGCTACTTTTACTACAACAACTTCTACTCCTACTACTACATTACTACAACTACTACTACTACTGCTGCTATTGTTGCTACTATTGCTACTCCTACTACTACTATTGCTACTACTACTACTACTGCTACTACTACTTCTGGTCCTACTATTCCTGCAACTACTATTGCTACTACAACTACTACTAATAACTACTACTACTATTGTTGCTACTAGTATGGCTACTACTACTGCTGCTGCTACTACTACTGCTACTGCCACTACTACGGCTACAATTGCAACGACTACTGCTACTACAGCCACTATGGCTGTTATTGCTACTACTAATTCTACTATAGCTGCTATTACTACTGCTTCTATAGCAATAGCTACTACCACTACTACTACAATTACTACTTCTGCCACTGCTACTTCTACTATTACTACAACGACTACTATTGCTGCTACGACTGCTACTACTTCACCTACTACTACTACTGCTGCTACTATTGCACTTGATGTAACTAGTAATATTGCTAATACTACAAATAATACTGCCACAGCTGCTACTGCTACTTCCACTGCTACAACTACTGCTACTACTACTACTCCTACAACTGCTACCACTACTACTATTACTACTATTGCAACTAATAGTACAACTTCTGCAACTACTTCTACTACAACTATAACAACAACTACTACAACTACTTCTCCTACAACTACTACTACTGCTGCTGCTAATATTACAACAACAACAACAACTACTACTGCTGCTACTCCTACAACTGCCACAACTGCTACTACTACTACTACTACTACCATAACTAATACTACTGCTACTACTGCTACTGCTACTATGACTACTACTGTTATTGGAATTCTAAGAACTTCTCATACTACTACAACTACTGCTACTACTAGTACTACCACTACTACTACTTTTATTACTACTTCTACTGATACTGCTACTACTAGTACTACTCTTACTACTACTGCTACAACTGTTGGGGCTACTACCACTACCACCACCACCACCACCACCACTATTACTACTACTACGAATACTACTACTGCAATTGCTACTACTATTACTACTACTACTGCTACTACTACAATTACGACTACTACTACTAACTACAGCTACTACTACTACTACTACTGCTACTACTACTATTACTACTATTATTGCTACTACTAAGTACTGCTACTACTACTTCTACTACTGCTACTTCTTCTACTACTATTTCTACTACTAGAACAGCTACGATTGCTACTACTGCCACTGCGACTGCTGCCATTGCAACTACTACCACTACTGTAGCTACTACTATAACTAATACTAAGCAGCTGCTACTACCACTACTACTACAACTACTGCTACTACCATTGCTACTGCTAGTACTGCTACTACTACTACAATAACAACTAGTACTACTTCTGCTACCACGGCTGCTACTACTACTACTTGCGCTACTACTACTAAAACTGCAACTACTACAACTTTAACTACTACTACTACAACTAGAACCGCCACGTCTCATACTACTACTAATATTGCTACTACTGCTGCTTCTACAACAACTACTACTACTATTATGGGTTCCGCTACTACTATTGCACCTACTTCAACTACTAGGTCTGCTACTACTTCTATTAGTACTTAAACTACTACTACTATTGCTACTGCTACTACTACTACTTCTACTAATACTAATACTACTACTATTACTACTTCTTATGCTACTACTACTATACCTACCACTATTATTGCTTCTACTGCTATTGCTACTATTGCTGTTGCTACTACCACTACTACTAGGCCTACTACTACTACTATTGCTACTCCTACTACTACCACTGCTACTACGTCTAGTAGTACAACTGCTGTACCTGCCACTACTACCACTGCTACTACAGCCACCACTGCTACTTCCACTACTACTACTAATACTAATACTTTTGCTATTGCTTCAACTGCAACAACTGTTACTATTGCTACCACTGCAGCTATTGCTACTCCTACTGTTGCTACTTCTACTACAACCACTTCTACTAGTTCTGCTACTACTATGACTACTACTACAACTACTACTATTGCAACTACTAATACTACCACTATTACAACTACAAGTGCTACCACAACTCCTATTACTGCAAGCACTACTATTACTACTGTTGCTACTACAACTACTGCTACTGCTATAGCCACTTATGAAAGTACTACCACAACTACCACTACTAAAACTACCATTGTGACTACTACTGCTATTGCTACTACTGCTAGAACAACTACTGCTTCACTTACTGCCACTGCAGCTACTACTGCTACTACGGCTACTACTACAGCGAATACTGCTATGACTGCTACACCTGATGTTACAACTAGTACTCCTACTATCACTACTACTACTACTACCACTACAATTACTACTACATCTACAACTATTTCTATTGCAGCTAATCTTACTACTACTTCAACTACTACTGCTACAACTGCTGCTATTGCTTCAATAACCACTACTATTAGTACAACTGTTACTACTAGCACTACTACAACTATTACTACTGCTGCTACTACTCCTACTCCTACTACTATAATTATTACGACTACAATTGCTACCACTACTATTTCAGCTAGTACTGCTACTATTACTACTACTGCTACTACAACAGCTACTACTACTATTACTACTACTGCTATTTCTACTATGACTACTATTACAACTACTGCTACTTTAACTCCTACTATAACTTCTCCTACAATAACAACTACTATTACTCCTACTACTACTTCTCCGACCACTACTACTTCTCCTACTACCACTAGTGGTACTTCTACTTTTGCTACAAATACTACTACTACTTTTGCTACAACTACTAGTATTACTTCTGCTATTACTACCACTACTACTACTAGTACTACTTCTGCTATTACTACCACTACTACGACTACTAATACTACTATTACTACTACTACTAGTACTACCAAAATAACTACTCCTACTGCTATTTTTGCAACTACTATAATTACTACTACTATTACTACTACTACTACTACTTCTACGCCTACCCCTAAAACAACTCTTACTACTACAACTACTACTATTATTGTTGTTACTATTGCAGCTGCTACTACTACTAGTACAATTATTACTACTACTACTATTACTCCAACTCCTACCATTGCTACTGCTTCTACTCTTACAAGTACTATTACTACTACTAAAACTCTTACTACATTCCTCCCCAATTTCCACTCCTAATATTACTTCTACAACTACTACAACAGCTACTCTACTACTACTACCACTTCTACTCCTACTCCTACTACTACTCCTACTACTACTACCATAGCAACAACTACTACTACTAGTACTACTACAACTACTACTACAGCTGTTGCCGCCGCCGCCGTTGCTGCTACTACTACTACTACTATTACTACTGCTGCTGCTACTATGACTATCACTACTACTACCACTGCTACAACTACTACTACTACAACTACAACTACAATAACAACTACTACTGCTACAACTACAACTACAACTACAACAACTACTACTGCTACTATTACTACTACTACTATGATTATAACTACTACAACTACTACTACTACTACGACTACTACTACTAGTAAATCTACAACTCATATTGCTATTATTACCACTACTACTACTACAAAAACTATTACTACAACTACTAATAACACTGCTTCTAGTACTACTAAAATAGCAACAAAGACTACAACTACCCCTGCTACTACCACTACCACACTGCTACTCCTACTCGTACTACAACCACTACTACTCCTACTACTACTAGTTCCCCTCCACCTATTCGTACTACTACTCCTACTACTACTACTACATCTACTACAACTATTACAACTACCACAACCAACACTGTTATTGCTACTATTGCTACTATTAGTAGTACTACTACAAAAACAACTACTACTAATCGTACTCCTGCTACCACTACTACTATGACTACTGTTGCTACTTCTTCTTCGTCTACAACAACAACTACTACTACTACTGCTGCTATTAGTACTCTAGTTTCTGTTATTGCTGCTATTCCTACTACTACTACAACTGGCACTTCTTCTACCACTTCTAATACTACTAATATTACTACTTTCGCTACTACTACTACTACGACTAGGGCTATGACAACTCCCACTACTACTTCTACTACTGTTACTTTTGCTACTACTACTATAGCTACAACTATGACTGCTACTTCTACTACTACTACTACTACTACTCCTCCTAACACTCCTACTACTACTACTACTACTACAACTATTAGAAGTACCTCTACCACTCCTACCACAACAATAACTACAACTGCTACTATTGTTGTTGCTGCCACTGTTGCTGCTATTAGTATTGCTACTACTACTATTACGACAACTACCACTCCTATTACTGCGGCTAGTCCTACTACTACTGCTGCTACAACTATTACACCAACTACTACTGCTACTCCTCCTCCTCATCCTCCTCCTACTACTACTACTACACTATTATTAGTACAACTACTGCTACTACTACAACTACTACTACTCCTCGTACTACTGTTACTACTCCTGGACTACTACTACTAATAGTACTGCAACTACCACTACTACCATTACTATTGCTACTACTGCTACTACTATTGTTGTTGCTACTATTGCTACTATTGTTGTTGCTGCTGCTCCTACTAATTGTACACTACTAATTTCTGCTACGGCGGAGGCAATACTTTAAACGCAACTATTACTTCTACTAAGACGACTAATACACTACTACTACTACTGCTGCTACTATGACTATAAATACTTCTACTACATCTACTACTACTACCCTTACTACTACCACTACTCCAACTACTACTAGTCGTACTACTCCTACTCCAACTCCTACTAGTAGTACTACTACAATGATAACAACAACTAATACTACTACCACTACTACTACTGCTACCGCTATTGCTACTACTACTATAACCACTACAGCCACTACTACTACTACTCCTATTATTACTACTAATACTACTATTAATACTTTTGCATTGACTGTGGTTGCTACTAGCACTACTATTACTACAACTACTACTACTATTTCTGCTAGTATTGCAACTACTGCTGCTGTTACTACTACAACTTCTACTACTACTACTACTACTCCTACTACTACTACTACTCCTACTTCTACTACTCCTACAACTACTCCTACTAGTACTAGTACTACTACTACTACTACTACAACTACTACTATAACTACTTGTACTATTCCAACTACTACTACTACTCCACCTCCTACAACTACTACTACTGCTACAAATGCTACTGCTACTATTCCTACTCCTACAATACCAACAATAATAACAACTACTACTACTACTACTACTACTACGACTACTACTAATACTAATATTAATACTACTACTACAACTACAACTAGTCCTGCTGCCACTACTACTATGAATACAACTGTAACTACTACTAGAACAATGACTACTATTGCCAACTACTACTACTACTCCTCCTCCTCCTGCTACTATTTCTACTACGACTACAACTAATACTATTACTACTACTACAACTAATATTGCTTATACTACTGCTACTATAACTAATATTGCTTCTACCACTACTATTACTACTCCGACTACTACTACTCCTCCTCCTCCTACTACTCCTACCCCTACCACTATTAGTTCTCCTACTGCTACTACTACTATTGCTACTATTTCTAATACTACTACTGCTACCACTACTACTACTCCTACTGATACTACTACTCGGACTAATACTACTATGACTACTGCTACTACTACTACCACTACTATCGCTAATACTACTCCTATTACTAATACTATTATTGTTGCTACAATAACTACTACTACTATTTCAGCTACTGCTATTGTCGATGCTTCTAGCACTACTAATTGCTACTACTATTGCTACTACTCCTACTGCTTCTAGTCCTACAAGTAGTACTACTGCTACTACAACTCTTACTACTATTCCTACTCTAACTTCTACTCCTACAACAACTCCTACTACTACTACAACTACTAGTACTACTTCTACTACTACTCTTACAATAACTACTACTACAACTACGGCGACTACTACTACTACTATAGCCACAGTAGCTTCTACTACTACTACTATTGTGGCTACTGCTGCTGCTGCTACTACAGTTGTTGCTGCTACTACTAATACTACTACTATTTTTAATATTACTACTGTTACAACAACAACAACAACAACAACAACAATAATAACTACTACTACTACTACTAGTACTACTGCTACAACTACTACACCAACTACTACCCCTACTACTACTCCTATTCCTTCAACTACTCCTACTATGACTACTACTACTACTACTCACACGTCGATTGCTGCTATTGCGGCTCCTTCTACTGTTGCTGCTCATAATACTACTAATACTGCTAGTACTTTGACTACTAATACCATTTCCATGATAGCAATGACAACAACTTCTACTTCTAGAACTCCTGCTGCTGCTGCCGCTACTCCTCCTACTACTACTACAACTATAATTGCAACTACCACTACTCCTTCTAATGCTGCTACTCCTACTACTACAACTATTAATACCACTATAACTGCTACACCTACTAGTATAGCTACTAAAAATACTGCTACAACTACTCCTACTATTACTACTGCTACTCCTACTACTACTACTTCTCTTGCACCTATTCATACTACTACTCCTCCTCCTACTACTACTACTAATACAATAGCAACAATAACAACAACTACTACTACTACTATTACTAGTACTACTACTTCTACAACTACTACTATTGCTACTTATTCTACTACTATTACTACTACCACAACCAATACTGCTATTACTGCTACTTCTACTACTACAAATAGTACTACTATTACTTCTACTAATACCACTACTAGTACTCCTGTTGCCGCTATTATTCCTATTACCACTACTACTATGACTAATACTACTACATCTTCTTCTTCTACAACATGAACAATAACTACTACTACTAGTACTCCTACTGCTGCTATTACTGCTATTCCAACTACTACTACTACTACCACTTCTTGTACAACAACAACAACAACTTCTACTACTACTTCTTCTCCTGCTACTACTACTACTATTTCAACTCCCACTACTACTTCTACTACTACTGCCGCTGCTACTACTACTATTACCACTTCTTCTGTAACTACTACTACTACAACTTCTTCTTCTACTACTACTACTTCAACTCCCACTACTACTTCTTCTACTACTTCACCTCCCACTACTACTTCTACTACTACTTCAACTCCCACTACTACTTCTTCTACTACAGCTACTAATACTACTACTACTACTACTACTACTACTTCTACTACTACTACTACTACTACTCCTCCTCCTCCTAACACTCCTACTACTACTGCTGCTACTATAACTATTACTTCTGCCACTCCTTATGCTACTACTACTACTACTACTACTACAACTACTACAAGTACTACTACTATTACTACTATGATTACCACTACTACTATTACAACAACTACCACTCCTACCCATACTGCTAGTGCTACTACTACTAGTATCAGTAGTTGTACTAGTAGTAGTACTAGCAGTAGAAGCTGCAACATTATTGGCGGTTGGAGTCTTATTAGTAGTAGTAGTTGCAGCAGCATCAGTAGTAGTAGTAGTTATTGTTATAGCAATTGTAGTTGTTCTAGTAGTAGCAGCAGCAGTAGCACAAGTAGTAGTAGTAGCAGTAGTAGTACTAGTAGTAGTCATAGTAGTAGTAGTGGTAGCAGAAGTAGTAATAGTAGTAGCAGTTGCAATAATAGTAGTAGTAGTACCAATAGTAGTAGCAACAATAGCAGCAGTAGTTGTTGTAGTTGCTATAGTAGCATTAGAAGAAGTAGTTGCAGTAGTACTTATAGTAGTTGTAGTAGAAGTAGTAGCAGTAGTAGTAGCTATAGTGGTGGTGGTGGTGGTAGTAGTAGAAGAAGTCATATTAGTAGTAGTTGTAGTAGTAGCAATTGCGGTAGTTATAGCAGTAGTAGTAGCAATAGCAGTTGTAGTAGTAGGAGTAGTAGTTGCAGTAGTAACAGCAGCAGCTATAGTTGTAGTAGTAATAACAATCATATTGGTAGTAGGAGCAGTAGTAGTAGTATTAGTGGTAGTAGTGATAGTAGAAGTAGCAGCAGTAGTAGTTTTAGTGGTAATAGTAGTAGTTATAGTAGTAGTTGTTCTAGTAGAAGCAGGATGAGGAGGAGTAGTAGTAGCATTAGTCATAATAGTAGTGGAAGTAGTAGTAGGAGTAGCGGCATAGTAGTAGGTGCAGTGGCAGTAGTAGTAGTAGTAGTAGTAGTATTGATAATACTAGCTGCAGTAGTAGTAGTAGTAGTGGTGGTGCGAGTAGTAGTAGGAGCAATAGAAGTGGTGGTAGTAGCAGTAGTAGCAATCATAGTAGTTATAGTAGTGGTTTTAGTAATAGCAATTGTAGTAGTAGTAGTAATTGTAGTGGTACTAGTAGTAATAGTAGAGTAGTAGTAGGGGAAATTGTAGCAGAAGTAGTAGCAATAGTAGTAGTTATAGTAGTAGTCATGGCAGCTGTAGTAGTAGTAGTAGCAGCAGTAGTAATAATAGTAGTTGTTGTAGTAGTCGTAGTAATAGTGGTCATAATAGTAGTTGCAAAAGTTGTAGTAGTTATAGTAGTAGCAGTAGTTGTAGAAGCAGTGGTGGCAACAAGAAAACTAGTTATAGTCATATTAGTAGTTGTAGGAGTAGCAGTGGCAGTATTTGTAATAGAAGAATTAGTAGTGGTAGTAGTAGTATTAGAAATTGTAGTCGTTGTAATAGTAATA
The DNA here is from genome assembly GCA_005019695.1 of Trichopus zeylanicus subsp. travancoricus. Classification (NCBI taxonomy): domain Eukaryota; kingdom Viridiplantae; phylum Streptophyta; class Magnoliopsida; order Dioscoreales; family Dioscoreaceae; genus Trichopus; species Trichopus zeylanicus. The sequence goes on along the minus strand of RXID01021768.1, from coordinate 77,880 downwards.
CTAGTAGTGCTATTATTATTAATAGAAGTAGTAGTCATAGTAGTAGTAGCAGTAGTAGTAGCAGTAGTAGAAGAAGTTGTAGTAGCAGTAGTAGTAGTAGTCGTAGTGGCAATTGTAGTAGTAGTAGTAGTAGTAGTAGAAGTAGTAGTAATAGTCATAGTAGTAGTAGCAGTAGTTGTAGTAGTAGCGGTAGTAGTAGGAGAAGTATCAATAGAGACAGTGGTAGTCGTATTATTAGTAGTAGTAGTATTAGTAGTAGCCATAGTGGAAGGAGCTAGAACAGTGGTTGTAGTAGTAGTAATAATATTAATTATAGTAGTAGTAATAGTAGTTGGTGTAGTTATAGTAGTAGTAGCAGAAGTAGTATTAGTAGAAGAAGTAGTAGTTATAGCAAAAGCAGCAGTAGTAGCCACTGTAGTAGTCGTAGTGGTAGTAGTAGGAGGAGGAGTATCAGTAGTAGGAGTGTTAGGAGAAGTAGTAGCAGTAGTGGTGGTAGTAGTAGTAGTAGCAGTGGTAGTAGTAGGAGAGGTAGTAGTAGTAGCAAAGTAGTAGTTGAAGTAGAAGTAGTAGTAGTTTTAGTTATAGTAGAAGTTGCAGTTTTGGCACAAGTTGCAGTAGTTATAGTAGTAGCGGTACTAGCCGTAGTTGCAGTAATAGTAGTAGCAGCAGTAACAACAGAAGCAGTAGCGAAAGTAGTAGAAGTTGTAGCAGAAGTCATAGTGGAAGCAGAAGTAGTAGTAGTAGTAGTAAGAGCATCAATAGTAGCCACTGTAGTCATAGTTGTTGTAGCAACAGCAGCAAGAGCAGTAGTAGCAGTAGTATTTGCAATAGTTGTAGTAGTAGTCGTAACAACAGTAGCTATAGTAGTAGAAGAAGTAGTAGTAGCTATAGTAGTTGAAGTATCAGTAGTAGCAGTTGGGGTAGTAGTAGTAGTAGCAATTGAGGTAGTAGTAGTGGTAGCAGTAGGAGCTGTAGTAGTTCTGGTAGTAATAGTCATAGTAGTTGGAGCAGTGGCATTTATTGTCATAGTAGCAGTAGCAGTGAGAATTCTTGTGGTAATAGTAGTAGTAATTGGAACAATATTAGTAGAGGTTGTAGTAGCAGCAATCATAGTAGTAGCAGAAGTAGCAGTAGAAGTATTAGTAGGAGTAGTAGTGGTAGAAGTACAAGCAATAATAGAAGTAGTATGAGTAGCAGTTGTAGTAGCTCTGGTTAAAGTTGTAGTAGTAGTATCAGGAATGCCTGTAGTAGTAGTTCTTGCAGCTTTAGTAGTAATAGTAGTAGGAGCACTAGTAGTAGTAGTAGTAGAAGTAGTAGTATTATTTGTAGTAGTTGCAGCAGCAGAAGTAGTAGAAATAGTAGTAGTAATAGTTGTTGTTGTTGTTGCAATAGTAGCAGTAGTAGTAGTAGCAGTTATCATAATAGTAGGAGAAGAAGCAGTAGGAGTAGCAGCAGTAACAATAGCAGCAATGGTAGTAATAATAGTACTAGTAGTAGTAGTTACAGCAGCAATAGTAGTAGTAGTAGTATTAGTAATAGTAGCAGCAGCAGCAGTAGTAGTATTAGTAGTAGTCGTACTAGTATTAGTAGAAATAGTAGTAGTAGTAGTAATAGTAGTAGTTATAATAGCAATACTAGCAGTAGTAGCAATCGTAGTAGTTGTAGTACTAGTTTTAGTAGAAGTACTTGTAGTAGTAGTAGTAATTATATAGGCAGTGGTAGTAGTAGTAGGAGCAATAGTAATAGAAGTAGTAGCAGAAGTAGTGGTAGTAGCAGTCATGGTAGCTATAGTAGTAGTAGCAGCTGTAGCAGTACTAGTAGTTATTGTAGTAATTGTAGTAGTATTAGTCATAGTAGTAGTTGCAGAAGTTGCAATAGTAGTTGTCGTAGCAGTAGTAGCAGAAGTAGCAACAGAAAACTTGTAGTAGTGGGTAGCAGTAGCTATAGCAGTAGTAGTGGCTGTAGTCGTAGTAGAAGTCATAGTAGTAGTAGTAGTAGTTGTAGAAATAGTAGTTATTGTCATAGTAGTAGTAGTAGTAGTCGTCGTAATAGTGGTAGTAGTTGTGGTAGTAGTGTTAGTAATAGCAGTAGTAGTCATAGTAGTAGAAGTAGTAGTAGTAGTAGTAGTAGTAGAAGTAGTAGCAATAGCAGTAGTAGTAGTCGTAGAAGTAGTAGTAGTAGTAGTCGCAGTAGTAGTAGTAGGATTGGTCGTAGTAGTAGTCGTAGCAGCCGTAGTAGTAGTAGAGGTAGTAGCAGTAGTAGTAATAGTAGCAATAGTAGTATGAATAGTATTAATAGCGATATTTGTAACCACAGTATTAGTAGTGGTAGCAGTAGAAGGAGCAAGAGAAGTACTTGTAGGAGTAACAGTTGTAGTTGCAGTATTAGTAGTGGTAGTAGAAGTATTAATAGGTTTATCATTAGTGAAAATAATAGTAGTAGTAATTGCAGTAGGAGTAGAAATAATAGTAGCGGTAGGAGTAGAAGAAATAGAAGCAATAGTAATAGTAGTAGAGCTATAGTAGTACTAGTAATAGCAACAATAGTTGTAGTAGAAGCAGTAGTAGTTGGGGCAGTAGTAGTAGTAGCAGTAGTAGTAGTAGTAGCCGTAGCATAAGTTACAATAGTAGTTGTTGCAGTAGTAGCAATTGTAGTAGTAATATAAGTTATAGCAGTAGCAGTAGTAACAATAGTTGTAGCAGTAGTAGTACCAGCAGCAGCAGAAGCCACAATTGTAGTAGTAGTACCAGTAGTAGTAGTAGTCATAGTGGTAGTATTAGTAAAAGTTGTAGAAGCAGAAATGGCAGTTGTTGTAGCAGCAGTAGTAGTAGAAGTAGTAGTAGCAGGAGTAGTAGTTGTAGGAGCATTACTAGCTATAGCGGCATGGGCAGTAGTAAAAGTAGTAGCTGTAGTAGCAGTAGTAGTATTAGTAGCAGTAGTAGTGGTAGCGATAATAGTAGTGGTAGCAATAGTAGTAGTAGTAGAAGCAGTAGTAGTAATTTTAGTGGTTGGGCTAGTGGTGGCAGTAGTTGCATCAGCAGTAGCAGTAGTAGCTATCGTAGTAGCAGTAGTATTAGAAGTAGGAGTAGTTGTAGTAGCAGTAGTCATAGTAGTAGCATTAGTTGTTGTAGTAGTAGTAGTAGTAGTGGTAGCAGTAGCAGCAGAAGCAATTATAGTAAAGTAGAAGTAGTAATAGAAGTAGTCATCGTAGTAGTAGATTTAGTGGAAGCATTAGTAGCAGTAGTTGTAGTAGTAATGATAGTAGTAGCGGTAGCCATAGTAGTGGTAGTATCAGCAGTAGTAGTAGTTATAGTAGTAGTAGTATTAGCAGTAGAAGCAGCAGTTGTTGTAGTACTAGTAGGAGGAGAAGTAGTGATAGTGGTAGTAATAGTAGTGGTATCAGTAGTAGCAGTGGTGACAGTAATAGTAGTAGTAATAGTAATAGTAGTAGTAGTAATAGTAGATATAGTAGTAATAGCATCAATAGAAGTCCTAGTAGTAGTAGTTATAGTAGTACCTATAGTAGTAATAGTAGTAGTAGTAGTTATAATTGTTGTAGTAGTAGGAGTAGTGGTTGTAGTAGTAGCCATAGTAGTACCAGTAGTAGTAGTTGTTGTTGTTTTATCAGCAGTAGCAATTATAGCAGAAGTAGTAGTAGAAGTAGTAATAGTAGTAGTGAAAGTAGTAGTTGTAGTTGTGGTAGTCGTAGTAGCAGTATCTGTACCATAAGTAATTGTACTAGAAGTAGCAACAGGAGCAGTATAAGTAGTCGTAGTACTAGTGGCAGCAGTAGTATTAGTAGTAGGAGTAGTAGTAGTAGTAGTTGTAGTAGTAGCAGTAGTTGTAGTAGTAACGGTAATAATTGCAATAGTAGCAGTAGTATTAATAGTAGTGGTAGCATTAGTAGTAGTAGTAGGAGTAGCATCAGTATTAGTAGTAGCACTAATTCTAGTTGTAGCAGTAGTAGCAGGAGTAGTCGAAGTAGTAGTAAAAGTAGTAGTAGTAATAGTAGTGGTAGTGGTAGTAGTAGAAGTAGCAATAGCAGCAGTAGTAGTAGCAGTAGCAGTAGCAGTAGTAGTAGTAATATTAGTTGTAGTAATAGTAGTAGTATTAGCAGCAGCAGCAGTAGTGGTAGTAGTAGCAATAGCAGTAGTATTATAAGGAGGAGTAGTAGTAGCAGCAATAGTAGCAGCAGCAGCAGTAGTAGTAGCGGTAGTAGTAGAAATAGAGATAGTAGTAGTTGGAGAAGCTGTAGTAGTAGTAGCAACAACACAGTAGCAGTAGTAGTCTTAGTAGTTGGAGTTGCAATCGTAACCATGCCGGGTGTTGTAACAGTAATAATAGTAGTTAGGGAAGTAGTAGTAGTAGCAGTTGTAGCTGTAGTAGTAGTTGTTGTAGTAGCTGGAGTAGAAGTAGTAGTAGTGGAAGGGGTAGTAGTAGTAGTAGTCGTAGTTGGGGTAGTAGTAGTAGTAATGGTTACAGTTGTTGCTATTGAATTAGCAGCAGTAGTAGTAGTAGAAGTAGTAGCAGTGAAAGTACTAGAAGTGGTAGTACGAGAAGTAGTACTGGAAGTTGAAGGAGTAGCTATAGTAGTAGCAGAAGTAGTATTAATAGTAAAAGCTGTAGTAGTAGTAGTAGTAGTAGTAGTAGTTGCAGTAATAGTCCTAGTAGAATTAATTGTAGTTGCAAAAGTTGTGGCAGTAGAACTAGAAATAGAAGTAGTAGCCATAGTAGTAGTGGTAGAAGTTGTAGTTGTAGTAACTATAGTTGTTTATATTTGTCGCAATAGTAGTGGCAGTAGTTGTAATACGAGAAGTAGAAGTTGAAGGAGTAGCTATAGTAGTAGCAGAAGGAGTATTAGCAATAGAAGCGATAGTAGTAGTTGTAGTAGTAGCAGTAGCAGTCCCAGTAGCATTAATTGTAGTTGCAAAAGTTGTAGCAGTAGTACTAGAAATAGAACTAGTAGCAGTAGCAGTAGCAGTTGTAGTTGTAGTAGTAGTAGTAGTAGTAGTAGTAGTAGTAGTAGTAGTAGTAGTAGTAGTAGTAGTTGTAGCAGTAGTAGTAGTAGTAGTAGTTGTAGTTGTTGTTGTTATTGTTGTTGTTGTTGTTGTTGTTGCTATTGTTGTAGTAGTAGTTGTAGTAGTCGTAGTAGCAATAGCAGTTGTAGTAGTAGTAGTAGTAGTAGTAGTGTTTTGAGTAGGGGTTTTAGTATAACTGGGACAAGTACTAGTAGTAGTACTAGCAGTCGTAGGAGTCGTAGAAGTCATAGCAGCAGCAGTAGTAGTTGTAGCAATAGTAGTTGTTGTAGCAGTCATAGTAGAAGTAGTTATAGTAGTAGCAATTGTAGTAGGAGTATTAATAGTAGTAGCAATGGTTGTAGTAGAAGTTGTAGTTTGAGTAGTAGTAGAAGTAGGAGTAGGCGAAGTAATTGTATACGATGTAGCCTTTAGTAGTAGTTGTAGTAGTAATAGTAGTAGTAGTAGTAGTAGTAGTAGTAGTAACTATAGTAGCAGAAATAGCAGTAGTTGTAGTAGTTGTAACAATAATAGTAGTAGTAGTCGTTGTAGTAGCAGTGGTAGAGGTAATGGTAGTCGTAGTAGTGGTAGTAGTTGTAATAGTAGTAGTAGTTGTTGTTGTTGTAGTAGTAGTAGTATTAGTAATGGTAGTGATAGTAGAAGTAGTAGCAGTAATAGCAGAAGTAATAGTAATAGTGGTAGTTGTTGTTGTAGTTGTAGTGGTCATAGAAACCTTAGTAGCAGTAGAAGTAGTAGCAGCAATAGTAATAGTGGCAGTTGGAGTAGTAGACATAGAAATAGCAACTGTGGTTGCCGCAGTATTAGTAGTAGTGCTGATAGTAGTAGAAGTAGCAGTAGTAATACTACTAGTAGTTGGAGTAGTAGAAGCAGTTAGAGCACGAGTAATAGTCGGAGAAGTAGTAATTGTAGGAGCTGTAATAGTAGTAGTAGGAGTAGCAGTAGCAGCAGTAGTAGTAGAAGTAGTTCTAATAGCAGTAGCAGTGGGTGTATTAGAAGTAGCATTTGTGGTTTGCAGTTATACTATTCGTTGGAGTTGTCATAGTAGTAGTAGGTGCAATAGTAGTAGGAGTATTAGTAGTAGCAGTAGTGGTGGCAGTTATAGTAGTCATTTGGAGTAGTCGTAGAAGTAGAAGGTGCAGTAGTAGTAGTAATAGTAGGTGTAGCAATAAGAGTTGTAGTAGCAGCACTAGTAGTAGTTGGAGCAGTATTTGTAGTAGCAGAAGTAGTAGCAATCAGAGTAGTAGCAGAAGCAACAGCAATAGTAGTAGTACGAGTTGTAGCAAGAGTAAAAGGAGCAATAGTAGTAGTAGTGGAGTAGCAATTGCTGTAGTAATTGTAGTAGCAGTAGCAATAGTAGTGGCAGTAGTTGTAGTAGTAGTAGTAGTCCTAGTATTAGTAGAAGTGACAGCAGCAGAGGTAGTAGTAGTTATAGTAGTTGCTGCAGCAGTTGTAGTCATATCGGTAGTAGTAGCCGTAGTGATATTAGTAGGACATGTAGTAGTAGTAGCAATAGTAGCTATTGTCGTACTAGTAGTAGCAACATCAATAGTAGTGGTAGTAGTGGTAGTAGTAGTAGAAGTAGTAGTAGTAGTAGCAATGGGAGCAAAAGTAGTAGTATTTGTAGCAGTAGGGGTAGAAGTAATTGTAGTGGTATTAGAAATAGTTGTTGTTTAATCAGCAAAACTATTAGTAGTAGAATTGAAAGCAGTGAAAGTAACAAGTAGTAGTAGCAACAGTAGTTGCAAAAGTAGCAGCAGCAGCAACAGTAGTAGCACTGTAGCAGTAGTAGTAGTGGTAACAGTACGAGTAGTTGTAGGAGAAGTATTGCAGTACTAGCACTAGTAGCAGCAACAGCAACAGTAGTAGTAGTAGTAGTAGTAGAATTAGCAGTACTTGTAGTAGTATTTGTAGCCACAGTAGTATTTGTAGCAGCAGTAGTAGTAGTCTTTGTAGCCGCAGTGGTAGTAGTAGCAGTAGTAGCTGCAATAGTTATAGTTACAGTAGTAGTAGTAGTAGTAGCAGTAGTAGCAATAGTAGTAGTAGCCATAGTTGTAGCAGATGTTGTAGTATTAGTAGTAGTCGTAGCACTAGTAGCAGTAGTAGTAGTACGAGTTGCAGTATTAGCTGTAGTAGTAGTAGCACTAGTAGCAGTATTAGCTATAGTAGCAGTGGTAGTTGCAATAGTAGTAGCTGTAGAAGAAGTAGTACTAGTAGCAGTAGTAGTAGTAGAAGAAGAAGAAGTGACAGTAGTAGTAGCAGGAGTTGTATTAGTAGTAGCAGTAGAAGTAGTACTAGTAGATGTAGTAGTTATCATAGCAGCAGTTGTAGTTATTGTTGTAGCAGCACCAGTAGTAGTGGTAGTAGTAGTAGTAGAAGCCACAATAGTAGTTGTGGTAGTAATAGCAGCAACAATAGTAGTAATAGTAGTAGTAGTAGCAGTAGTAGCAGTAGCAGCAGCAGCCGAAGTAGTAATAGTAGTAGTAGTAGTAGCAGTAGCTAAAGTAGTGGTAGTAGTAGTAGCAGTAACAGTAGTAGTACTTGTTGTAGAAGTAGTAGTAGTAGTTGTAGCACTAGTAGTAGTAGTAGTAGTAGGAGTAGGTGTAGCAGTAGTGGTAGAAGTAGTAGGAGTAGTAGTAGCAATAGTACTTCTAGTGGTAGTTGTAGAAGAAATAGCTATAGTAGTAGCAGAAGTAGTAGCAGTAGTACGAGTAGTATTCGCAGTTGTTGTTGCAATCGTAGTAGCAGAAGTGGTAGTAGTAGAGTAGTATTAGTAGTAGTATAAGTAGTAGTAGAAGTAGGACTAGTTGTAGTCATAGTAGTAGTACTAGAAGTAGTACTACTAGTAGTAGTAGTAGTGGTGGTGGTTGTAGTAATAGTAGTAGCTACAGTAGTAGCAACAATAGTCATAGTAGTAGTAGTTATAGTAGTAGTAGTAGTAGTAGTACCAATAGTATTAGCAGAAGTAATAGTAGTAGTGCCAGTAGTATTAGTTGTTGTAGTAGCACAAGGAGAAGTAGTAGTAGTAGCAATAGTAGCAGTAGTATTTGTAGCGATAGTAGAATTTGTTGTGTAGAAGTAATAGTTATAGTAGTAGTAGTAGTATCAGTAGTTGTAGCAGTAGTAGTACTAGTAGCATTAGTGGCAGAATTTGCAGTAGTTATAGCAGTCGTTGTTGCAGTAGTAGTAGTTGTAGCAGCAGTCGCTAAAGTAGCACTAGTAGTAGTTATAGTAGTAATAGTACGAGCATTAACAGTAGAATTAGCAGTCGTAGTGGTGGTAGTAGTTGTAGTGGTAGTAGCCACAGTAGCAGAAGTAGTAGTATTAGCAATCATTACAGTAGTGCTATAGTAGTAGTAATATTAGTAGTAGTAATATTTGTAGAAGTAGACATAGTAGTAGTAGTAGCCATAGCGGTATTAATAGTCTTAGTAGCAATACAAGTTGTAGCAGTGGTAGTGGCAGCAATAGTAGCATTTGTAGGAGTAGCAGTTGTAGTGATAGCAGAGGTGGTAGCAGTACTAATAGTAGTCGGACAAGTAGCAGTATTAGCAAAAGCAGTAGAAGTTGTAGTAGTAATATTCGTAGTAGTAGTAGTAGTAGTAGTAGTAGTAGTAGTAGTAGTAGGACTAGTAGCAGTTGCAGTACTCATAGCTGTAGCACCAGTAGGAGTCATTGAAGTCGTGATAGTAGTTGTTGTAGTAGTAGTAGCTGTTATTGTAGAGACAAAAGTAGCAGTAGCAGTAGTAGTAGAAGTAGTAGTTGTAGCAGTAGTAATTTCAGTGGCAGTCAAATTAGTTGTACCATTAGTGGCAGTAGTAGCAGCAGCAACAGTAGTAGTAGTTGTTGTAGTAGTGGCAGTTGTAGCAGCAATAGTAGTAGTAGCAGCAACAGTAGTAGCAGTAGTAGAAGTAGTAGTAGTAGGAGTAGTAGTTTTAGTGGTAGTAATTGTAGTGGTAGTCGAAGAAGTGTTTGCAGCAGTAGTAGTAGTATCCATCGTAGCAGTAGCAGCAGTAGCTGTAGTTGTAGAATTAGTAATAGAACGACAAGTAGTAGTAGTAGTAGTAGTAATCGTAGTAGTACTAGTAGTAGTAATACTAGTAGTAGTAGTAGTAGTAGCGACAGTAGTATTAGTTGGAGTAGTAGTAGTAGTAGCGATGGTAATAGTAGTAGGAGAAGTGGTAGTAGTAGTAGTAGTAGTAGTAGTAGTAGTAACAACTGTTGCAGTAGTAGCAGTAGTAATAGTAGTAGTAGTAGGGGGAGGAGGAGTAGTAGTAGTAGTAGCAGCAACAACTATAGTAGTAGTAGCATTTGTAGTAGCTGTTGTACTAGTAGTATTACTAGTTGCAGAAGTACTTGAAGCAACAACAGCAATACTAGTAGCAGTAGTAATAGCAGCAACTGCACTAGTAGTAGTAGGAGGAGGAGGAGTAATAGCAATAGTAATTGTAGTAGCAGTAGTACTAAGCAGAGTAGTAGCAGTAGTAGCAGCAGTGTTAGTAGCAGTTGAGCCAATAGTAGTAGTTGAATCAGTTGCACTAATAGTTATATTAGTAGTTGCAGTAGTAGCAACAGTTATAGTAGGAACAGCAGTAGTAGTGTTAGTAGTAGTACCAATAATAGCAGTAGTAGCAATTCTAGTAGTAATAGTAGCTTATGTAGTAGTTGCAGTAGTAGCAGTGGTAAGAGAAGTAGTAGTAGTAATAGTAGAAACAATAGTAGTAGCAATAGTAGTAGCCGTAGTAGAAGTCAAAGTAGTAGTAATAGTCATAGCAGGAGTAGCAGAACTAGTAGTAGTAGTAGTAGTAATACTAGTAGCAGTCGCAGTAGTAGCAGTAGTACCAGCAATGGTGGTAGTAGCAGGGGAAGTAGTAGTACTATCAGTAGCAGTAGTTGTAGTCATAGTAGTAGTAGTAGGAGAAGTAGTAGTAGTAGTAATAACCGTAATAGTAGTCATAGTAGTAATAGTAGTAGCAGTATTAACAGTAGTAGTTGTATTAGCAATAGTAATAGTCACTGCTGTAGCGGTAGTAGTAGGAGTAATAGTAGTAACAGTAGTAGTTGTAGTAGCCATAGTAGCAGCTATAATAGCTGTAGTAGTAGCCATAGTAGTAGCAGCAGCAACAATAGTAGTTGTAACTATAGTTGTAGTAGTAGTAGTAGTTGCAGTAATAGCAACAGTAGTAGTAGTTGTTATTGTTGTTGATATTATTGCCATTGTTGGAGTAGTTGTAGTAGTAGCAGTAGTAGCAGTCATTCTAGTAGTAGTAGAAGTAGTAATATTACCAACGAGAGTAGCAGCAGAAGTAGTAGCAGTAGTAATAATTGCAGTAGTAGTAGTAGTACTAGCAGTACAAGTAGTAGTAGTAGTAGTAGTAATATTAGTAGTAGTGGTAGTAGCAGAGTAGTAGTAGTAGAAGAAGTGCTAGTAGTAGTTGTCGTAGTAGCAGTATCAATAGTAGTTGTAGTAATAGTAGTAGTAGTAGTAGTAGTAGTAGTAGTAGTAGTAGAAGTATTAATCATCGTACTAGTAGTAGTTGTTGTAGTCGTAGTTGTAGTAGCAGAAGTTAGTGTAGTAGCTGTAGCTATAGTGGTAGTAGTAGTGATAATGGTAATAGTAGCAGTAATAGCAGTAGTAGAAGCAGTAGTAGTATAAGTAGCAGTACAACCAATCGAAGCAGTATAAGTTGTAGTATTAGTAGTAGGGGAAGTAGTAGTGGTAGGAATAGCCATAGTATTAGCAAGAGTAGCAGTAGTAGTAGAACTAGTAGTAGTTGGATAAGTAGTAATAATAGTAGTAATAGTAGTAGTAGCAGTAGCAATAGTACTAGTAGTAGATGAAGAAGCAGTACTATTGGAAATGGGTGCAGAAGTAGTAGCAGTAGTAGTAGTAGTTGGAGGAGTAGTAGTAGTAGTAGCAGTAGCTGCACTAGTAGTAATAGTAGCCGCCGTTGTTCAAGTAGTAGAAGTAGCTGTATCAACAGTAGTAGTTTTAGAAGCAGGAGTCTCATTAGTAGCAATAGCGTTGTTGTAGTAATAGTTGCAGTAGTAGCAGTAGTAGTGGTGTTGGTAGTAGTAGTAGTAGTAGTAGTAGTAGCAGCAGCAGCAGCAGCAGTAGTTGTAGTAGTACTAGAAGTAGTAGTTGGTGTTTTTATTGTTGTTGTACTTGAAGTGATAGCTGTAGCAGCAGCAGCAGCAGTAGTAGTTGCAGTAATAGCTGTTGTAGTAGTAGTAGCAATAGTAGACATAGAAGGTGTAGTTGTAATAGAAGTAGTAGTAGTAGTAGTGGGAGTAATAGTAGTATTGGTAGTTGCATTAGTATAGTAGTTGTAGAAGTAGTAGTAGTAGGAGGAGGAGAAGTTCTAATAGTAGCAGTAGCAATCATAGTAGTAATAGTAGTAGTGGTAGTAGTAGCAGTAGAAGAAGAATTAGTAGTAGTAGTAGTTGTAGTAGTTGTAGTAGTAGTAATAGTATTAGTAGTAGTAGTAATAGTAGTAGGAATAGTATTTGTAGTAGTAGTAACAGGTGTAGCAGTAGTGGTTGTAGTAGTAGGGGTACAATGGTAGTCGCAGTAGTAGTAGTAGTAGAAATAGTCGTAGTAGGAGCAGTAGCAATAGCTATAGCAATAGCAGTTGTAGTAGTCGAAGTAGTAGGAGAAGTACTAGTAGCAGTAGTCGTAGTAGGAGTGGCAGTGGCAGTAGCAGTAGTAGCATTAGTAGTGGCAGCAGTAATAATAGAAGTAGTAATAGCAATAGTCATAGAAGCAGTATTAGAGTAGTAGTAGTACATGAAGTAGTAGCAGTAGTAGTAGGAAAAGTAGTAGTGGTGGTTGTAGTAGAAATTGTATTTGAAGCTACTGTGGTAGCAATAGCAGCAATTGTAGCAATAGTAATATTAGTAGTTGTAGTGGCATTAATAGCAATAGAAGTTGTTGTAGCAGCAGTAGTAGTAGCAGTTGTTGCAGAAGTAGTAGCAGCAGTAGTGGCAGCTATTGTAGTAGCAGCTATAGAAGCAGCAGCAGCAGTAGTATTAGTCGTAGAAGTAGTAGTAGAAGTGGTAGTAGTAGTGGTTATAGTTGTAGTAGCAGTAGCAGTAGTAATAGTAGTAGTAGCAGTAGCAATAGTAGCAGTAGTAGCAGAAGTCGTAGTAATAGTAGCAGTTTTGACTGTACTAGCAGTTACAGTCGCGGTAGTAGTGGTATCAGTTGCCATAGTAGTAGCAGTAGTTGCAACGGTAGCAGTAGTAGAATTAGCCATAGTAGTAGTAGTAGTAGGCTTAGCAGTAATGGCAGTAGTTGTATTAGTAGCAGTAGTAGTAGTAGGATTAGTAGTAGTGGTAGTAATAGTTGTTGCAGAAGTGGCAACAATAATAGTAGCAATTAGTAGTAGTAGTAATACTGGTAATAGTAGTAGTAATAGTTATGGTAGTTGTAGTAGTAGTACTAATTGTAATTTTCGTAGTAGCAGCAGTTGTAGTAGTAGGAGTAGTAGTAGTAGTAGCAATAGTAGTAGTGTTAGTAGTAGTTGAAGGAGTAGTAGGAGCAGCAGTAGTAGTAGTAGTGTTAGTAGTAGTTGAAGGAGTAGTAGGAGTAGTAGCAATAGTAGTAGTGTTAGTAGTAGTAGTAATAGCAGTACCGATAGTAGTAAGGGGAGTAGCAGTAGTACTATTAGCCGTAGTATGGCAGGAGTAGTAGTAGCGGTATTAGTAATAATAGAATTAGCGGTAGAAGTTGTAGGAGTTGCAGGAGTAGTAGTGGTAGCAGCAGTAGTAAGAATAGTAATAACAATAGCAGTAGTAGTTATAGGATGAGTGGCAGCAGTAGTAATAGCAGTAGTAGTAAGTAGTAGTAGTTGTTGTTGTTGTTGTAGTAGTAGTAGTAGTAGTAGTTTTTGTAGTAGTCGAAGTAGTAGTAGTAGGAGAAGTTGTAGTCGAAGTGGGAGGAGTAGTAGCAGTTATTGTAGTAATAGTAATAGTACTAGTAGTAGCAATAGTAGTAGGAGTAGTAGGAGTAGTTGTTGTAGTAGTAGTAGCAACAGTAGAAGTAGAAGTGGTGGTAGTTTTAGTAGTACTAGTAGTATTTGAAATAGTAGTACTATCAATTGTAGCAGTAGTAGCACAAGTAGTGGTAGTAGTAGTAGTAGTAGAAGTTGTAGCAGTAGTATTGGTCGTAGTAATAGTAGTAGGAATCGGTGTAGGAGTAGGAGTGGTAGTCGGAGTAGTAGTGATGTGGTACTAGTAGTAGTAGCATTGGTAGTAGTAATGGTAATAGCCGTAGTTGTAATAGTAGCAACAATAGCAATTGTAGTCGTTGGAGTAGTAGATGTAGTAGCAATAGTAGTAGTAGTAGTAGTAGAGACAGTAGTAGCAGTAGTAGTAGCAGCAGAAGTAGTAGTACTAGCAGTAGTAATAGTAGTAGTAGTAGTAGTCGTATTAGGAGTAGTAGCAATTATAGGAGTAGCAGCAGCAGCAGTTGTACTAGATGTCGTACCAGTAGTAGTAGAGGTTGTAGTAGTAGTCATATTAGTAGTAGTTGTGGTAGTAGTCACAGTAGCAGTAGCATTAGTTGAAGTTGCAGTAGTAGTAGTAGTTCTATTAGTGGTGGTGGCAGTAGTAGTTATTGTTATTGTAATAGTAGTAGTAATATTATTTGTAGTAGCAGTTGTTGTCGTAAGGGGAGTAGTAGTAGTTGCGGTAGTAGTATTAATACCAGAAGTAGTAGTAGTAGTGGAAGGACTAGCAGTAGAAGTACTTATAGTAGTAGTACTTGTAGTAGTGGGTGGAGGAGTAGTAGTAGTAATAGAAGAAGTAGTAGAAGTAGCCACAGCTGCAGTAAAAGTAGCGGTAGGAACAACAGTAGTAGTCGTAATAGTAGTTGTATTAGTAGTAGCAGTAGGAGTAGTTGTAGTACCAGTAGTAGGAGTAAGAACAAAAACTGTAGTAGGAGCAGTATTAGTAGCATAGTAGTAGTAGTAATAGCAGCAAAAACAGAAGGAGGAGTTGTAGTAGTAGGAGTAGAAGTAGTTGTATGAGTAGTAGGAGTAGGAGTAGTAGTAGTAAGAGTACGAGTAGTAGTAGGAGGAGGAGTAGCCGTAGTAGTAGTAGTAGTAGTAGTAGTAGTAGTAGTTATTGTTGTTGTTGTTGTACTGGCAATAACAGTAGGGGTAGTAGTTGTCGTAGCAGTAGCAGCAACAGCAGCAGCAGTATTAGTAGTAGTAGTAATAGTAGAAGTAGCAGTCGAACCAGTAGTAGTAGTAGTACCACTATGGCTAATACTAGTATTCCTACTACTTCTACTACTACCACTGCTACAACTACTACTATTGCTACTACTACTGTAACTAGTTCTGCTACTACTACAACTATTAGTATTGCTACTACTTCTGCTGCTACCTTTACTACTACTACTACTATTGCCACAACTGCTACTATTACCACAACTACTACTAGTACAAGTACTGCTACTACTACTACTACCACTACAACAATAGCTATAGGTACAAGTCTTACAACTACTACTTTTACTAATACTACTACTATTGCTTCAACTACTACTGCTACGACCAGTGCTACCGCAACTACTCGTGCTACTACTACTATTGCTACTACTGGTGCTACTACTACAACTTGTACTACCATTGCAACTACTACTACTACTTCTACAACTACTATTACTGCTACTACTATTGCAACTACTACTAATGCTCTTACTACTGCTACTACTTCTACCACTTTTGTTACTACAACTACAACTACTCCTACTTATACCACTGCTGCAACAACTAGTATTACTATTAATACTTCTACTATTATCACTGCTACTACTTCTGCTACTACATCTATGATTGATACTACTGTAACTTCTACTACAACTGCTACTACAGCTACCACTGCTACTACTATGACTATTACTATTAAAATAACTACTACTACTACAACCACCACCACCACCACTACTACTACAACTAATACTGCCACTGTTGCTCCAACTACTACTACGACCACTGCTACTACTATTGCTACTACTACTACTGCTACTACTGCAACTGCTGCTTTTACTACAACTGCTAGCACTTTTACTACTACAGCCACTTCTACTATTCCTCCAACAACTACTACTGCTACTACAACAGACACTATAGCTACTGCTACAACTTCTACTAGGACTACTGGAACTACTATTGCTACTACTACTACTACTATTACTAATACTGCTACTACTACACCTACTATTACTGCTATTGTCGCTGCTGCTACTGCTACTACTACTACTACTACTGCTACTGCTACTAGTACTACTACTGTTGCAACTACTACTATTACTAGCAATAGTGCTACTACTACTACCGTTGTTGTTGCTACCACTACTATTGATACTACTATTACCGTACTACTGCTCTATCACTGCTACTACTGATATGCCTATTGTTACTTATTTAGTTTCTAGTACTACTACTATTACTACTATAACTTCTATTGCTACTTATACTACTTCTACTACTACTACTACAGTTGTTGTTGCAGTTGCTGCTGCTGCTACTACTACTTCAGCAGCTACAAATACTGCTACTACTACTATTACCGTACTACAAATACTACTACTACTGCTGCTGCTAATATTGCTGCTACCTCTACTACTACTATACCTACTACTTCCCCAAATACTATACCTACTTCTTATCCTACTACTACAACTTCTGCTACTATGGCTACTACAACTACTGCTACTACTTCTACTACAACAACTATTATTATCGCTGCTACTGCTACTTCTACTCCTACTACAACTACACCGACTACTAATCCTACTCCTACTCCTATTCCTACTGCAGCAACTACTACTACTACTACTACCAATAGTACTCCTATTGTTAATGTGGTGCTACAGTTGCCACTCCTACTACTACAATAACTACTACTACGACTACTACTACTTCTTCTTATTCTTCTATAATAACTACTACTACTACTACTACTACTACTCCTGCTTCTGCTACTGCTGCTACTCGTACAACAACAACAACTACTACTACTACTACAACTACTACCAATTCATACACAGCAACTACTACTCTTGTTACTACTACTACTACTTCTGCTACTACTACTACTCCTACAACTCCCACTACTACTTTTACTACTACTACTATAACTACTACTTACTGCTACTGCTACTGCTACTACTACTACTACTACTACTACTACTACTACTACTATTACTACTACTACTGCAACTACTCATTCTACTCCTATTTCTACTACTACTGCTACTACTAAGACTCCAACTACATTACTACTAGTACAATTTCTACTACAACTACTACTCCGTCGACTACTCGTACTACTACAACAACTATGAATACAACTACCACTACTACTTCTAATGCTACCGTTGTTGCTACTACTACTTTTACTACTACTACTGCTACAAATACTACAACTACTACTCTTACTCCAGCTCCTACTACTGCTACCACTACTACTCCACCTCCTACTACTACTATAGCTACTACTCCAACTCCCTCTCCTACTACTATTGCTACTACTACTCCTCCTCCTTCAAAACTACTACTGATGCTTCAGCAACTCCAACAACTACAACTCCAACTACTACTCCAACTACAGCTCCAACTACTACTACAACTACAACTACAACAACTACTACTACTACTACCTCTACTGCTACTAGTACGACAAATAGTACAACAACAACAACAACAACAACTACTACTACTACCACCACCACTAATACTAATATTACTACTACTACTGCTACTGTCGCCACTACTACTACTACTACTACTACTACTACTACTATTGCTAATACTGCTACTACTACTACTATTTCTGCAGCTGCAACTGCTCCTACTACTACTTCAACTACTACTCCTGCTACTACTGCTAGTCCTACTACTACTAGGACTACTACTACTAGTACAACTACTTCACCTACTACAACTGTTACTACTACTACTGCTACTGTAACTACTACTACTATAACTAGTGTTACAACTACTACTACTACAACAACTACTATTGCTACCACTACTACCATCACTACTACTACTAGTACTACTACTAGTACTACTACTACTACTACTACTACTATTACTACTACTCCTACCACTACTATTGCTACCACTACAACAACTACACCTCCTACTACTACTCCAGCTACAACTCCAACTAATACTACAACTACTCCTACGCCAACTCCTACTGCAAATACTATGCCTATTATTACTACTATTACTCCTCCTCGTCCTCCTCCTACTACTACTAATACTACTATGACTACTACGACTACTACTGCTACTACAACTATAACTACGGCTCCTACAGCTATTGCTATTCCTACAACAACAACTACTACTAATACTACAACTAATCCACCTAGTACTACAGCCACATCTACTACTATTATAACTACTACTACAACTATTGGTACTGCTCATGCTACAACTTCGACCATTACTACTATTGCTACTACTAATACCACAACTCATACTACAACTTCGACCAACACTACTACTACTACAACTACCACTCATACTACAACTCCACCTACTACTCATACTACAACTTTGACAAATACTACGACAACAACAACAACTACTACTAGTACTACTCCTGTTACTACTCGTAATTAAACTACTGCTACTACTACAACTAGTACTACTACTACTACTTTCGCTACTACTACTAATATTACTACTTGTACTACCATAACTATTTCTACTACTACTACTACTACTACTCCTACTCCCACACCTACAACTGCCACTACTACTACTCCTACTAGTAGTACTACAACTACTTCAAATCCTTCTATAACTCCAACTTCAGCTTCGGCTCCTAATACTTCTCTTACTAATACAACTGCCACTACTACTGCTGCTTCCACTACTGGTGCTACTACTCCTACTTCGACATATACTAATTCTACCACTATTACTAGTACTTCCACTACAACAACAACAACAACAACAATAACAACAACAATAACAACAACAACTACTACTACTGCTGCTGCTGCTGCTACTACTACTACTACTACTAGCACTCCTAACCACTACTACTACTATTAGCCCAAATCCTACTATTACCGCTACTCCAACTCCTATTCCTACTATTACTCGTACTACCACTACTACTACTACCACCACCACCACAACAACAAAAACTACTAGTATTACTATACTACTACTCCTACTCCTACTACTACTTCTACTCCTAACACTCTACTTCTACTACTACTATTAATACTACTACTACTCCTACTCCTCCTACTATCACTCCTACAACTTGAACTACTACTACTACAACACTCCTACTATGACTACATCTACAACAACAACTTCCACGATGACTACTACTACTACTACTACTACTACTAATACTACTACTACTACTACTACTACTACTACTACTACTACTACTACTACTACTTTTACTACTACTACTACTTTTACTAATACTACTACTTCTACTATGACTACAACTACTAGTACTAATACTACTAATCCAAACAATCCTACAACTACAGCATCTGCTACAACAACTACTACTACTGCAACTGGTGCTACCACCACCACCACGACTACTACTATTACTATTGCTACTGCCACTACTACTATGACTACTACTACTACTACTCTTACTACTACTGCTGCTGCTACAACTCCTACTTCTACTACTACTACTACTACTACCCCAACTCCAACTACTACAACTCCAACTACTACCACTACTCCAACTCCTACCACTCCTACCACTACTACTGCTACTACTTCTACTGCTACTACAACTACTATAATGACTGTAAGTACAACTACTAGTGGTAATAGTAGTGTCTATAGCAGCAATTGCAATTATTGCAGTAGTAGCAGCAGCAATAGTAGCAGTAGTCGTGGAAGTAGTAGAAGTAGTAACAGTAGTGGTGGAAGTAGTAGCAGTAATAGGCGTAAAAGTAGCAGCAATCGTAGTATTAGCGAAAGTAGCAGTGACAGCAGCAGCAGCAGTAGGAGTAGAAGCAGTAGCACTTGTTCTAGTAGAAGTAGTAGCAGCAGTAGTACTAGTAGCAGCAATAGTAGCATAATTACTACTACTACTCCTACTCCTACTTGTCCTACTACTACTGCTATTCTAATACCTCCTACTACTCCCACTTCTCCTACTCTAGCTACTACAACTACCACTTCTACTACTGCTACTGTTTCAGATGCTACTACTACTTCTACTGCTACTACTATTACTAGTCTTAGTACCACTAGTCTTACTACGATTACCACTCTTGCTGCTGCTGCTTCTAATTTTACTATGAATACTACTACTACTCTACTACTTCTACTACTCATACTAATACAATTACAACTACTTCTACGACAACTGTTACTACCACTGCTATTACTACTACTACTACAACTACTACTACAACTATGACTACTACCCCTACTCCTACTCCTACTACTGTTACTACTACTACTCCTACAACTACAACTCCTACTACAACTTCTACTGTTGCTGCTGCTACTCCAACTCCAACTCGTACTAATACTATAACAACTACTATTGCTACAACTGCTACTACTACTATAACAACTACTGCTACTACTACTACTCCTACTATTATAACTACAACTACTACTGCTGCTGTTACTACTACTACTACTACTACTATAACAACAGCTACTACTACTATAACTACTACTACTACTACTGTTGTTGTTGTTGCTACTACTACTACTACTACTAATACTAATACTAATATTATTACTACTACTGCTGTGCTACTACTACTACCACTAATACTGCTGCAGTTACTACTGCTACTACTAGTACAACTATTGTTGCTGCTACCACTACTATTACTATTACTAATTCTACTAATACTACTGTTGTTGTTGCTTCAGCTTGTCTTACTATTATTACTACTTTTCCTACTATGACTACTGTTGATACAACTATTGCTACTACTACTACAGCAACTAGTACATCTACAAGTACTGCAGCTACCATAATAGCTACTGCTATGGCTACAACAATAGCTACAATAACTCCTGCTACTACCACTACTGCTAGTTCTCCAACTAATACTACTACTGCAACTACCATTACTATTACTACTACTGCTGCTACTACTGCTACTGCTAAAGTTTTACTACCATTACTATGACTGCTACTACTATAACTGCTACTATTAGTACCGCTACTACTCCCACTACTACTACTGGTACTACTGCTACTACTACAATGGCTAGTGCTACCGCTACTACTGTAACTACAACAACTTCTACTACGACTACTACTAATGCTTTTACAACTACTACTAGTTCTCCTACTCTTGCTTCAACTACAACTACTACTACTACTACCCCAACTACTAAAACTACTAATACAACAACAACAACTACTACTACCGCTACTACAACTATGATGACTACTACCATTACTACTACTACTACTATTTGTACTACTATATTACTCTAACTACTACTACTACTTCTCCTACTTCTACTACTTTTTTTACTACTGCTACTGCTATTACGATTGATGCGGCTGCTACTACTGTTACTAATACAAGAACTACAACAACTACACTACTACTACTTTTGCTATTGCCGCTACAACTACAGCTACTACTGCTACGACTACAACTACTACTACTACACTACTACTACTACTATTGCTGTCGTTGGTATTGCTACTACTACAACAATTGCTTCTGCAACTGCTACTACTATTGCTACTGCTTCTACTACTTGTACTACCAGTACAACTGCTGCAGCTACTACAAATACTACTACTACAATAGCTGCTACTACTACTAGTAGTGCTACTTCTCCTACTAGTTTTACTATTGCTAATACTATGACTAGTACGCCTACGACTACTACTACTGCTACTACTACTCTAGCTGCTACTTTGGTACTCCTACTACTACTACAACCACCACTACTACTACTATTACTATTACTACTACTACTACTACTACTACTGTTGTTGCTGCTGCTGCGGTTACTTGTACTACCACTACTACTGCTGCTGCTACTACTACTCTAGCTACTGCTTCTACTACTATTACTACGACTACTGCTGCTACTACTGCTACTACTATTACTACTACTGCTACTACTACTACTGCTAAAACTACTACTAATACTGCTACTGCGACTCTTACAACTACCACAACCACTTCTACAACTAAAACCACCACTACTAATACTAGTACTACTATTACTACTAGTACTACTATGACTACTGCTACTATGATTGTTGCTACTTCTGCTGCTGCTGCTACTACTACTACTACTACTACTAGTACTACTACTACTAGTACAATTGCTTCTACTACTATTCGAACTGCTACTTCTAATTCTCCTCCTACTACTACTACTACTATTACCACAAGTATTGCTAATACTACTACTACAACAACTACTACTATAGCTACGACCATTAAAACTTCTACTACCGTTATTGCTACTGCTCTTGTTACTGCTACAAATAATTACCACTACTACTACTATTGCAACTGCTATCTCTACTACTACAACAACTAAAACTTCTCCTGCTACAACTATTATTAATCCTCCTACTACTACTAATATTACTACAACTCCTACAGCTACAACTACTACTGCTACTGCTACTACTACTACACCTACAACTTCTGCTACTACAATAACTACTACCACTACAACTACTACAACCACGACTACTACTCCTACTACTACCACTACTACTCCTACTACTTCCACTACTCCAACAAAAACTACTACAATTACCACTCCTACTACTACAACAACTTCTTCTGCTGCTACTACTACTACTACAGCTGTTGCTGCTACTACTACTACTTCTACTGCTGCTGCAGCAACTAGTACTACTACTACTACTACTACTCGTACTACAATTACTATTGCAACAACTGCTACTACGGCAGCTGCTATTACTACTACTACTACTAATACTACTACTACTGCTGCTACAACAACAACAACAACAACTACTACTACTGCTGTTACTAATACTACTACTACTACTAGTACTCCTACTACTGGTACTACTACTACTACTCCTACTACAACTACTACTACACCTACTACTGCTACTGCAACTATTACTACTACTTTTACTATAACTACTATTACTACTACTACTGCTACTACTACTATTACTCCTACTACTGCTACGACTACTACGAATACAACTACTATGACTACGTCTACTACTTTCACTTCTACTACTGCTGCTGCTGCTACTATTATTACTACTACACCTACTACTACTGCTGCTGCTGCTGCTACTACCACTACACCAACTACTACTGCTCCTGCTACTACTACTACTACAACTACTATTCCTACTCCTACTCCTATTACTGCTACTTCTACTATTCCTCCAACTATTACTACTCCGGCTAATATGACACCAATGCCACTCCTTCTGCGGCTACAACTCCTACTACTACTACTGCCCCCACTCTAATTGCTACTACACTCATTACCACTCCTACTCCTACTCCTCTTACAACCACAGCTACTATTACTACAACAACAACTACTACTACTACCACGACTACTACTACTAATAATAATAACACAACAAAAACCACTCCTACTACTACTCGGATCACAACTACTACTACTAATACTACTATTACTACTACTACTTTGTTGTTGTTGTTGTTGTTGCTAATACTACTACTATTACTTCTACTACTAGTGCAATTACTATAACTACTACTCCTACTGCAGGTACTGCTACAACTAACACTAACCCTATTATTACTACTACTCCCACTACTACAACTACTAATACTACTATTGCTACCACCCTGACTTCTACTACTATTACGACTACTACTATTCCCACCCCAACTCCAACTCTTACTGCTACTACAACTACTACCACTGCTGCAACCACTTGTCCAACAAATATAACTTCCACTACTACTCCTACTATAACTTTGACTACAACTACTACGATAACTACTATTACTACTACTACTACTAATACTACTAGTGCTGCTGCGGGTAATACTACTACTACTACTATTACTAATAATAACATCACTACTGATGCTACTACTGCTGCTACTACAACTACTAGTACTGCTATACTAATACAACAACAACTACTAGTAGTAGTAGTAGTTCAACTACTACTCTTACTTCTACTGCTGCTCCTACAACTACTATGACTTCTACTATTACTACAACTACTACAACTACTACTACAATTACTACAACTACAGCTACTGCTACTACTACTATTACAACTACTTCTAGTACTATTACTCCTATTACTACCACTACCAACACTGCCACCACTACTACTACTTCTTCTATTACTACTCCAACCACTACAGGTATTACCACAAGTATTTCTACGACTACAATTAATACTACTAGTAACACCACTCCAAGTAGAAGTACTACAACTACTACAACTCCTACTATAACTCCCAAGTCCAACTCTGACTCATTACTACTACTCCTACTACCTCCACTACTACAATTACTACTACTACGACTACCCCTAATCCAACTCCTACTTCCACTCCTACTAATACTATTGCTATTACTACTGCAGCTACTACTACAACTACTAGTGTTACTACTAAAGATGTCGGTGCTGGTACTTCTGCAACTGCTACTTCTACTACTACTACTACTATTATTACAACTACTACTATTACTAGTGCTTCCACTACAGCAACAACAACAACTACTACTAGTACTACTACTCCTACACCTACTAATACTACTACAATTACTACTACAAATCCTACTTCTACTCCAACTCAAACTCCAACTCATACTATTACTACAACTACTACTACTCCTAAAACTACTCCTACACCTACACCAACTACTACTTCCACTCCTACTACTGCAACTTCTCCTACAGCTACTGATACTACTTCTACTCCCACTACTACTCCTACTACTACTACAACAACACCTACTCGAACTCCTACTACTATTATTGCTACCGCTACTACTTCTACTACCACAACTACTACGACCACCACCACCACCACTACTACCACAACTAATACGACAACAACTACTACTACTTCTACTACTTCTACTACTAGTATAATTGCAACTATTACTACTTGTACTACTACTAATACTACTTCCAAAAATACTAATGCTATAACTACTCCTACTACTACAACTACAACTACTATTACTACTTCTAATACTAACACACCTACTACTTGTACTACTACTACTACTACGACCACGACTACTACTACTCCTACTCTTACAACTGCTACTATTAGTACTACTACTACTACTACTACTACTACTACTACTAATACTCCTACTACTGCGACTACTACTAATACTCCTACTACTACGACTACTAATACTACTACTACTACCACAACAACTAATAGTACTACTACTCCTATAACTACTGCTACTCCTACTACTACTACTACTACTACTACACTCCTACTATGACTACTACCAATAGTTCTACCATTAAAACTACAACCACTACTACTACTACTCTTACTAATACTACTCCTCTTGCTACTACTACTACCCCTATTCCGACTAATAGTACTACTCCAAACACTCCTACTACTACTGCTACTGCTACAGCTACTATTACTTCTCCTATTACTACAGCTATTGCTACATTTACTACTGCTACTATTGCTACTACTGGTTCTACTACTACAACTACTACTAATATTACTACCACTACTACCTGTAGTACAACTACTGTTACTACTATCACTACTGAAGCAGCTAATGCTGCTACTACTACTAGCGCTACTGCTACTACTACTACTACTGCTACAACTACAACTACTAATACTATTGCTACTACTAACACTACTACTACTACTACTAGTACTACAACAACTACTCCAACTAATCATATAACTAGACTACTACTACTACGACTTCTGTTGCTGCTATTGCTACTACTAAAACTACTGCTGTTACTACTTCTTCTTCTGCTTTCTACAACTACTACTACTACTACTAGTACTACTCCTACTACTACTACTACGACTACTACTACTACTACTACTACTACGACTACTGCTACTACAACAACAACAACTACTACTACTAGTACTACCACTACTATTTCGACTGCTACTACTACTACTACTACTCTAATAATTGCTACTACTACCACTCCTACTAGCAGTACTACAACTACTACAACTCCTACTACTACCATTGCTACAATTACTACTAGTACGATAGCACCTAATACAACTCCCACTACTACTCCTACTAATACTACTGCTACTATTAGTTCTACTGCTAACGCTGTTGTTGCTGGTGATTTCGCAACTAATACTTCCACTACTACTACTACTGCTACAACAACAACTACTATTACTAGTACTTCCACTACAACAGCAATAACAACAACTACTACTACTCCACCAACTTCTACTACTACTATTACTACTATCACTACTACTACTAATTCTAAAACTCCCATTGCTATTACTACTACTACTACTCCTACTTCTACTACTCGTAACACTCCTAAAACTTCTACAGCTACCTACTAATCCTAACACTCCTATAACTTCTGCGACTACAACTCCTACTGCTACTACTACAACACACCTACTACTACTACTATTACTACCACTGCTACTGCTGCAACTATGACTACTACTACTGCAATAACTATTACTATACGACAAATCCTACAGCTACTAATACTACTACTACTACACTCCTACTGCTACTACTAGTACTACTACTAATGCTACTGTTAATACTACTACTACTGTTGCTGCTGCTGCAGCTATTGATGCTACTACTGCTACTGTTAATTCTACTACAAATATGACTACTATTTCTACTGCTACTACTACTACTACTACTACTGGTACTACTACTACTACGCATGTGACTACTTCAACCACTATGGCTAGTACTACTAAAACTAGTCCTACTGCTACTCCAACTACTACTACTACGACTACTAAAACTACTCCCACTGCTACTAATTCTACAAATACTAACACTACTACTTCTGCTGCTACAACTACTACCACTAATACTACTACGCCAACTAGTACAGCTCTCCTACACCAACTCTGACCACTACTCTGACTACTTCAACTACAACTACCACTACTACTGCTACTATTGGTACTATCACTACTGTTGCTGCTATTGCTACTACTACTACGGCTATTATTGCACTACTACTACTACTGCTGCTATCACTACTACTACTACTACTCCTCCTCCTCCTCCTACTACGACTACTACTGTTGCTGCTTCTCCTACTTCTACTGCTCCTACTACTTTTCTACTACTACGGCTATTGCTACACTTACTACTGCTACTATTCCTGCTACCACTTCTACTACTACTACTACTACAACAAGAACAACTACTACTACTACTTGTAATACTACTACTATTTCTACTACTAAAGCTGAAGTTGCTGATGCTACTGCTACTACTAGTACTACTACTTCTCCTACTACTACAGCTGCTACCACAACTACAACTACTACTGCTACTACTAACACTACTACTACAACTACTACTACAACAACAACTCCAACTAATCCTATAACTATAACTACTACCATTACTACTTCAGTTGCTGCAGTTTCTACTACTACTACTACTATTACTGCTACTACTACTACTACGACTACTACTACTAGTACTGCTGCCACTACTACTGCTACAACCACAACTATGACTACTACTACTACTACAACTACCAATAGTGTGACTCCTACTACAACTACGACTACAACTTCTACTACTAGTAAAATTATGACTACTCCTACTGTTGCTGCTACTCTTGCTACTACAACTACTCGTACTAATACTACTGCACCAAACACTTCTACTACTACTACTACAACAACTACTGCTACTGCTACTGCTACTACAACAACAACAACAACAACTACTACTACTACTCCAACGACAACAACAACAACAACAACTACTACTACTACTACTACAACTACTACTACTACTACCACTCCTGCTACTACTACGACTGCAAATTCTTCTACTACTACTAAAACAACTACATTACTACTAATACAACTGTTACTACTACTATTCCTTCCACTTCTGCAACTACAACAACTACGATGAATACTACTACTTCTAGTATTGCTGCTGTTGCTACTAATAGTCCTACTACTACTACTAATACTATTACTGTTGCTACTACTACTCCTCCCCCTACTACTACTTCTGCTACAATGACTCCTACACAAACTCCTACAGCTACTATAACTCCTGCTAGTACTACTGCCCCTCCTCCAACTACAACTGCTACCTCTAACCCAACTACTACTACTCCAATTACTACTCCTACTCCAACTCGGACTATAACTACAGCTACTATAACTAATACTACAAGTACTACTACTACTACGGCAACTACTCCTGCTACTACCCCTACAACTACTACTACCTCTGCTTCTACTACGACTTCCACGACTTCTACTACTACTATTACTAGTACTATAACAACTACTCCAACTAATCCTATAACAAGAACAACTACTACTATTTCTGTTGCTACTATTGCTACTACTACAACTATTGCTACAAATACTTCTACTACAACTACTACTACTATTGTTGTTGTTGTTGCTGCTACTACTACTACAACTACTGTTACTACTACTGCTACTACTTTTTCTTCTTCTTCTTCTACTACTACTACTAGTATTACCATTACTATTTCTACTACTACTACTACTACTACTATAACTACTCCAACTCTAATAACTGCTACTACTACTCCTCCTACTAGTAGTACTACAACTACAACTCCTACTATAATTCTGACTCCAACTCGGACTCATTACTACTACTCCTACTACTACCACTGCTACAATTACTACTACTATGACAACACCTAATGCAACTCCTACTACTACTCCTACTAATACTACTACTACTACAATTAGTGCTACTACTACCGCTGTAGCTACTGGTGCTTTCGCAACTAATACTTCTACTACTACTACTACAACAACAACAACTACTACTACTATTATTAATACTTCCACAACAACAACAACAACTACTACTACTACTACTCCCACTCCTACTACTGCAACTACTATTACTATTACAACTCCTACTACAACTCCAACTCACACTCCTACTCATACTATTACTACAACTACTAATACTCCTAAAACTACTCCTACCCCAACACCAACCCCTACTTCCTCTCCTACTACTACTCCTACCCCAACACCAACTCCTACTTCCACTCCTACTACAACACCTTCTCTTACACCTACTCCTACTACTACTACTGCAACTACCACAACTACTACTACCACCACTACTACTACCACAACAACTAATACTACTACTACTACTACTGCTACTACTACTACTGCTACTACTACTACAACTACTACTAGTACAATTGCGACTATTACTAATCCTACTACAACTGATACTACTTCTACTAATACAAATGCTACTACTACACCTACTACTACTACTTCTTCTTCTAATACTAACACTCCTACTACTTGTACTACTACTACTACTACTACTACTACTACTACTACAACTACTACGATTACCACTACTCCTACTCCTACCACAACTACTATTAGTACTCCTACTACTACTACTACTACTACTACTACTACAACCCCTTCTACTATGACTACTAATACTACTACTCATACTACCATAACAACTACTAGTACTACTACTCCCAACACTCCAACAACTTAAGCTACTACTACTTCTACTACTACTACTACAACTACACTCCTACTATGACTGCTACTAATACTACTACTATTACCAATAATACTATTACTACTACTACTCCACCTCCTCCTACTACCACTACTTGTCCTCCTACAGCTACTACTACTACTACTATTCGGACTAATACGTCTACTCCAAACACTCCGACAACTACTTCTACTACTCTGCTACTGCTACTACAACAACAACAACTACTATAATAACCACTACTGCTGCTACTACTACTACTAATACTGCGATTACTACTGTGACTGCTTCTGTTACTACTACTACTTGTACAATGACTACTACTATTACTACTCCTCCTACTCCAACTCCAACAGCTACTACAACTACTACTACTACCACTACTATTACTACTACTACCACAAGTCCAACTACTACAACTCCTACTACTGCAGGTACTACTACTACTAATACTAACACTACTACTAGTTCTACTACTACTAATACTACTACTACTACTACTATTCCTACTCCTACTCAGACTATTGCTTCTACTACTACTCCTGCTTCTCCTACTACTAATGCTACTACCATTCCTGCTCCAACTCGTACTGCAACTACTACTCCTTCTACTTCTACTACACCTACTCCTACAACTACTACACCTACTACTGCTCCTACTCCAACTCCTGCAACTACAACTGCTACTACTACCACCACTACTACTATAACAACAACTACTACTACTACAACTACTACTTCTGCTACTACTACTTCTATTACTAGTATAATTACTACTACTACTACTCCACCTACTTCTACTACTACTAATACTACTACAACCACTACTACTACTAATTCTAACACTCTTCCTTCTTATACTCCTACTGCTAGTACTACTATTACTGCTCCTGCTTCTACTACTCCTAACACTCCTAAAACTTCTATGACTACCTACTAATCCTAATACTGCCATAACATCAGCGACTACAACTCCTACTACTCCTACTACAACAAGCCTACTACTACTACTATTACTACCACTGCTACTGCTACTACTATGACTACCACTACTACTGCGACAACTACTACTATATGACAAATTCTACTACTACTAATACTACTACTACTACTGCACTCCTACTACTACTACTAGTACTACTACTAATGCTACGGTTAATACTACTACTACTACTGCTGCTGCTGCTACTACTGCTAACACTAATATTAATACAACTACTATTGCTTATGCTACTGCTACTACTACTACTCTTGGTACTTCTACTATTACTCATACGACTACTACAACCAATATGGCTACTACGACTAATACTACTCCTACTGCTACTCCACCTACTTCTAGTACGACTACTAAAACTACTCCCACTGCTACTAATACTACTAATACTAACACTACTACTTCTACTGCTACAACCACTACCACTAATACTACTACGTCAACTAGTACAGGTCTCCTCCACCAACTCTGACTACAACTCCCACTACTTCAACTACAACTACCATAACTATTGCTACTATTGGTACTATTACTACCGCAATTATTACTACTGCTGCTGCTACTACTACTATTACTACTATTGCTACTACTATTGCAGCTACTACTGCACTACTACTACTACTACTGCTGCTATCGCAACAACAACTACTACTACTACTGTTGCTGCTGCTCCTACTGCTACTGCTCCTACTATTTTTCCTACTAATACAACTATTGCTACACTTACTACTGCTACTATTGCTACTACCACTTCCACTAATACTACTACTACTACTACTATTACTACTACTACTACTACTACTTGTAAGGCTACTATTACTACTAGTACAGCTGAAGTTACTGATGTTGCTGCTACTACTAGGGCTACTGCTACTCATACTACTACAACTGCTACCACAACTACAACTACTACTGCTATTACTAACACTACTACAACAACAACTCCAACTAATCCTATAACTATAACTAGTACTACTACTTTTGTTGCTGCTGTTTCTACTACTATAACTAATATTACTGCTACTACTACTGCTACTACGACTACTACTACTACTACTACTACTACTACTACTGCTGCCTCTACTACTACTACTACTACTACTACTACTACTACTACTACTACTACTACGCCTAATACTAGCACTACCACTACTACTACAACTACCACTCCTACTACTACTGCTACTACTACTACTCCTAATACTACTACTACCACTACTGCTACAACTACCATTCCTACTACTACTGCTACAACTACAATAATTACTACTACTACTACTACAACTACCACTAGTATGACTCATACTACCACTATGACTACAACTGCTGCTACTAGTAAAATTATGACTACTCCTACTGTTACAGCTATGCCTGGTACTACAACTACTCGTACTAGTACTCGTTCTAATACTACCACTCCAAACACCCCTACTACTACTATTATAACAACTACTGCTACTACAATAACAACTACTACTACTACTATTACTACAACAATAATAGCTACTACTACTACTACCACCACTCCTGCTACTGCTACTAGTAGTAGTAGTTATTGAAATAGCAGTAGTAGCCGCAGAAGTAGTAGTAGTAGAAGTTGTTATTATTGTAGGAGAAGTAGTAGTAGTAGTGGTAGTAGTAGTAGAAGTTGTTATTATTGTAGGAGAAGTAGTAGTAGTAGTGGTAGTTGTTGTTGTTGTTGTAGTTGTAGTTGTAGTTTTAGTAGTAGTAGTAGTGTCACTAGTAGTAGTAATAGTAGTAGTTTTTGTATTGGTGGGAGCAATTGTAGTAGTAGTAGTTGTTGTTGTAGCGGCAACAACAACAGTTGTATTAGTGAAGTAGTTATCATAGTAGTAGTAGCGGCAATAGCAGTAGTAGTAATGGTAGTAGTAGTAATAGTGATAGCAGAAGTAACAGTAGCCGTAGTAGTAGTGGTAGTATCAGTAGTCGTAGTAATAGTGGTTGCCATAGTAGTAGTAGTAGGAGTAGTAGTAGTAGTAATAGTAGTAATAGTACTAATAGTACTAGTAGTAGTAGTAGTAGTCGTTGTAGTAGTAGTAGCAGCAACAATAATAGTAGTAGCTATAGTAGCAGTGGTAGGAGTAGCAGTAGTAGTATGAGTAGCAGAAGTAGCAGTAGTAGCAGTAGCAGTAGTGGTAGTAGCAGTAATAGCATTGGTAATACTAGGAGTGGTAGTTGTAGAAGCAGAGGCAGTAGTTGAAGTAGCAGTAGTAGTAGTTATTGTTGATGTAGAAGTCACAGTTGCGGCAAAAGTTACGGTTGTTGTTGTGGTCGCAGTAGGAGCAGTAGTCACAATCTATGTAATAGCAGCTGTAGCAATTGAAGTTGTAGCAGAAGTAGTCATATTATTTATTGTGGGAGTAGTAGCATCCATAGTAGAAGTACAAGTAGTAGCAGAAGTCAAAGTTGTAGCAATAGCAGTAGTAGTAGTAGTAGTAAGAGCATCAATAATAGCCACAGTAGAAGTAGTAGTAGTAGTAGTAGTTGGAGTAGTCGCAGTAGCAGTAGCAGCAGCAGCAGCAGCAGTAGTATAAGTTGTACTTGCAGGAGTGCTAGTAGTAGTAGCAATGGGAGCAGTAGCAGCAAGGGCAGTGGTAGTAGTAATGGTAGTTGTACTAGTAGTAGTAGTAGTACTAGCAATACAAGTAGTAGTAGTAATAGTACTAGTAGTAGTCGGACTACTACTTGAAGTTATATAAGTAGTAGCAACAGGAGTGGCAGTAGTAGTAGCAATAGCAGCTGTGGTAGCAAGGGCAATAATAGTAGTAGTAGAAGTAGCGATAATAGCAGTAGTAGTAGTAGTATTAGTTGGGGAAGTAGTAGCAGAAGCAGCAGTCGTAGTACTAGCAGTAGTAGTAGCAGTAGCAGTAGCAGTAGTAGTAGTCGCAATAGTAGCAGTAGTAGTAGAAGTAGTAGGAAAAGCAGAGGTAGTGGTAGCACTAGTAGTAATGGTAATAGTAGTAGTAGTAGTAGTGGTAGTAGTAGTAGTAGCAGTGGCAGTAGCAGCAGTAGCAGTTGTACCAGTAGTTGTAGGAGAAGTAGTAGTAATAGTAGTAGTAGTGGTAATAGTAGTAGAAATAGTAGTAGTAGTAGTCATAGTAGTTGTAGCTGTAGTAGATGTCATACTGGCAGTAGTAGCAGTGGTGATAGCAGTAGTAGTAATAGTAGTAGTAGAAGAAGTAGTAGTAGTAGTAGCAGTGGCAGCCAAAGTAGAAGTAGTAGTAGGAGAACTAGTTGCTGTTAAATCAGCAGCAGTAGTAGTATTAACAATAGTAGTAGTAGTAGCCGTAGTAGAAATAGTAGAATTAGTAGTAGTAAAGTAACAGAAGTAGTTGCAGTAGTAGTAGCAGAAGTAGCAGTAGTAGTAGAAATAGTAGTAGAAGTCGTAGAACTGCATCTGTGGTAGCAATAGTTGTAGTACAGTAATCGTAGAAGAGGTAGAGCAGTAGTAGCAATAATAGCCGTAGCAACAATAACAGTAGCAGTAGTAGTAGGAGTAGTAGTTGTAGCAGTAGTACTAGAAGCCGCAATAGTGTGAGTAGTAGTAGTAGTAGTAGTAGTAGCAGTCTTAGTAGCTACGAAAAATGTTATCGTAGTAGTAGTAGCAGTAGTAGCAGCCGCAGCAACAGTAGTAGTAGTAGTAGCAGCAGTAGTATAGGTAGCAGTACCTGTATTTGCAGCAGTAGCAGCAGTAGTAGCAGTAGCAGCAGTAGTAGCAGTAGTTGCAATAGTAAAATTGGCAGTAGTAGTAATAGCAGCAGCAGTTGCAGCAGTAGCTGTAGTTATATTGATAGCAGTAGTAGTCGTAGTAGTAGTGGCACTTGTAGTAGTAGTAGTAGTAGTAGTAGCACTAGTAGTTGTAGTAGCAGTAATAGTAGCTGTAGAGGCAGTAATAATAATAGTAGTAGAAGTTATAATAGCAGTAGTAGCAGTAGTAATATCAGTACTAGTGGCAGTTGTACTAGAAGTAGCGGTAGTAGTAGAAGTAGTAGAAATAGTAGTAAAAGTAATAATAGTTGTAGCAGAAGAAGTAGTAGTAATAGCAGCAGTAGTAGCAGCAGCAATAGTTGCAGCAGTAGTATTGGTAGTAGTGGCAATGGCAGTGGCAATAGCAGCAGCAGTAGTTGTAATAGTAGTAGTAGTAGTAATAATAATAGTAGTAGAACTAGTCGATGTAGCAGTAGTAGCGGTCGAAATAGTAGTAGTAGTAGTGGCAGCAACAGAAGTAGTATTTGTAGTAGTTTTGGTTGTGGTAGTAGTAGTAGCAGTAGTGGTAGTAGTATTTATGGTTGTGGTAGTAGTAGCAGAAGTTGTTGTAATAGCTGCAGTAGTAGTTGTAGCAGAAGTAGGAGTACTGTGGTAGTAGTAATAGTAGTAGTAGTAGCAGTAGTTGTAACAGCAGTAGTAGTAGTGATAGTATTAGGAGAGTGAGTAGTTGTAGTAGTAGCAGCAGTAGCAATTACATTAATACCAGCAACAGTAGTAGTAGTAGTAGTCATAGTTGTAGTGGTAGTATTGGTAGCAGCTGTAGTAGTTGTTGTTGTAATAGTTGTCGTTGTAGAAGCAATAATGGTAGCAATAATACCTATTGTAGCAATATCGGTAGTAGCAGTAGTAGCTATTGTAGGATAATTAATTGTATTAGTGTAGTAGTAGTAGTAGTAGTAGTAGTAGTAGTAGTAGAAGCAGTTGTAGCAATAATAGTAGTAGTACAAATAATAGCAATAGTAGTAGCAGTAGTATTTGTAGAAGTAGCAGTAGCAGTAGTAGCACCAGTAGTAGTAGCAGCAGCAGTAGTAATAGTAGTAGAAGAAATTGTAGCAGAAGTTGTAAAAGTAGTAGCAGTTGTATTAGTAGCAGTAGCAGAAGTAGCAGTTGTACTTATTGTAGCAGTTGGAGTAGTATCACCAGTAGTAGTAACAGTAGTAACATCAATTTTAGTAGTTGTAGTAGTAGTTGCAGTATTAGCAGTTGCAGTAGTTGTAGAAGTACTAGTAGTGAAATTAGTAGAAGTAGTAGTCATAGTAGTAGTGGTAGTAGTAGCAAAAGAAGTAGCAGCAATAGTAGCAGTAGTGGTAGTTGTAGTAGTTGAAGCCGACACAGTGTAATAGCAGTAGTTACTGTAGTAGGAGAAGTAGTTGTAGTAGTAGTAGTTTTTGTTGTAGGGGAAGTAGTTGTAGCAGTATTAGTGGTAGTGATAGTAGTAGCTCAAGTAGTAGCAGTAGTAGCAAAAGTAGTAGTTATAGTGGTAGTAGAAGTACTATCAGTAGCCATATCAGCAGTAATAGATGTAGTAATAGTAGTAGCAGTAGTATTAGTTGTAGTAGCAGTACTAGAGGTATTACTAGCAGTAGGAGTGCCCGTAGCAGCAACAATTATAGCAGTAGTAGTAGCAATAGTGATAGTAGTGTCATAGCAGTACTAGTAGTAGTTGCTGTAGTAGCAGTAGTAGCAATAGTACTAGTGGTAGCATTAATCAGTGTAGCCATAATAGTAGTAGTAGTAATAGTTGTATTAATAGTAGCACTGGTTGTAGCCGAAATAGTAGTAGCAGGAGAAGCATAAGTAGCTGGAGCGATAGTAGTTGTCGAAGTAGTAGTAGTCATAGTACCTGTTATTGTAGTAGGAGGAGTAGTACTAGCAGTAGTTGTAGTAGAAGCTGTATTAGTAGCAAGAGTAGTAGAAGATGTGGTAGTAGTGCTAGTAGTAGTAGTAATATTAGCAGTATTAGTAGTAGTAGTAGACTAGTTATGGTGGTAATACTAGTTGTTGTTGTTGTAGTAGTAGTAGCAGCAGTAGTAGCAGTAGCAGCAGCAGTAGTAGTTATTGTAGTACTAGTAGAAGAAGAAGAAGAAGAAGAAGAAGAAGAAGTAGT
The DNA here is from genome assembly GCA_005019695.1 of Trichopus zeylanicus subsp. travancoricus. Classification (NCBI taxonomy): domain Eukaryota; kingdom Viridiplantae; phylum Streptophyta; class Magnoliopsida; order Dioscoreales; family Dioscoreaceae; genus Trichopus; species Trichopus zeylanicus. Next base: position 42,198 of record RXID01021768.1, on the reverse strand, counting down.
AGTAGTAGTAATAGTAGTAGTAGTAGTAACATTAGCAGCAGAATTAGTTGCAGCAACAGTCACAGAAGTAGTAGTCATAGTAGTGGTACCAATAGTATTAGCAACAGCAGCAGCAGTAGTATCAGTAGTATGAGCCGTAGTAGCAGTAGTAGCAACAATTATTGCAGTAGTAGTAGTAAGAGTGGCAACTGGAGCAGTAGTACTAGCGTGGTAGTAGTACTAGTAATAGAAGTAGTAGAAGTAGTAGAAGTAGCATTAGTCATTGTAAGAGCAGCAGTAGTAGCAGTAATAGTAGTTGTAGTAGAAGCGGTAGTAGTATAAGAAGTAGTGGTAGCAGGAGAAGTAGTCGTAATAGCAGTAGTAGTAGTAGTAGTAGCAGCAGCAGCAGTAGTAGTTGTAGTAGCTAAAGTAGTTGAAGTAGCTGTAGCAGTAGTAGTGGTAGTTGTAATAGTAGGAGCAGCAGCATCAGTAGTAGTAGTAGTCACAGTAGTAGAAGTAGAAGTAGCAGTAGTAGTACTAGTACTAGTGGGAGCATTTGTAGCACTAGAAATGCAGCACGACTACCATTAGTAGTAGTAGCTATACCAGTAATAGTTGTAGCAGAAATAGTAGTAGGAGTAGTAGTAGCAATCGTGTAGAAGTTGTTGCTGTAGCCGAAGTGGTTGTAGTAGTAATAGTAGTAGTAGCATTAGTAGTAGCAGTAGTAGTAGTTGCAGTAGTAGTAGCTTTAGTAACTGTAGTAGAAGTAGTAGCAGCAGTAGTAGTAGTTGTACTAGTAGGAGTAGCAGTAGCAATAGTAGTAGTAGGAGTACTGGTAGAAGTAGTAGTAGTAGCAGCTGCAAAAGTTGGACTTGCAGTAGTAGCAGTAGGATTTGGGGTAGTAGTATTGGTAGTAGCTGTAGCAGTAGCGGTATTAAAAGTAGTAGTAACTGTAGTAGTAGTCATAGAAATAGTAGTTATAGCTATAGCGATAGTAGTAGTAGCAATAGTATTTGTATCAGTAGTAGTAGTTTTAGAAGTAGTAGTCATAGTAGTAGTAGCAGTCATACTAATAGTAGTACTAGAAGCAATAGCAGTAGTAGTAGCTGCAATAGTAGTAGCAGTAGTAGTAACTGTACTAGTAGGAGCAATAGTAGCAAAAGTTGAACTAGCAGTAATAGTAGTAGTTGCATTTGTAGCAGTTGTAGTAGAAGTAGCAGACATAGTAGTATTAGCAATAGTCATCTTAGTAGTAGTCGAAGCGATAGTAGTGGTAGCCGTTGAGGTAGTTGTAATAGGTGTAGCAGTAGCACTAGTACTAGTAGTAGTAGCAGAAGCAGTAGTAGTAGTCGAAGTAATAGTAGTAGTAGTAGAAGTAATCATAGTAGTATTAGTAGCAGTAGTAGTTGTAGTAGGAGTAGTAGTATTAGCACTACGACTAGCAGTAGCAGTAGAAGTAACAGTAGTAGTAGTAGTAGTAGTAGTAGCAGTTGAAGTAGTAGTAGTAGTGTAGGCATATTAGCAGTAGTAGTAGATGTAGTCGGAGCAATAGTTGTAGTAGTACTAGTAGTAGTAGTAGTACTACTAGTAACTGTAGTTGTAGTACTAGTAGTAATATCTAGAGTAATAGTAGTAGTATTAGTAATAATAGTAGTAGTAGTAGTAGTAGTAGTAGTAGTAGTAGTAGTAGTAGTAGTTATAGGAGTAGTAATAGGAGTAGGAGGAGAAGTAGAAGTAGCAGTAGTAGTAGTAGTTGTAGTAGCAGTCATACTAGTTGTTGTAGTAGTAGTAGTAGTAGTTGGAGAAGTAGTAGCTGAAGTAGCAGTAGTTATAGTAGTAATTGTATTAGTAAGTGTAATTATAGTAGTAGTAGCAGCAGCGACAGTAGTAATAGTTGCAGTTGTAGTACTAATAATTGCAGTAGTAGTTGTGGTAGTAGTAGAAGAAGCAGGAGTAGTTATAGGAATAGTAGTAGTAGCAGAAGTATTAGTTGTAGTAGTTGGAATAGCAGTAGTATTAGTAGTTGCTTGAGTCATAGTAATAGTAGTAGTGGTAGCAGTAGTCGCAGTAGAACAAGTAGTACTAGTAATGGTAGTAGTAGTATTAGTGGTAGTAATAGAAGTAGCAGTAGTAGTAGTTGTAGCAGTAGTTGTAGTTTTAGTAGTAGTGGAAGGAGTCATCGAAGAAGTAGCAATAGAAAAAGTAGAAGTAGTAGCAGTAATATTTGTAGTAGTAGTAATAGTAGGAGCACTAGTTGTAGGAGTAGTAGTAGTTGTTATTGTTGTAGTAGCAGCAGTAGTAGTAATAATAGTAGTACTAGTAATAATTGTATTCATAGGAGTAGTAGTAATAGTATTATTAATAGTATTTGTTTCAGTAGTATTTGTAATAGTAGTAGTAGTAGTAGTAGTAGTAGTGGTATTAGTAGTAGTAGTAATAGTAGTAGTAGTAGTAGCAGCAGCAGCAGCAGCAGCAGCAGTAGTAGTAGTAGTAGTTGTTGTTGTTGTTGTTGTTGTTGTTGTTGTTGCTGTTGTTGTTGTAGTGGTATTTGCAGCAGCATCAGTAGTAGTAGTAGTAAAAGTAGTAATAGTTGTTGTTGTACAAGTAGAAGTAGCAGTAGTAGTACAAGTAGCAGTAATAGTAGTAGTAATAGTAGTAATAGTTATTGTTGTACAAGTAGAAGCAGTAGTAGTAGTACAAGTAGCAGTAATAGTAATAGTAGTAGTATTAGTAATAGTAGTAGTAGTGGTTGTTGTTGTAGTAGTAGCAGCAGCAGCAGCAATAGTACAAGTAGTAGTAGCAGAAGTAGTTGTTGTTATTGTCACAGTAGTAGTAGTAGTTTTGGTTGTTGTAAGAGTAGCATAGTATTAGTTGTTGTTATTATTGAAAGAGCAGCAACAGTAGTAGTAGTTGTAGGAGCAGCAACTATAGTATTAGCACTAGTAGTCTTAACAAGAGTAGTAGAGGTAGTATTATTGTAGTAGTTGTGGTTGTAGCAGCAGTAGTAGTAGTATTACTAGCAGTAGTAGCTGTAGTTGTAGTCGTAGTGGCAGAATCAATAGTAGCAATAGTAGCAGTCATAGTTATGGTAACAGTAGCAGCAGCAGTAGTAGCAGTAGTTATAGTTGTTGTAGCAATAGCTGTAGTAGGAGTAGTAGAAGTAGTAGTAGTAGTAGTAGTAGTAGTAATAGGAAAACTAGCAGTAGTAGTAGCTGTAGTAGTTGTGGCAAAAATAATAGTAGTAGTAGCAGTAGCAGTACAAGCTGTAGTTGCAGTAGTAGCAGCAGCAGTAGTAGTAGTTGTTGTTGTAGTATAGTAGCCGTAGTGTAGTAGTAGCAGCAGCAGCTGTAGGAAGATTAGAAGTAGTTAGTTAAAGTTGTAGTTATTGTTGTAGTAGTAGTAGCTGTAGATGTAGCAGCAGTAGCAGTAGTGGTAGTAGTAGCAATAGTTGTAGTAGCTATCGTAACAAAAGTCGTAGTTGTAGTAGCTTTATGTGTAGTAGTAGTGGCAGTGGCAATGGTCGTAATAGTTGTTGCTATAGTTGTACTAGTAGTAGTAGTATTAGCAATAGTAATTGTAGTTGTAGCAATATTAGTAGTAGTAGCGATAGCTATAGCAGAAGTGGTAATGGTAGTAGTAGCACTAGTATCAATCATAGCAGTAGTAGTAGTAGTAGAAGTGCTTGTAGCAATAATGGCATAGTAGTAGTAGTAGCGGTAGTAGTAGTTGTAGTAGCTTTATGTGTAGTAGTAGCGGCAGTAGCCGTTATAGTTGTTTCTGTAGTTGTATTAGCAGTAGTAATTGTAGTTGCAGCAGCAGTAGTAGTAGTAGCGATAGCTATAGCAAAAGTAATAGTAGTAGTAGTAGCACTAGTAGCAATCGTAGCAGCAGTAGTAGTAGAAGTGGTTGTAGCAATAGTGGCACCAGTAGTAGTAGTGGTGGTGGTAATAGTAGTAGTAGTAGCAGTAGCAATAGTAGTAGTTGTAGCCATAATAGTAGTAGTAGCAGTTGTAGTCGTATGAGAAGTAGTAGTACTTGTTGTTATGGCAAAAGTAGTAGTAGCAGTTGTAGTAGTTGTTGTTGTTATCGTAGTAGTAGTAGTCATAGTAGTAGCATAAATAGTAGTGGTAGTCATAGTAGTAGTCGTAGTTGTTGCATCAGCAGCAGTAGTAGTAGAAGCAGTAGAACTAGTAGTGGTAGTGGTGGAAGCAGTGGCAGTAGTACCTGTAGTTGTTGCAGTGGTAGTTGTAGTAGAACTAGTAGTAGTAATAGTAGTTGTAGTTGAAGCAGTAGCAGTATAGTTGCAGTAGTAGTAGTAGGTGTAGTAGAAGTAGTAGGAGACGTAGTAATAGTAGTAGTAGTAGTAGTAGTAGTAGTAGTAGTAGCTACAGTAGCAACAGTAGGAGCAATAATGGTGGTAACAGTAGAGTGTTTGTAGTAGCAGTTGTAGTAGTAGTGGTAGTAGAAGAAGTAGTAGTATCAGTAGTAGTAGTACTATAAGCAATACTTGTGGAAGTAGTAGCACCAGTACTAATAGTAGCTGTAATAGTAGCAGCAACAGTAGTAGTAGCCAAAGTAGTTGTACGAGAAGTAGTAGCAGCAATAGTAGTAGCAATTATAGTAGTATTAGTAGAAGAAGTAGTAGTACCCGTTGTAGTACCTGTAGTAGTAGCAGAAGCAGTACTAGTAGAAGTTGTAGCAGCAATAGTACAAGTAGTAGTAGTAGTAGCAGCAACAGTTGTAGTGTTGTTGTAGTAGTACTAGTAGTAGCAGTATGCAATAGTAGTAGCAGTAATAGTAGAAGTAGTAGTAGTAGTAACTATAATAGAAGTAGTAGTCATAGTAATAGCAGTAGCAGCAGCGGCAGCCATAGTAGTAGTTGTAATAGTAGCAATAGCAAAAGTAATAGCTATAGTCTTAGTAGTAGTTATTGCAGCAATAATGGTAGTAATAGTAATAGTAGTAGTTATATTATTATTATTATTATTATTATTAGTAGTAGTAGTAGTAGTAGTAGGAGGAGGAGGAGGAGGAGGAGGAGTAGTAGTAGTAGGAGTAGTAACAGGAGCAGCAGCAGTAGTAATAGCAGTAGTAGTAATAATAATAGTAGTAGTAGTAGTAGTTGGAGTAGTGGTGGTAGTAGCAGTAGTAGTAGCAGAAGTAGTAGTTGACGTAGCAGCACCAGTAGTAATAGCACGAGGAGTAGTAGTAGAAGGAGTAGTACCAGTAGTAGTTGTAGTGGTCAGAGTAGTAGTAGTAGTAGTCGTATTAGTGGCCACAATTGTAGTAGCAGCATTGGTAGTAGTAGTACCCATAGTTGGAGTCATAGTTGTAGTAGCAGCAATAGTAGTAGAGTAGTAGTAGCAAATGTTCTAGTCGCAGCAGTAATATTAGCAGTAGTAGCAGTTGTAGTTGCCATAGTCGCAACAGTTCTAGTAGCTGAAGTAGCAACAATAGTGGTAGAAGTCCTATTATTAGAAGTAGAAGAAGTCATAGTTATTGTTACCTAAGTAGTAGTAGTAGTGCCAGAAGTAGAAGTAGTAGAAATCGCATTAATTATAGTAGCAGCAATAGTAGTACCACTGGTTGTTGGAGTAGTAGGAGCAGTAGTAGTAGTAGCAACAACAACAACAGCAGCAACATTAGTTGTAGTAATAGTAGTAGTAGTACGAGTCGTAGTAATTGTGGCTCCAATAGTAGTAATGGCTACAGCAGCAGTAGTAGTAGCCGCAACAACAGTAGTAGCTGTTGCAGTAGTAGAAATAGTAATAGTGCTAGTAGTAGTAGCAGAAGCCATAGTAGTAGTAGTAGCAGCAGCAATAGTAGTAAATGTAGTACTAGTAGTAGCAGTACTACTACTGGTTGTTGTTCTTATATTAGTACCAGCAACAACAGCAGCAGCAGCAGTAGTAACAACAACAGTAGAAGCAAAAGTAGTAGTAGGAGTAGTAGTAGTAGATGTACTAGCATCAGCCGGAGCAATAGTTTTAGTCCTAGTAGCAACAGCCGTAGCAGCTGTACTAGTAGTAGTAGTAGTGCTAGTAGTAGTAGTAGTAGCTATAGTACTAGTGATAGAAGTAGTAGTAGGAGGAGGAGGAGGAAGAGGAGTAGTAGTAGTAGTAGTAGTAGTAGTAGTAGTAGTAACAGTAGTAATAAGTGTAGTAGTTATAATAGTAGTTGTAATAGAAATAGTAGGAGTAGGAGTAGCAGTTGGAGTATTAGTAGCAGTAATAATAGTAGTGTTAGTAGAATAGGAATAGCAGCAGGAGCAAAAGCAATAGTAGTAGTAATAGAAGTATGAGTAGTCATAGTAGTAGTAGTAGTAGTAGTAGTAGTAGTAGTAGTAGTAATAGTAGTAGTTGTTGTTGTTGTAGTAGCAATATCTATAGTAGTAGGAGTTGTAATAATTGTCGTACTAGCAGTAGTGGTATTATTAGGGGTAGTAGTGGTACTAGGAGTAGTAATAGTAATAATAGTAGCCGCAATAGTAATAGTAGTATTGGTAGTATCTGTTGTAGTAGTTGTAGTAGTAGAAGTAGTGAGAGTAATAGCAGCAGCAGCAATAGTACTAGTTGCAGCAATAATAGTAGTACTTGTGCTAGTAGTAGTAGTTGTACAAGAAGTTGTTGTAGCGCCAGTAATAGTAGTAGCAGTAGTAGTAATAGTAGTAGCAACCCTAGTAGTAGTAGAAGTAATACTAGTAGTAGTAATATTATTGTAGTAATAGTAGTAGTAGGAGAATTAGTAGTAGCAGTAGTAGTATTAGCAACAACAACATCATCGGGAGTAGTAGTGGTAGTTGTAGTTGTAGTAGTAGTAGCAGCAGCAGTAGTCGCATAAGTAGCTAAAGTAGTAGTAGTAGCAGCAGTTGTAGTAATAGCAATAGTAGTTGTTGTTGTTGTAGCAGTAGTAGTAGCAGCATTAGTCGGAGTACTAGTAGCAGTACTAGTAGTTATTGTAGCAATCAGAGTAGTTGTAGCACTAGTAGCAGTAGTTGTTGAAGTAGTACTAATAGTAGTAGTAGCAATAGTAGTAGTAGCAATAGTAGTAGTAGAAGTGGTAGTAGACTTAGTAGCAATAGTAGTAGTAAAAGTAGTTGTACTAGTAGTAGTGGTAGTAGTAGTAGTAATAGTAGTAGTAGTATTAGTAGTTATAATAGTAGTGGTTGTTGGAGGAGTTGTAGTACTAGTTGTTGCTGTTGGAGTAGTAGTTTAGTAGTAGTAGTAGTAATAGTAGTAGTAGTAGTAGTAGTAGTAGTAAGAGTAGTTGTTGTTGTAGTAGTAGTAGTAGTAGCAGTAGCAGTAGCAGCAGTAGTAGTAGTATAGTAGTAGTAGGAGTAGTAATAGCAGTAGTAATAGTAGTAGTTGTAGCAGTAGAAGTAGCAATAGCAGTGGTACTAGTTGTTGCTATTGTTGTTGTAGTAGTAGTCATTGTAGTAGTTGCAGCAGGAGTTGTGGTTGTATTAGCAGTAGTAGTTGTGGTAGCTATAGTAGAGGAAGTAGTAGCAGTAGCAGTAGTAATAGTAATAATAGTAGTAGTAGTAGTAGTAGTAGCAGCAGCAGCAGCAGCAGCATTGGTAGTAGTGGGTGTAGCAGCAGCAGTAGTAGTAGCATTAGTATTAGTTGAAGTAGTAGTAGTAGTAGTCGCAGAAGAAATAGTAGTAAGAGTATTAGTAGGAGTGATTGTAGTAGTACTAGCAGTAGTACTAGTTGTTGTAGTAAAAGTAGAACTAGTAGTAGGAGTTGCAATAGAAATAACATCATTTGAAGCAGTAATAGGAGTCGAAGTAATAGCAGGAGTGCTAGTGGTAGTGGTAATAGTAGTAGCAGGAGTAGCAATAGAAGTAGCAGATGTAGTTGTATTTGTCATAGTAGTAGTATTTGTCACAATATTAGTAGCAATTGTAGTAGCAGTAGTAATAGTAGTAGTAGAAGTAGCGGCAGTAGTAGTTGTAGCTGTAGTAATAGTAGTAGTAGTAGAAGTAGTAGTAATAGGAGTAGCAGTAGTAGCAGCAGCAGTAGTAGTAGTAGTAGGAGAAGTAATTGCAATAGTAGTTATTGTTAGTTTTCGAGAAGTCATAGTAGTAGCAGTAGAAGTAGTAGTAATAGTAGTATTTGTTGTTGTAGTTGTAGTACAAGTAGGAGAGTAGTAGTAATAGTAGTAGTAGTTGTAGTAGTAGTAGTAGTAGCAGTAGTAGTAGCAGTGGCAATCGCAACAATGCTAGTAGTGCTACTAGTAGTGGTAGTCATCATCATACTAGTCATAGGAATAGTGGTAGTGGAAGAAGTAGTAGTAGTAGTAATAATTGTACTAGTAGCACTAGTAGCAATAGTTGTAGTAATAGTAGTAGTAGTTGCAATAGTAGTTGTTGTAGTAGTAGAAGTAGTCGTTGTACTAGTATTAGTAGTCGTGGTAGTAGTAGTAGCAATTGTAGTAGGAGTTGTAGTAGTAGAAGTAGTTGTAGCAGCAGTAGTAGTCGTTATCGTAGTAGTACTATTAGCAGTTGTAAGACTTGTAGTTGTTGGAGTTGTAGTAGTACTAGCTGTAGTTGTTGTAGTAGTAGTGTAGTAGTTGTAGCAGTAGTAGCAGTAGCAGTAGTATTAGTAGTGGCAGTAGTAGCAGTAATGGTTAGTAGTAGTAGGAGGAGGAGGAGGAGTAGTAGTAGTAGTAGTAATAGCAGTTGTAGTAGTAGTAGTAGCAGTAGTAGTAGCACTAGTACTAGTAGTAGTTGTTGTTGTAGTAGTAGTTGTGGCAAAAGTAGTACATGTATTAGCAGTAGTAGTAGTAGTAGCTATAGTAGAAGAAGAAGTAGTAATAGTAGTAGTAGTTGTTGTTGTTGTTGTTGTTGTTGTTGCTATTATTGTTGTTGTGGTAGCACAAGTAGTGATGGGTGTAGCAGTAGCAGCAGCAGCAGCAGTAGTATTACTATCAGTTAAAGTAGTTGTAGTAGTAATAGTACTAGCAGTATTAGCAGGAGTAGTAGTAGTAGCAGTAGCAGTAGCAGTAGTAGTCATAGCAGTAGTAGTAGTAGGAGTAGTGGTAGTATTAGTAGCAGTAGTAGTGGTGGTGGTAATAGTAATAGTAGGAGTAGCAATAGAAGTTGCAACAATATTAGCAGCAGTAGTAGTAGTAGTTTCAGTAGTCGCAATTGTGCTAGTAGTAGAAGTAGCAGTAGTAGTTCGGGCAGTAGTAGCAGTAGAAGTGCTAGTAAAAGAAGTTGTAGAAGTTGTAGTAGTCGTAATATAAGTTGTAGCAGTAGTGCTAGAAGTAGAAGTTATAGAAGCCATAGTAGTTGTAGCAGTAGCAGTAGTAGTAGCAATAGTTGTTGTTGAAGTAGTAGTAGTAGTAGCAGTAGCAGCAATCACTATAGCAGCAAGAGTAGTAGTAGTTGTAGTAATAGTAGTAGTAGTATGAGTGGTAGTAATTGTAGCTATAGTAGTAGTAGTGCCTGCAGCAGCAACAGCAACAGTAGTAGCAGCAATAGTAGCAGCAGTAGTAGCAGTAATAGCAGATGCAATAGTACTAGTAGTAGTAGCAGTAGTAGCAGTAGTAATAGTACTAGTGGTCATAGTAGCAGCAGCCACAATAGTAGTAGTAGCAGCAGTAGCAGTAGTAGTAGTAAACGTAGTACTAGTAGTAGCAGTTGTTGTAGTAGCAGGAGCAGTAGTAGTAGCAGTAGTAGTATCAGCAAAAGTAGAACAAGTAGTATTAGCAACAATAGCAGCAACAGCAGTAGTAACTGCAGCAATAGCTGCTGGACTAGTAGTAGCATCAGTAGTAATAGTAGTAGTAGTAGTAGCAGTAGCAGTAGCATTAGTAGTTGTACTAGTAGTAGTCGTAGTGCTACTAGTAGTTGTTGTTATTGTAGAAGTAGAAGTAATAGAAGTAGTAGTGGGAGAAGTAGCAGCAGTAGTAGTATTAACAGTAGTAGTAGTTGTAGCAGTTGTGGTAGTAGTACTAATACCGATAGTAGGAGTAGCAGTTGTAGATGGAGTATTAGTAGTAGTAGTAGTAGCTATAGTACCAGTAGTAGAAGCAGAAGGATTAGTAGTAGTTGTAGCAGGAGTAATAATAGTAATATTAGTAGTGGTACTAGTATGGCAGTTGTAGTAGCAGCAGAAGCAGTGGCAATAATAGTAGGAGTAGTAGTAGCGGCAGCAGTAGCAGTAGTAGTAGTAGCGGTAGTAGTAGTAGTAATCATACTTGTAGTAGTAGTACTAGAAGCAACAACAGTAGAAACAGTAGGTGTAGCAGTAGTAAAAGTAGTACTAGTAGTCGTAGTGGAAGTAGTCAAAGTAGCAGCAGCAGTAGCTGTAGTGGCAGTAGTAGCATTAGCGAAAGTAGAAGGAGCAGTACTAAAAGCAGCAACAGTAGTAGTAATAGCGAAAGTAGTGGTAGTAGTAGTAGTAGCAATAGTAGCAATAGCGGCAGCAGTAGTAGTAGAAGCAGTAGTAGCAGAAGCAGTAGGAGTAGAAGCACAAGCAATAGTCATGGCAGCTAAAGTAGTAGTGGTAGTAGCTGTAGTAGTTGTAGTAGCAGTGGATGCAGTAGTTGTAGCAGTAGTAGTAGTATTCGCCATAGTACTAGCAGCAGTTCTAGTAGAAGCATTATTAGTAGTAGAGCCGAAGTAGTAGCAGAAATAGTAACTATAGTATAAGTTGTAGTAATAGTAGAAGCAGTAGTAGTGATATTCGCCGAAGTAGAAGTAGCAGTAGTAGTAGGAGGAGGAGAAGCGGTAGTTGTAGTAGTAGTACTAGTAGTAGTTGTAGCCAACGTAGTGAAAGTCGCAGTATTTCTAGCAGTAGTAATAGTAGAATGTGCAGTAGTAGCTGTAGTAGCAGTCATAGTAGTAGTAGTAGTAGTAATTGTAGTAGCAGTAGGAGTAGTGGTGGTGGTAGTAGTAGTAGTAATAGTTGTAGTAGTAGTGGTAGCAATAGTAGTCGTGATTGGAGTAGTGGCAGTCGCAATAGAAGTAGTAGTAGTTGTTGTTGTAGTAGAAGGAACAATAGTGGTAGCAGTAGTAGTAGAAGCCGAAGTGGTAGCAGTAGTACTAGTCATAGTCGTAGCCTAAGCAGTAGTACTAGTAGCAATAATAGTAGTAGTAGTAGGAGCAATATTGGTAGTAGGAGCAGCAGCAACAGCAGTAGCAGTGGCAGCAATAACAGCAGCCGTAGTAGTAGTAGTAGCAGCAGCAGAAGTAAAAGTAGTAGTAGTAGTAGCATTAGTGGTAGTAGAATTTGCAGTAGTAGCTACAGTTGTAGTAGCAAAAGCAGTAGTAGTACTGGTAGTAGCAACCGCAATAGTAGTAGTGGTGGTAGGTGTAGTAGTAGGAGTCACAGCAGTGGTATTAGTAGCAACTATAGTATTTGTGATAGTAGTATCGGAAGTAGTTGTAGCAGTAGCCGTAGTAGTAGTAGTGGTAGTAGTAGTAGTACTAGCAGTAGTAGTAATAGTAGTAGTCGTAGTAGAAGTAGTTGAAGTTGTAGTAGTAGTTGTTGTTGTAATAGTAGTCGGAGTAGCAGTAGCAGTAGGAGTAGTAGTTGTGGTAGTAGTTGTTATTGTTGTAAAAGTAGTATTAGTCATTGTAGTAGGAGCGGTTGCAGCAGCAGTTATAGTAGGACTCGCAATAGGAGTAGTAGTAGTAGTAGTAGCAGTAGAAGTCATAGTGGTTGTAGTTGTAGTTGGAGTTGTCAGAGTTGGAGTAGTAGTAGCAGAACAAGTTGAAGTTAGGGTAGGAGTAGCAGTAGGAGTTGTTGTAGGAATTATGGAATTAGGAGTATCTGTAGTAGTCAGAGTAGTAGTAGTAGTGGCAGCAGCTGTTGTAGTAGTAGTAGGAGTAGTTGTAGGAGTAGTAATAGGCGTAAGTGTTGGAGTTGGAGTAGTAGTAGGAGTAGTAGTAGTTGTAGCACTAGTAGTCGTAGAAGTGGTAGCAGATGTAGCAGTAGGAATATTAGTATTAGTTGTAGTAGTCGTTGTAATAGTAGTGGTAATACTAGTAGTGATAGTAGTAATAGCAGTAGTATTAGTAGTGAAAGTAGTAGTAGTAGCTATAGTAGTCGCTGTTGCAGTAGTAGCAGCAGCAGCTATAATAGTTATAGCAGTAATCGCAGTGGAAGTTGTTGTAGTAGCAATAGTAGTACTACTACTAGGGGTCGTAGTAGAAGTAGTAGTAGGAGTAGTGGTAGTAGTAGGTGTAGTAGTTGTAGTAACAACAGTAATAGTAGTAGCCGTGGTATCAGCAGTAGTAGGAGCAGTAGTAGTAGTAGTAGTAGTAGCAATAGGAGTAGTAGTTGTAGAAGTAGTAGTAGTAGTGTTATGGTAGTATTAGTAGTAATAGTAGTAGTAATAGTAGTAGTAGAAATAGTGGTAGTAGTTACAGCAGTAGCAATAGTGATAGTAATAGTAGTATTAGTAGTAGTATTTGTAGTTGTAGAAGTAGTAGTAGGAGTAAAAATAGTAGTGGCAGTAGTAGTAGCACTAGTAGTAGTAGCAGCCGCAACAGCAGTAGTAGTAGGTGTAGTACTTGTAGTTGTAGTTATTGTTGTTGTGATAGGAGTAGCTGTAGCAGAAGGAGCAGTAGTTGTAATAGTTGTAGTAGTGGTAGTAATAGGAGTATTAGTAGTTGTTGTAGTTGTAGTAGTAGTAATAGTAGTTGTAGTAGTAGTAGTATTAGTTGCAATCGTAGCAGCAGTAGTAGTAGCAATAGTAGTAGTTGTAGAAGTAGTAGGAGTAGTAACAGCAGCAGCGACAGTAGTAATAATAGTAGTTTTAGTTGTAGTAGTGGTTGTTATAGAAGTAATATTAGTAGTGGTAGAAGGGGTAGTAATATTGGTAGCAATAGCAGCAACAGAACTAGTAGTAGCAGCAGCAACAGCAGTAGTAGTAGATGTGATAGAAGTAGCAGCAGCAGTAGAAGCAGCGGTAGTAGTAGTAATAGTACTAGTAGTTGTAGTAATAGTACTAGTTGTACGGGTAGTGACAATTGGAGTATTAGCAGCAAAAGAAGTTGGAATAGGAGTAGTAGTAGTCGTAGCAGTAGTAACAATAGAATTAGCGGAAGTAGTTGTAGTCATTGTAGTAGCAATAGTAGTAGTAGCAGTAGTAATCATTGTAAAACTAGTAGTAGAGGTAGTAGTAGTAGCAGTATTTGTCGCAATAGTAATAGTAGTATTGGTAGCTGTAATAGTAGCAATAGTAGTTGCAAAAGTAGTTGTTGTAGTAGTTGTAGCAGCACGTTGTAGCAGCAGCAGTGGTCGCAATTATAGTGGCACAAGTAGTACTAGTAGCAGTAGTAGTTGTAGTGGTAATAGTTGTAGTAGTAGTAGCTGTACTAGCAATATTAGCCGTAGTGGTAGCAGTAGCAGTTGCTATTGCAGTAGTAGCAATAGCAGCAGTAGCAATAGTAGTAGCAATAGTAGTAATAATAGTGGTGGTAGCGGTAGTAGCAACAATAGCATCCGCCGTAATAGTAGTAGTAGTAGAAGCGGTACTAGTAGTAGACATAGCAGTTGCAATAATAGTAGAAGCGGTAGTTGTAGAAGTTGTAGTAGTAGTGCTAGTACCAGTAATAGTATTAGTAGCAGTAGAAGTAGAGATTATAGCAGTAGTATTGGCAGTAGTAGTAGCATTCATCGTAGTGCTAGTAGTAATCGTAGTTGAAGCATTATTAGTAGTAGCAGAAGTAGTAACTGTAGTACTAATAGTAGCAGTAGTAGAAGCATAGTAGTCATAGTCGCCGAAGTAGAAGTAGTTGTAGTAATAGTAGTAGGAGAATTGGTAGTTGCAGTAGTAGTAGCAAGAGTAGTAGTAGTAGTACTAGCAGCAATCTTCGTGGAAGTAGTAGTATTTTTAGCAGTAGCACTAGTAGCAAATGTAGTAGCAGTAGCAGTAGTAGTAGCTGTAGCAGCAGTAGTTGTCGTAGCAGCAGTAGTAGTAGTGGTAGTAGTAGTAGCAGTAGTTGCAGTAGTAGTAGTAATAGCTGTAGTAGTAGTCGCAATTATAGTACTGGTAGTATAAGTAGTAGTAGTTGTTGTTGTTGCTGTAATAGTAGCAGAAGTAGCAGTAGTGGTAGCAGTAGTAGTAGAAACAGAAGTGGTAGTAGCAATAGCGGTGGTAGTAGTAGGAGTAGTACGGCAGCAGTGGTAGTAGTAGTAGTAGCAATACGACAAGTAGTAGTAGTAGTAGTAGAACAAGAAGTAGTAGTTTTAGTAGCATTAGTAGTAGTAGAAGAAATAGTAGTAACTGCATTTGTAGTAGCAAAAGTAGTAGTAGTAGTAGCAGCAGCCGCAATAGTAGTAGTCGTGGTAGGTGTAGTGGTCGCAGCAGTTGTAGTCATAGTAGTATTAGCGATAGCAGTTGTTGTAAAATTAGTACGAGTTGTAGTCATAATAGAAGATGTAGTAGTTGTAGTAGTAGCGCCCATAGCAGGAATAGCAGTAGTAGTTGTAATAGCTATAGCAGTAGTCGCAATTGTAGTAGTAGTCACAATCGTAGTAGTAGTATAAGTAGTTGTAGTTGTTGTTGTTGTTGTCGTAGCAGAAGTAGTAGTAATTGTAGCCGAAGTAGTAGAAATAGAAGTGGTAGTAGTAATAGCGGTGATAGTAGTAGGAGTAGTAGCGGCAGCAGTTGTAGTGGTAGTAGCAGTAGAAGAAAAAGTAGTAGTATTAACAGCATTAGTAGTAGTAGAAGTAATAGTAGTGACTGCAGTTGTAGTAGCAATAGCAAAAGTAGTACTAGTAGTAACTGTCGCAATAATAGTAGTAGTGGTAGGTGTAGCAGTAGCAACAGTAGTTGTCATAGTAGTATTAGCGATAGCAGTTGTAGTAAAAGTAGTACTAGTAGTTGTCTGGTAGTAGACGTAGTAGTTGTAGTAGCAGCACCCGCAGTAGGAATAGCAGTAGTAGCAGTAGCGGAAGTAGTAGCAGCAGCAGCAGTAGTAGTAAAGGACAAGCAAGAGAAGTAGTAGTAGCACTAATAGTAGTACAAGTAGTAGTAGTTATTATAGTGGTGGTAATAGTAGGAGTAGTATCTATAGTAGTGGTAGTAGTAGCAGTGGTGGCAATAGTAATAGCAGTAGTACAAGCAGCCGCAATTGTAGTAGTAGCAATGGTAGTAGTAGTAGTAATAGTGGCTATTGTAGTAATTGTAGTAGTAGTAGAAGTAGTAGAAGTAGAAGTAGAAATACTAATGGCAGTAGTAATAGCAGCAGGAGCAACAACTGTAGTAGTAGTAGTACTACTACTACTACTAGTAGTGCTATTAGCTGTAGTTGTTGTTGTAGTAGTAGAAGTAACAGTAGTATTTGTAGTCAGAGAAGTGGCAGCTGTAGTAGTGGCAGTATTGGCAACAACAACAGTAGGCAGAGAAGTAGTAGTAGTAGTAGTAGTAATAGTAGTTGTACTAGTTGTAGTAGTAGTAGCAGCAGCCATAGAAGTAGTAGTATAAGTAGTAGTAGCAATAGTAGTAGTAGAAGTAGTAGTTGTTGTAGCAGTAGTATTAGCGACAAAAGTAGCAATAGTGGTTGCAATAGTAGTAGTAGTAGGAGCAGTAGTAGGAGTACCAGTAGTAGTGGTAACAACAGCAACACTAGTTGTTGTAGTAGCAGTAACAATAGCTGTAGTAGTAGTAGTATCAGTAATAGTGGCCGCAATAGTTGTACTAGTGGTAGTTGCAGCAGCAGCTACATTAGTGGTGCTAGGATTATTACTAGCAGTAGTTGAGGCAGTAGTAATAGTAGCAGCAGAAGTAGTTGTAGTAGTAGTAGTGGTAGTGGTAGCCGTAGTGACAGGAGTAGTAGTATTAGTAGTAGCAGTAGTAATATTAGTACTAGCAGTAGTGCTAGCAGTAGTAGCAGCAGTAGTAATAATAGTAGCAGTAGCAGTAGTAGCAGAAGAAGTAGAAGGAGTTGTAGTAGTAGTAGTAGTAGCAGAAGTAGTGATAGTAGCAGTAGTAATAGCAGTTGTAGTAGTAGCTGTAGTAGTTGTAGTAGCAGTAGCAGCAGCTATTGTAGTTGTAGCACTAACCGTAGAAGGAGTTGTTGTAGTAGTAGTAGAAGTAGGAGTCATAGCAGTAGTGGTAGTAGTAGAAGTAGTAGCCGCTGTCGTTGTAGTAGTAGCAGTAGTAGTTGGTGTAGTAGTAGTAGTAGTAGTTGTTGTAGTAGTAGTAGTAGTTGGAGTAGCAATATCAGCAGCAGTAGTAGCTATGGTAGTAGTAATAGTAGTATTAGTAGTTGTAGTAGTAGTAGTTATAGTAGTATTGGTAGTAGTAGCAATAGTAGTTGTACTAGAAGTAGTACTAGTAGTTGCAGCAGTTGCAGCAGTAGTAGTAATAGTAGTATTAGTAGTAGTAGTTATTGTTGTAGAAGTAGTATTAGTATTAGAAGAAGTTGTAGTAATTTTACTGGCAACAACAGATGCAAAACTAGTAGTAGTAGTAGTGGCAGTTGTAGCAGTAGCAGTAACAGCAGTAGTAGCAGCTTTAGTTGTTGCAGTAGTCACAGTAGTAAGAGAAGTAATAGTAGTTGTAATAGCAGCAGTAGCCACAGTTGTTGCTGTAGTAGTGGTAGTAGTGGTAGTAGTAGCCGCAGTAAGAGGGGTTGTTGTAGAAGTAGTAGTAGTAGTTGTTGCACTAGACATAGTAGTAGCAATAGTGGTTGTGATAGGAGTAGTAGTCGTTGTAGTAGAAGTAGTAGTGGTAGTAGTAGTAGTAGTAGGAATAGTAGGAGTAGTAGCAGTAGTAGTATTACGAGTAGTTGCAGTAGCTGTGGTAGTGGCGGTAGTAGTAGTGGTATTAATAGTAGTTGTTGAAGTAATAGCAGTGGTGGCAGAAGTAGAAGCAGTAGTGGTGGTAACAGTAGCTGTTGTAGTAGTAGCAGTAGTAGCAGCAAAAGTAATAGCAATAGTAGTAGTAGTAGTAGTAGTAGTAGATGCAATGGCAGTAGACGAAGTAGTAGTAGTAGTAGTAGTAGTAATAGTGGTAGTAGTAGCAGTAGTAGGGGAAGTAGTAGTAGTAGTAGTAGTAGAAGTAGTAGTAATGGTGGTGGTAGTAGTAGTAGCGGTAGTTGTAGTAGAAAAAATAGTAGTAGTATTAGTAGTAGCAATAGTAGTAGTAATAGCTGTGGCCGCAGTACCTGTAGCAGTAGTAGTGTTCCTAGTAATTGTTGTGGCAGAATCTGTAACAATAGTAGCATAAGTAATAGTAGAAATTGAAGTAGTACTTGTAGTATTAGCAATAGTAGTAACAGTAGGAGTTGTAGCACTAGTAGTAGCTGTCGTAGTGGTAGTCATTGGAGAAGTCGTAGTCATAGTTGCTGTTGTTTTTGTAGGAGAAGTAGTGGTAGTAGTGGTAGTAGTAATAGTAGTAGTAGTTGTAGTCGTAGTACTAGTAGTTGTTGAGATTGTAACTGTAGTACTAGCAGTAGTAGTAGCAGTAGTAATTGTAATAGTAATAGTAGCAATAGTAATAGTAGCAGTTCGAGTAGTGGCAGTAGTAGGAGTAGGAGTAGTAGTAGAAAGAGTAGCAGCGGTAGCAGTAGGTAGTAGTAGTTGTTGTAGTAGCAATAGTAGTAGTGGAAGTAGTAGCAATAGTAGTGTTAGAAGCAGATTTAGTAGTAGTAGCTGATGTAGCAGTAGAAGTTGTAGTAGAAGTAGTGGTAGTAGAAGTGATCACAGTAGTAGTAGAAGGAGTAGCTGTAGTAGTATGACATGTTGTAGTTGCAGCGGTAGTAGTAGCAACAGTAGTATCAACAGTTGTGGTTTTAGCAATAGCAGTGGCTATAATAGAAGTAACAGAAGTAGTAGTTGGAGCAGCAGTATAAGCACTAGTAGTAGTAGTTGTTGTTGTATTAGTAGTAGTAGAAATAGCCAAAGTAGCTATAGAAGTAGTAAAGGAGTAAGAGTTTGAGTAGGTGTAGTAGTAGGACTTTTAGCAGTAGTATTAGTACTAGTAGGAGTAGGAGAATTAGTATTAATAGCTGTAGTCGTAGTAGTAGTAGTGGGAGTACTAGTGGCTGTAGTAGTAATAGCAGTAACAGCAGCAGAAGTAGTAGTACCAATTGTAGTCTTCGTAGCAACAGTTATAGTAGTTACAGCAGTAATTGTATTTGTAGTTGTCGTAGTAGTAGTTGTTGTTGTATTAGTAAGTGTCATATTAGAAGTAGTAGTAGGAGTAGTAATAGTAGTGGTAGTAGTAGCAGCAGTAGTAGTAGTAGCCACAACAGTTGTAGTAGTAGCAGTAGTAGTAGATGTAGTAGTTGTAGAAATACTAGTAGTAGGAGTAGCAGTTGCAGTAGGAGTAGTAGCTGTAGTAGTAGCAGTAGCCCAAGTTGAGGTGGCTGTAGTAGCAGCAGTAGTAGTAGAAGTAATAGTAGTTGTAGTAATACTAGTAGTAGGAGAAGTAGTAGCAGTAGTAGTAGTAGCATTAGTAGTAACAATAGTAGTAGTAGTAGGAGATAAGGTAGGAGTAGTAGTAGCATTAGTAGTAACAATAGTAGTAGTAGGAGGAGATAAAGTAGGTGTAGTAGTAACATTAGTATTAACAATAGTAGTAGTAGCAGGAGATAAAGTAGGAGTAGTCGTAGTAGCAGTAATAGCAATCGTAGCAGTAGTAGCCGTATTTATAGCAGTAGTACTAGTAGAAGTAATAGTAGTAGTAGTAGCAGTAGTTGTAGTTATAGTAGTAGTTGTCCTAGCAGTTGTAGTAGTGATAGTAGTAGTAGTTGTAGTAGTAGTAGCAGCAGCAATTGTAGCAGTGTTAGCAATAGTAGTTGTAATAGTAGTAGCAGTAGCAATAGTAGTAGTAGCAGTAGTAGTAGGAGGTGGGGTATGAGTAGTAGTTGGAGTATTAGTAGATGGAGTAGTGGTAGCAGGAGTAGTAGTAGTAGCTGCAGTAACAGTAGTTGTAGTAGTTGTTGTTATAGTAGTAGCAGCAGCTGCAGCAGCAATAGTTGTTGTAGAAGTAGTAGTGGTTGTAAAGTTGTAGTAGGCGTAGAAGTAGTAGTAGTAGTAATATTATTAGTAGCCGCAATAGTAGTAGTAGTAGTGGTAGAAGTTGTAGTTGAAGTAGTAGTAGTATTAGTATTAGTAGTCGCAATAGTAGTGGTAGTAGAAGCAGTAGTTAAAGCAATAGTAGTACCAGTAGTAGTACCTGTAGCAGTAGTAGTTGCTGAAGTAGTAGTAGCAGTGGTGGTAGTAGTACTAGTAGCAGAAGTAGTAGCGATAGTAGTAGTAGTAGCAGTTGTTGTTGTAGTAGCAGTAGCAGTAGTAGTAACAGTCGTAGCAGCAGTAGTAGTAGTAGTTGTTGTCATTGTATTAGTAGTAGCCATAGTAGTAGCAGTTGTAGTTGCGGCAATAGCAGTTGTAGTAGTTTTGGAAGTAGTTGTTGTAGTAGCAATAGTAGTTGTAGTAGCAACAGTAGCAGTAGTAGTACTAGTAGTACTAGTACTGTAGTAGTAGTAGCAGCAATAGTTGTCGCAATAGAAGAAGTTGGAGTAGCAGGAGAAGTAGCAGCAGCAGTAGTAGCATTTGCAGTAGTAATGGTAGTAGTAGTAGTGGTAGTAGTTTTAGTAGTTGGGGTAGTGGTAGTAGTAACTATCGTAGTAGTAGTAGTAGTGGTGGTGGTAGTTGTAGTAGTGGTAGTATGAATAGTAGTAGTAGTAGTAGTAGTAGTATTAGGAGAAGTAGTAGTTGTCATAGTAGTAGCTGTAGCAGTAGTAGTAGTAGTAGTAGGTGTAATTGCAGCAGCAATAGTAGTAGCAATAGCGGTAGCAGAAGTAGTAGTATTAGGAGAAGCAGTAGTAGTAGCAAAAATAGTCGTAGCATTAGTAGTAGTTGTAGTAGTTGTGGAAGGAGTAGTGGTAGTAGTAGCAGCCGTTGCAGAAGCAACAGTAATACGAGTAATACGAGTAGTATTAGTAGTAGTAGCGGTAGCAGTAGCAGCAACAGCAGTAGCTGTAGTAGTAGTACTAGTAGTTGTTGTTGTTGTTGTTGTAGTAGTAGTAGTTGTTGTAGTATTAGCAATAGTGAAGGTATTAGTGGTAGTAGTAGTTGCAGTAGCAGAAGTCATTATAACTATAGTAGTAGAAGTAGGTATAGCAGTAGTAGTAGCAACAGTAGTAAAAATTTTAGCAGTAGCAGTAGCAGTAGTAGCCATTGAAACCAGCGCAGAAGTAGTGATAGTAGTAGCAGCAGTAGTAGTTGTAATAGTAGCTATAGTAGCACTAGTAGCAGTAGCAGTACTGGTACCAGTAGTAGCCATAGCTGGCATAGTGTTTTTTGGTGTAGTGGTAGTGGTAGTAGAACTAGTACTAGTACTAGTTGTAGAAGTAATTCTAGTAGTAGCAGTTATAGTAGTTGCAGAGGTAGTAATAGAAGTAGCAATAGTAGTACTACGAAAAGTAATAGAAATTGTAGTAGCAGTAGATGGTGTACTTGGAGGAGTAGTAGTAGCTGTAGTCGTAATAGATGTAGCAGTAAATGAAGTAGTGGCAGTAGTTATTGTAATAGTGTAGTAGTAGGGAACGTAGTAGTAGTAGTAATAGTCGTAGTAGCAGTAGTAATAGTAGTAGTAGCAGCAGCAGTAGTAGTAGCAATATTAGTAGTATTAGTAGTAGCAATAGCGGTAGTGGATGTAGTAGCAATACTTATAGGAGTAGTCATAATAGTAGCAGAACTAGTAGTTGTAGTATTAGTAGAAGTTGTTGTGGGTGTAACAACAGTAGCAGTAGTAGTTGTAGTGATAGTAGCAGTAGTATTACTAGCTGAAGCAGTAGTAGGAATAGTAGTAGTAGTTGTAGGAGTAGTAGTAGCAGTAGTGGTAGTTGTAGTAATAGTAGTAGTAGCAGTAATACTAGTAGTAGCAATAGTAGTAGTAGTAGTAGAAGTAGTACTTGCAGTAGCTATAGAAGTTATGGTAGCTTTATTAGTAGTTGAAATCATTGTAGTAGCAGTTATTGCAGTAGCAGCAGCAGTAGCAGTAGCCATAAAAAAAGTAGTAGCTATATTAGTAGTAGCAATTGTGGTAGTAGTAGTTGTAGTAGTACTAGTAGTTGCAGTCGTAGTAGTAGTAGCTACAATAGTAGTGGTAGTATTAGTAGCAATAGTTGTAGTGGTAGTAGTAGTATTTATATTTGTAGTAGTGGTACTAGTTGTATCAGTAGTGGTAATAGTAGTAGTAGTAGTGGCAGTACTAGTAGCAGTACTAGTAGCGGTAGCAGTTATTGTTGTAGCAATAGTCGTAGTCACCGTTGTGGTTGTAGCAAAAGTAGTGGTAGTAGTAGTATTAGTAGCGCTAGCAGTAGCAGCAATAGTAGTTGCAGTAGTAGTAGTAGTAGTAGTGGTAGTAGTTGTTGTTATAGTAGTACTACTAGTTGAAGTAGTATTTGTAATGTAGTCGTAGTAGTGGTCGTTGTTGTAGCAGTAGTAGTCGTAGTAGTAGTTGTAGCTGCAGTAGCAATAGCAGCAGTTGTGATAGTAGTTCTATTAACAGTAGAAGTAGTAGTAGCAGTAGTAACTTTCATAGTAGTGATTGCAGAAGTAGCAGCAGAAGCCATAGTAATAGTATTGGTAGAAGTAGTAGGTGTAGCAGTAGTAGAAATAGTAGTAAGAAGAGTAGTAGTAGGAGTTGTTGGATTAGTAGTAGGAGTAGCATTAGAAGTAGTAGCAATAGTAGCAATAATTATAGTGGTAATAGTAGTAGTAGTAGTAGTAGTAGCAGTAGTGGTAATAATAATAGTAGTTGTAGTAGTATTTGTAGTAAGGGTAGTAGTAGTAGTAGCAATAGTAGAAGTTGTAGTCAGTGTATTTGGGTTAATAGTAGTAGTAGCTATAGTAGTAGTAGTACTTATAATAGTAGTAGCAGTAATAGTAGTTGTTATTGTTGTTGTTGTAGTAGTAGTAGTTATAGTACAATTAGTAGTAGCAGCAACAGTAGTAGTAGTAGAAGTAATTGTAGCAGTTGCAGCAGTTGTAACAATTGTAGTAATAGTAGTATTAGTTGTAGTAATAGTTGTTGTAGAAGTAATATTAGTATTAGAAGAAGGAGTAGCAATTTTAGTAGCAACAGCAGCAGCAAAAGTAGTAGTAGTAATAGTGGCAGTTGTAGTAGTAGTAGTAGCAGTTGTAGTAGCTATTTTAGGAGTAGTAATAGTCGCAGTAGCAAAAGAAGAAATAGTAGTTGTAGTAGTAGTAGTAGCAGCAGTAGTTATTGTAGTAGTGGTAGTAGTGATAGTAGCTGCAATAATACTGGTTTGTAGTAGAAGTAGTAGTAGCGGTAGCAGCAGTAGTAGTAGTAGTTGCACTCGACATAATAGTAGCAGTAGAAGTTGTGATAGGAGTAGTAGTCATTGTGGTAGAAGTAGTAGTGGTAGTAGTGGTAGTAGTACTAGGAAGAGTAGGAGTAGCAGTTGTAGTAGTATTACGAGTAGTTGCAGTAGCTGTAGTAGTAGCATTAGTAGTAGTGGTATTAGTAGTAGTAGTAGTGGTAGTAGTAGCAGCGGTAGTAGAAGTAGTAGTAGTAGTAGTGGTAACAGTAGTAGTAGGAGGAGGAGAAGTAATATTAGTAGTAGTAGCTGTAGTAGTAGCAGGAGTAGAAGTAGTAGTAACAGCAGAAGCAGTAGCAATAGTAGTTGTAGTTGTTGTAGTAGAAGGAGTAGCGGTAGTCAAAGTAATAGAAGTAGCAGTAGCAATAGTAGGAGAAGTAGTAGTAGTAGTAGTAGTAGTAGTAGTAGTAGAAGTAGTAGTAGGAGCAATAGTTGTAGTAGCAAAAGTAGTAGCAGTATTAGTAGTAGCAGTAGTAGTGGTAATAGGTATAGCCGTAGTACCTATAGTAGTAGCAGTGTTACTAGTAATTGTTGTGGCAAAAGCAGTAACAACAGTAGCATAAGTAATTGTATAAATTGAAGTAGTAGTTGTAGAAGTAGCATTAGTAGCAGAAGTAGGAGTTGTAGCACAAGCATTAGCAGCCACATTGGTAGTTGTTGGAGAAGTCATAGTCGTAGTTGTTGTTATTTTTTAAGGAGAAGTAGTTACAGAAGTGGTAGTAGTATTAGTAGTAGTAGTTGTAGTGGTAGTACTAGTAGTTGCTGAGGTAGTAACTGTAATAGTAGCAATAGTAGTTGTAGTAGCGGTACCAATAGAAGTAGTGGTAGTCGTAGTAGTCGTAACAGTAATAGTAGCAATAGTAGTAGTAGAAATTCTAGCAGTAGCAGCAGTAGTAGGAGTAGTAGTAGTAGCAGTAGTAGTAGTAGCAGTAGGTTACAGTAATAGTTGTGGTAGCAGCAGTAGTAGTGAAAGTAGCAGCAGCAGTAGCATTAGTAGTAGCTACTGTAGTAGTAGTAGTAGTAGTAGTAGTAGTAGCTACTGTAGTAGTAGTAGTAGTAGTAGTAGTAGTGGCTACTAAGTAGTAGTAGTAGAAGCAGTAGCAGCAGCAGCAGTAGTAGTAGTAGTAGTAGCAACAACAACAACTGCTGTAGTAGTAGTAGTAGAATTGGTAGTAGTGTTACTAGTCACAATAGTAGTAGTAGTAGTAATTAAAGTAGTAGCAGCAGTAGTGGTAGTAGCAGAAGTAGTAGTAGTAGCCATAGTTGTGCAGTAGTTGTAGTAATTGGAGTAGTTGCAGAAATAGTAGTAGCTATATTTGGAGTAGTTGCAATAGTCATAGTAGTAGCTATCGTACTAGTAGTATTAGTAGTATTAGTAGTAGTAGTAGTAGTAGTAGTAGTAGTAGTAGTAGTAGTAGTAGTAGTAGTAGTAGTAGTAGTAGTAGTAGTAGTGGTGGTGGTGGTGGTGGTGGTAGCAGCAGTAGTAGTAGTAGTAGCAAAAGTAGTACCAGTAGCACTTGTAGTGGTAGAAGTAGAAGCAGTAGTCGTAATAGTGGCAGTAATAGAAGCAGTAGTATTAGTAGTAGCAACAACAGCAGAAGCAGCATATGTGGCAATAATAGTAGCAGTAGTAGTAGCAGCCGAACTAGTAGTAGTTATAGCAGCAGTAGTAGTAGTATTTATTGTAGTAGTAGTAGTAGTAGCAACTGCAGCAACAGCAGCAGTAGTAGTAGTTGTAGCAGTGGCAGAAGTAGTAGATGCCATTGTAGAAATAGGAGGAGCAATCGTAGTAGTAGTAGTTGTTGTTGTTGGAGAAGTAGTTGGAGTAGCAATAGTAGTAGCAGAAACGACGATAGTAGTAGTAGTTGTATTTATAATAGTAGTATTTATAGTAGTAGTAGTAGTTGCAGTAGTAGCAGCAAGAATAATAGTTGTTGAAGTTGATGTCATAGCAATAGTAGAAGAAGTAGCGGTAGTAGTAGGAGAAGTTGCAGCTGTAGCGGCAGTAGTAGCAGTAGTAGTATCGAAAGTAATAGCCGCAGCAGCAGCTGCAGTAGTAGTAGCCATAGTAGTAATTGCCGCAGCAGCAGTAGTAGTAGCAATTGTAGTCTTAGCAGTAGCAGTTATAGTAGTTGCAATAGTAATCGTATTTGTAGGTGTCGTAGTAGCGGTAGTAGTTGTATTAGTAAGTGTCATAATAGAACTATTAGCATGAGTAGTAGTAGTAGTAGCAGCAGTTGTAGCCATAGTAGAAGCAACTACCATAGTAGTAGTAGTGGGAGTAGTAGTAGCAGTAGGAGTAGTAGTTGTAGTAGTAGTAGTAGCCCAAGACGAAGTAGTAGTAGTGAGAGTAGGAGTAGTAGCAGCATTAGTAGTAGCAGTAGTAATAGTAGGAGATAAAGTAGCAGTAGTAGTAGCCGTAGTAGTAGTAGCAGTATTTATGGCAGTAGCAGTAGTAGCAACCGTAGTAGTAGTAGTAGTAGTAGTAGTAGCAGCAGCAGTAGCAGTAGTAGTAGCAGCAGCAAATGCAAGAAAAATAGTAGTTGTTGTTGTAAAAGTAGTACTACTAGTAGCAGCTGTAGTAGTAACGGTAGCAATAGTGGTAGTAGTAGCAGCAACAATAGTAGTAGCAGTAGTAGTTGTAATAGTAGTCGCAGTAGTAGCAATAGTAGTTGTAGTAGTAGTAGTAGTGGTAGTAGGAGTTGGGGTAAGAGTAGTAGTTGGAGTATTAGTAGATGGAGTAGAGGTAGCAGTAGTACTAGTAGTAGCAGAAGTAGTAGTAGTAGTTGTTGTTGTTATTGTAGATGTAGCAGCAGCAGCAGTTGTAGTAGTTGTTGTTGCCGTAGTAGTGATAGTAGAGATATAGTAGTTGTAGAAGTAGTAGTAGTAGTAGAAGTAGCAGTAGTATTAGTATTCGTAGTTGCAATAGTAGTAGTAGGAGAAGCTAAAGTTGTAACAGTAGTAGTACTAGTAGTATTAGTAGCTTTAGCAGTAGCTGCGACAGTAGTAGTAGTAGTAGTTGAAGAAGTAGTAGTAGTAGCGGTGGTAGTGGTAATAGTAGCAGAAGCAGTAGCAGTGGTAGTGGTAATAGTAGCAGAAGCATTAGCGGTAGTAGCAGTAGTAGCAATGGTTGTTGTAGTGGTAGCAGCAGTAGTAGTAGCAATTATAGTAGTAGTAGTTGTTGTTGTTGTTGTTGTTGTCATTGTATTAGTAGTAGCTATAGTAGTAGCAGCTATAGTAGTAGCAATAGCAGCAGCAGTAGTAGTGGTAGTAGTTGTTGTAGTAGTAATAGTAGTAGGAGTTATAGTTGTAGTACTGTAGTTGCAGTAGTAGCAGTAGTCATCACAGTAGAAGAAGTTGTAGTAGCAGCAGTAGGAGCATTTGTAGTAGAAATAGTAGTATTTGTTGTAGAAGCAGTAGTAGTAGTGGTAGAAGTAGTAGTGGTAGAAGTAGTAGTAGGAGTAGCAGCAGCAATAGCAGCACTAGTAGCAGTAGTAGTAGCAATAGCAGTAGTAGGAGTAGCAGCAGCAGCAACAGTAGTAGAAGTAATACTAGTAATAGTAGTAGCAGTTGCAGTAGTCGCAGGAGTAGTAGTAGTTGTAGAAGTTGTGGTAGTGCTAGTAGTAGTAGCAGCAGTAGTGATAGCAATAGCAGAAGTAACGATAATGGTAGCAGTATAGCTATTAGTTATAGCAGTAGAAGCAGCAGTAGTAGCAGTAGCAGTAGCTCTAGTAGCAGTAGTAGTAGTACTAGAAGGAGTAGTAGGAGTAGTAGTAGTTGCTACAGCAATAGCAGCAGCAGTAGTACTAGTACTAGTAGTTGTGGTGGTAGCATTAGAAGTAGTAATAGTTTTAATAGTGGTAGTTGTAGCCATCATGGTAAAAGTAGTAGTAGTTGTTGTTGTAGTTGTAATAATAGTAGTAGCAATAGCTATAGTAGCAGTTGTAGTTGTTGCAGTAGTAGCAGCAGTAGCACTAGTAATAGTTTTAGCAGTAGCCGCAACGCATGCAGTAGTAGTAGTAGTAGTAGTATTGCCAGTAGTAGCAGTAGTACGGGTGGTAGTAGTAGTAGTAGTAGTAGTAGTACTAGTACTAGTACTAGTAGTAGTAGTAATAGGAGAAGTAGTTATAGTAGCAGTGGTATTAGCAACAGCAACAACAACAATAGTAGCGGTAGTAGTAGTAGTAGTAGTAGTAGTAGTAGTAGTAGTAGTAATTGCAGTAGTAGTAGTAGCAGTAACATTAGTAGTATTAGTAGTAGCAGTAGTAGCAGCAACAGTAGTTGTACGAGTTGTAGTCTTAGTTGCAGCAGCTGCAGTTCTAGTAGTGCTATTAATTGTAGTCATAGCAGCAGCAACTGTTGTAGTTGTAGCAATAATCATATTAGTAGGTGTCGTTGTAGCAGTAGTAGTAGTATTATTAGGTGTCGAAGTAGAAGTAGTTGTAGGAGTAGAAGTAGTAGTGGTAGTAGTAATTGTTGTTATAGTAGCAGTAGCCGTAGCAGTAGTAGTAGTAGCAGTAGCAGTAGGTGAGTAGTTGTAGCAGTAGTAGTAGTAGGAGTAATAGTGGTAGTTGGAGTAGTTATAGTAGTTGTAGCAGTAGTAGTAGTAGGAGTAGAAGTAGCAGTAGGGGTAGTTCTAGTAGTGGTAGTACTACTACTACTAGTAGTAATTATAGTATTAGTAGTAGTAGTAGTAGCAGTAGTTGTATTAGTAGCAACAACAATATCCGCAGTAGTAGCAGTAGTAGAAGTGGTAGTTGTGTTACTGGCCACAGTACTAGTAGTAATAGTAGAAGTAGTAGTAATAGTCATGGTAGTAGCAGAAGCAGTAGTAGTAGCCATAGTTGTAGCAGTAGTAGTAGTAATAGGAGTTGTAGTAGTACCAGTATAACTAGTTGTGGTAGTAGTAGTACTAGTAGGAGCAGTTGCGGAAGTAGTAGTAGTAGTACTAGGAGTAGTTGCAGTAGTGGTAGTAGTAGTAGTAGTAGTAGTAGTACTAGTAGTATTAGTAGTAGTACTAGTACTAGTAGTAGTAGTAGTAGCAGTAGTAGTAGCAGAAGTTCTAGTTGCAGCTGCAGTAGTAGCAAAAGTAGTAGCAGCAATTGTGATTGTAGCAATAGTGGTGGCTGTAATAGTAGGAATAGAAGTAGTAGTAGCAACAGCAGCAATTGCACTGGTACTAGTAGTAGTAGCAGTAGTAGCAGTAGTTGTTGTTGTATTAGTAGCAGTAGTAGTAGGAGGAGTAGTAGTAGGAGTAGTAATAGGAATAAGAGTTGAAGTAGGAGTTGTAGCAATAGTAGTAGTACAACTAGGAGTAGTATTAGTAGCAGTAGTAGGAGATGGAGAATTAGTATTAGTAGTAGTAGTCATAGTAGTAGTAGTGGCAGTACTGGTAGTTGGATTAATAGTAGTAATAGTAGTAGTAGTAGCAGTTGTAGCAGTAAGAGCAGCAGTTGTAGCTGTTGTAGCAGTAATCATATTAGTTGGAGTCATAGTAGTAGTAGTAGTAGTAGTATTAGTAGGTGTCGTAGTAGTAGTAGGAGGAGCAGTAGTCAAAGCGGTAGTGGTAGTAGTAGTAGTAGTAGTAGTAGTAGTAGTAGTAGCCGCAATAGTAGTAGCAGGTGTAGAAGTCATAGTAGAAGTAGTTGTAGGAGTAGCAGTAGCAGTAGGAGTAGTAGTTGTAGTAGTAGTAATAGTAGTATTAGTAGTTGTAGTAGTTGTTGTTGTTATTGTAGTAGTTGCAGCAGTAGCAGCAGACGTAGTAATCGCAGTATTGGTAGTAGAAATAGTAGAAGTAGTAGTATTAGTCGTAGTAGTTGGGGAAGTACTAGCAGTAGAAGTAGAAGAATTAGTAATAGTAGCAGTTACAGTAGTAGTAGGAGTTGGGGTAAGAGTAGTAGTTGCACTATTAGTAGATGGAGTTGTGGTAGCAGTAATGGTAGTAGCAGTGGTAGTAGCAGTACTAGTAGTAGTTGTTGTTGTAGTAGCAGCAGCAGTAGTTGTTGTCATAGCCGTAGTAGTGGTCATAGAAGTAGCAGCAGCAGCAGCAGCAGTAGTATTACTAGCCGCGATAGTAGTAGTAGTAGTGGCAAAAGTAGCGGTAGTCGAAGTAGAAGTTGAAGTAGTAGTAGTATTAGTATTAGTAGTCGCAATAGTAGTAGTAGTAGTAGAAGTAGTTGTAGCAGTAGTGGTACTAATAATAGTACTAGTTATACTTGTAGCAACAGCAGCAGTAGCGGTAGTTGTTGTAGAAGTAGTAGTGGTAGCAGTACTAGTAGCAGTAGTAGTTGTTGTGGTAGTAGTTGTAGTAGTAGCAGTTGTAGCAGTAGTAGTTGTTGTTGTTTTCGATGTAGTAGTAGTCCTCGTAGTAGTAGGAGTTGTAGTAGTAACGATAATAGCGGTAGTAGCAGTAGTAGTACTAGTAGTAGTAGTACATCTATAGTAGTAGTACTGTAGTGGCAGTAGTAGCAGTAGTCGTAGTAGTAGAAGTAGTTGTAGTAGCAGCTGAAGTTGTAGTAGCAGTAGTAGCATTAGCAGTAGTAACAATAGTAGTTGTTGTTGAAGTAGCAGCAGTAGTAGTAGTAGAAGTAGTAGTAGTAGAAGTAGAAGTAGTAGCAGGAGTAGTAGTAGCAATAGCAGCAGTGGTAGTAGTCGTAGTGGCAATAGCAGCCGCAGGAGTAGTAGCAGCAGCAGCAGCAGTAGTAGTAGTGGTCGTAGCAATAGTAGCAGTAGCTATAGCAATAGTCGTAGCAAATGCAGTAGTCGCAGAAGTATTAGTAGTTGTAGAAGTAATAGTGGTGGTGGTAGTAGTAGTAGTAGTGGTAGCAGTAGCAAAGTCGCAACAGTGGTAGCAGCATTGCTATTAGTTATAGTAGGAGAAGCAGTAGCAGTAGCAGTAGCAGTAGTAGTACTAGTAGCAATAGTAGTAATAGCAGTAGAATGAGTAGTAGGAGTAGTAGTAGTAGGAGGAGGAGGAGCAGCAGTAGTAGCAGTGGTTGTATTAGTAGTACTTGTTGTAGTGACAGTAGAAGTAGTAGTAGTAGTAGTAGAAGTAGTAGTAGTATTAGTAGTGGTAGCAGTAGCCATCGTACTAAAAGTAGTAGCAGTTATAGTAGTAGTAGTAGTAACAGTAGTTTTAGTAGTACTAATAGTAGCAACAGTAGCACTAGTAGCAGTTTTAGTAGTGGCTGCCACACCGGCAGCAACAGTAGTAGTAGTAGTATTGCTAGTCATAGTAGTAGTAGTAGTAGTAGTAGTAGTAGTAGTAGTAGTAGTAGTAGTAGTAGCAGTAGTAGTAGTAATAGAAGAAGTAATTGTGGTAGCAGTAGTATTAGCAATAGCAATAACAGCAGTAGTAGTAGTAATTGTAGTAGTAGGAGCAGCAACATTAGTAGTATTAGTAGTAGCAGTAGTAGTAGAAGATGCAGTAGTAGTTGCTGTAGCAGCCGCAACAGCCAGTAGTGGTAGCAGCAGTAGTAGTAGTAGCACTAGTAATAGTAGTAGTAGTAGTAGTGGTAGTAGCAGCAGTGGAAGTAGTAGTGGTAGTATTGCGAGTAGTAGCTGTGGTAGTAGTAGCAGTACTGGCCGTAGTAGTAGTGGTAGTAGTAGTAGGAGTAGAAGTAGACGCAATAATAGTAGTAGCGGTAGTAGTAGTGGTAGTGGTAGTAGTAGTAGTCGTAGTGATGGTGGTGGTAGTAGTAGTAGCAATTGTGGTAGCAGCAGTAGCAGTAGTAGTAGTGTTTGCAGTAGTAGTACTAATAGGAGACATAGTTGTAGTAGTAGTAGTATTAAGAATAGCAACAATAGCAGTACTAGTAGTAGTAAGAGTAGTAGCAGCAGCAGTAGTAGTAGTGGTAGTTGTAGCAGTAGTAGTAGTAGTAGCAGCAATAGTACTTGTTGTAGTAGTAGTAGGAGGAGAAGTAGTAAGAGTCATAGTAGTAGTATCAACTGCAGTAACAGTAGTAGTAGTAGCAGACGTATTAGTATTGCAGTTGTAGCAACAGCAGTAGTAGTAGCAGTACTAGTAGAAGTAGTAGTAGTAGTGGTAGCAACCGTAGGTGCAGTTGTAGTAGAGTAGTGGTAGTAGTAGCTTTAGTGGTAGTAGTAGCAGTTGGCACAATAGTAGCCTTAGTAGTTGTGATAATAGTGGCAGTAGTAGCAGCAAGAGAAGTACTTGTAGTAATAGTAGTAGTTGTTGTAGTTGTAGTAGTAGCTATTGCAATTCCAGTAGTAGTAGTCATTGTAGCAGAAGTAGTAGTAGTAACAGTTGAAGTAGTAGTAGTTGTAGTACTATTAGTAATAGTAGTAGCTATTGCAGTTGTAGTAGTAGTAGTAGTCGTCGTAGCAGAAGTAGTAGTAGTAGTTGTTGTTGTTGTAGTAGTAGTGCTAGTGGTATTAGCAGTAGTAGTTGTCGTACTAGTAGTTGTAGTAGTAGCAGTATAAGTAGTAATAGTAGTTCTGAAAATAGTAGTAGTTGTAGTCAAAGTAGTAGTAGTAGTATAGTAGTAGTTGTAGTAGTAGTAGCAATAGTAGTAGTAGTAGAGGTTATAGCAGTAGAAGAAGTAGCAGTTCTAATAGTTGTAGTGGTAGGAGTAGAAGTAGTAGTAGTCATAATCATAGTAGTAGTAGTAGTAGTAGTAGTAGTAGTTGTAATAGTAGTAGTAGAAGTAGTAATGGCAGTAGTAGCAGAAGTAGTAGCAATAACAGGAAAAGTAGCAGTAGTAGTAGTAGCAGTAGTAGTAGTAGCAGTAGTAGTAGTAGTAGTAGTAGTAGTAGTAGTAATAGATGTATTAGTACTAGTAGTAGTAGTAATAGAAGTAATAGCCGGAGGAGGATGAGGAGGAGCAGCAGTACTAGTTGTAGAAGTAGTAGTGGTAGAAGAACAAGAAGAAGAACAAGAACAAGAAGTAGGAGTAATAATAGTAGTAGTAGTAGTAGTAGTAGTAGTAGTAGTAGTAGAAGAAGAAGAAGAAGAAGAAGAAGAAGAAGAAGAAGAAGAAGAAGTAGTAGTAGTGGTAGCTATTGAAGTAGCAGTATCAGTAGTAGGAGTAAGGGTAGCAGTAGTAGTAGTAGAAGAAGTAATTGTAGTAGTACTACTATTAGTAGTACTAGTAGTAGCAATAGCAGTAGTAGCAATAGTAGAAGTAGCAGTAGTATTAGTTGTAGTTGTAGTAGTAGGAGGAGGAGTAGTTGTTGTTGCAGCAGTACTAGCAGAAGTCACAATAGTTGTAGCACTAGTAGTAGTTGTAGTGGTAGTATTAGTAGCACCACCACCAGCAGTAGTTGTAGCACTAGTGGCAGTCTCAGAAGTAGTAGTGGTAGTAGCAGCAGCATTAGTAATAGTAGTTATAGGAGTAGTACAAGCAGGAACAGTAGTAGTAGCAATAGTACTAGTAGGAGTAGTAGCAGCAGCAATAGGAGTAGTACTAGAAGAAGTAGTAACAGTCTCAATAGTAGTAGTAGTAGCAGCAGCAGCAGTAGTAGTAGTAGTAATAATAGCAGGAGTAGTAGCAGTAGCAATAGGAGTAGTACTTACAGTAGTAGTAGCAATTGTAATATTAGAAGTAGTAGTAGCAGTAGTATTCACTGTAGTAGTAGTTACAATAGTAGTAGTTGTTGTAGTATTAGAAGTAGTAGTTGTGCTAGTGGTATTAGCAGTAGGAGTAGTTGTCATATTACTAGTTGTAGTAGCAGTAGTTTAAGTAGTAATAGTAGTTATGGTAATAATTGTAGCTGTAGTAGTCATAGTTGTAGTAGTAGTAGTAGCAGTAGTAGTCACAGTAGTAGTAGCAGTTGTAGTATTAGAAGTAGTAGTAGTGCTAGTGGTATTAACAATAGGAGTAGTTGTCGTACTAGTAGTTGTAGTAGTAGTAGTATAAGTAGTAATAGTAGTTGTGGTAATAGTAGGAGCTGTAGTAGAAGTAGTAGTTGTAGTTGTAGTAGTAGTAGTAGTAGTAGTTGCAATAATAGTAGTAGTTGTGGTAGTAATGTAGTAGTAGTTCAGTAGTAGTAGCAGTAGTTGTAGTTGTAGAGGTAGTAAAAGTAGTAGTAGTAGTAGTCGTCGTAGCAGCAGTACTAGTCATAGCAGTAGTATTAGTAGTCGTTGTAGTAGTAGTAGCAGTATTAGTAGTAGTACTTGTCGTTGTTGTAGTAGTGGTGTAGTAGTAGTAGCAATAGTAATACGGACAGAGGTAGTAGTAGTAGTGGTAATAGCAGTAGTTGTCATAGTAGTAGTTGCAGAAGTGGTAGTAAGAGTAGTAGTAGTAGTAGCAGTAGCAGCAATAGTAGTTGTAGTAGTAGAAATAGCAGCAGCAGTAGTACTAGTACTACTAGTAGTAGCAGTAGTAGCAATAGTAGAATTAGCTGTAATAATAGTAGTAGTACTAGTAGTCATAGTAACAGTACAAGTAGTAGCAGGTGTAGTAGTAGTAGGAGTACTAGTAGCAACTGGAGTTGGAGAAGTAGTGGCAGCTGTAATAGTAGTTGTAATAGTAGTAGTAGTTGTTGTTGTTGTTGTAGTAAATGCAGTAGTAGTAGTAGTCGCAGTAGTCGTAGTAATACAAGCAGAAGCAGTAATTTAGTAGTAGTAATAGGAATAGTAGCAGCAATAGTAGTGGCGGTAGCAGTAGCAATTGCAGTCGTAATAGTAGCAGTAGCAGTAGTAGTAAAAGTAGCAGTAGCAGAAGTAGTAGAAGTAGTAGCAGCAGCAGTAGTAGGAGTAGTAGTAGTAGCAATAGCAGTAGAAGTAGTAGAAGTAGTAGTAATAGTAGTAGTAATCGTAGTACAAGCAGAAGTTGTAGTAGCACTGGAAGTTGAAGTTGAAAGAGTAGTAGTAGTACTACCAGTAGTAGCAGCAGTAGTAGTAGTAGTAGTAGTAGCAGCAGCAGCAGTAGTAGTAGTCGCAGTAGTTGTAGTAGTAATAATAATAATAATAATAATAGTTATAGTAGTAGTAGTAGTAGTAGTTTGTAGCAGTAACAGTAGTATCAGTGGTACTAATAGTAGTAGTTGTAGTAGTTGTAATATTAGTAGTAGTAGTAGTAGTTGTAGCAGTAACAGTAACAGTAGTAGTTGTTGTTATTGTTGTTGTTGTTGTTGTAGGAGTAGTAGTAGAAGTAGCAATAATAGTAGTAGGCAGCAGTAGTAGTAGTGGCAGCATAATTACTACTACCAATCCTACACCTACTTGTGGTACTACTACTACTCCTACTACTAGTACTGTTGCTACTGCTACTTCTGCCACTGTAGCTACTACTTCTACTGCTACTCATACTACTATGACTAGTACTACTACTACTGCTACTAGTCATAGTAGTACTTGTCTTACTACTAGTACCACTACTACTACTGCTGTTGCTGCTGCTGCTACTGCTACTGCCACTACTACAGTTGGTACTACTACTACAAATACTACCACTGATCTGGTGCTTCTACTATTACTACTACTACTACTACTAATACTAAAACAACTGCAACCACTTTTATGACTACTGCTACTGCTACTGCTACTACTACTACTACTACTCCTACTACTACAACTCCTACTATTACTATCACTACTTCTACTACCATTAGTACTACTACTACTTCTGCTACTTCTTCGACTACTGCTAGTACTACTTTTACTATTACTACTACTACTACTATGACTACTACTATTCCTAATCCTACTGCTACCACTACTACTACTACTACTTTTGAAACTACTACTCCTACTACTACTACGACAAGAGCTACGACTATTCCTGCACCAACTCGTACTACTATAACTACAACTAATATTACTAATATTACTACTACTGCAACTAATGCTACTCCAACTCGTACGACTACTGTTACTACAACTACTATTACTATTACTACTACTAATACTGCTACTACAATGACTACTACTACTACAACTACAACTACATATATTTGTCATACTCCTACTTCAACAACTACAACTATTGCTACTTGTATAACTACCCCACCTTCTAGTACTGTTACTACTACTATTGCTACTGCTACTACTACTACTACTCATATTACAACCACTACTACTACTGCTACAAATACAACAACTACTTCTACCGCTGCTACTACTACTACTTCTACTACTAGTAAAACTGCAACTACTACTATCCCTTCTACTACTGCTACTACTACTACTACTACTACACCTAGTGCTGATACTACAACTGTTCATGCTCCTATTCACACTAGTACTACTGCTCATACTCCTATTCACGCTACAACTACTCATGCTCCTATTCATACTACTACTATTACTATTGCTACTACTACTACCACCACTACAATTACTACTATTACCACTACTATAGCTACTACTGCTGCTACTATTACTACTCCTTCTACTCCAAATACAACTACAACTACTACTACTACTACTAGTGCTATTGCTACTACTCTTGCTACTACTTCTGCGACTGCTACCGATGGTACTACAACTTCTTGTACTGCTTCTACTACTACTTCTACTACTACTACTACTACTACAACTACTGCAACTACTGCAACTACAGCTACAACTGCTACTTCTACTAGTACTACTATTACTACTACTACTACTACTACTACAAGAACAACAAGTACTAATACTCCTACTACTACTACTTTTGCTACTAAAAATAATACTACAACTAGTACTATCACTACAATACCAACTATTACTAATACTACTACTACTAATACAAAGTGTATTACAACAACTACTACTAGTACTAGTACTTCTACTACTACTTTTGCTTCTTCTATTGCCACTAGTATTGCGAGTACTCCTACTACTCCTGCTACTACTGCTACAACTTTGACGACTACTGCCACTTCTACTGCTACTTCAACTACTTTTGCTACTACTACATTATTTGCAACCACTACTACTACTCCTACTAGTCTTAGTACTACTACTATTATGGCTACAACGGCCACTGCTACTACTGCAACTGTTGCTACTACTACAACTGTTGGCACTGCCACTATTACAACCATTAGAATTGATGCTACTGCTACTACTACTCCTACTATGACTTCTTCTCCTACACTCATTCATACTACTACTCCTACTCCTACTACATCTATTACTTCTACTACTACCACTAATGCTACTACGACTTCTACTATTACTACTTGTACTCCAACAACAACCACTGCGACTGGTACTGCTACTACAATAACTACAACTACTCCTACTACTACTACTATAGCTACTTTTACGGTCGCTATGACAACTACTACTAATACTGCTACTACTACTACTTCTACTACTACTGCTCTTACTGCTGCTACTACAAATGCGGCTACTACTACTACTACTACTTAGACTACTAGCACTACGACAACTATGCTGCTGTAGAGTCTACTACTACTACAACTACAACTACTAATACTACAACAACTACTACTACGACTATCACTGCTGCTGTTGCTACTGTTGCTACTAAAACTACTACAACTGCTACTACTATTGCTTCTACTGCTACTACTACTACTAGTACAAGTACTACTAATATTACTAGTATTACAACTACTAATACTGCTAATGCTACTGCTCTTATTACAACTACTGCTGCTACTGCTTCAACTGCTACTACCTCTACTACTACAGCTACTGCTGCTACTGCTGCTTTATTCTAACGACTATAGCTACTTCTACTACAACTAGCGCCACTGCTACTAATCTTGCTACTACTACTACTACTGCCGCTGCTGCTACAACTACTGCTACTACTACTATTGCTACTACTACTACTACAACTACTATAACAACAACTACAACAACAACAACAACAACAACTACTACTACTACTAATCTGGCTACTAATACTACTACTGTTGTTGTTGTTGTTGTTGCTACAACTACTACTACTATTGTTGTCGTTGTCGTTGTCACTACCACTACTACTACTAATCGAGTTCTCCTCCTACTACTACAACTAGTACTGCTTCTACTGCTACTACACTACTACTATTACTTCTGCTATGACTTTTGCTACTACTACTCCTGCTCCTGCAGTTGCTGCAGCTACTACTACTACTACCACTACAGCTCTTACAACAACAACTACTACTATTACTACTACTACTCGAACTACAGCTTCTATTTTTGCTATTGCTACTACAACAACTACTACTATTACTACTGTTACTTCTGCTCCTACTACTACCACTGCTACTGCAACTACTATTGCTGCTGCTGCTACTGCAACTCTATTTCTGCTACTACTACTGCGACTACCTCTTCGGCTAATAATAGTATTGTTGCTACTGCTGCTACTACTATGACTACTACTACTACAACAAATATTACTGTGACTACTACAACTACGACTACTACAATAACTACTACAGCTGCAACTACTGCAGCTACTGCTAATACCGCTACTACTACTACTACTATAATACTACAAATACTACTACGAGAACTACTGCTACTGCTACCACAACTACTGCTTTTACTACTACAACTACTGCTCCTACAACTAGTACTATTATTGCAACTACGACTACTCTTACCACCACTACTACTACTATTTGTACTACTGCTCTTACTGTGACAACTACTGCTGCTACTATTATTGTAACAACTACAGCTACTACAACTACTAGTATAACTACTGCTACTGCGACAACGACAACAACAACTACTGCTATAACTAATCCTATTGCTACTACTACCACAACTGCCACTATTGCTACTACTACTACCACTTCTACTAGCCCTACCACTATAGCTACTGCTACTGCTACTACTGCTTCTTCTTTTGCTACTACTACTGCTACCGCTACTAATACTGCTACTGCTAATACCATTGCTACTGCTACTACTGCTGCTAATACTAACACTAATGCTACTACGACTGCTAGTACTACTGCTACTTCTACTTCTACTACTACTGTTGCCACTACTACTATTGCTACCGCTACTACTACTACTACTCCTACAGCTTCGGTTGCTACTGCAACTACTGCCACTACTGCTATCACTAATACTGCCATTATTACAACTACTGCCACTACTGCTACTACT
The DNA here is from genome assembly GCA_005019695.1 of Trichopus zeylanicus subsp. travancoricus. Taxonomy (NCBI): domain Eukaryota; kingdom Viridiplantae; phylum Streptophyta; class Magnoliopsida; order Dioscoreales; family Dioscoreaceae; genus Trichopus; species Trichopus zeylanicus. The sequence goes on along the minus strand of RXID01021768.1, from coordinate 4,876 downwards.
ACTACAGCTACTTCTGCTATTACTACTACTCCTATAACTACTACTGCATCTAACACTACTGCTACTGCTAATACGATAGCTACTGCTACTGCTGCTTCTACTTCTACTGCTACTACTGCTACTATTACGATTACTACTACTAGTTTGAGTACTACTCCTCCTCCTCCTCCTACTACGACTACTTCTACTGCTACTACTACTACTTTTGCCACTTTTACTACTTCGGCTACTACTACTATTGGTACTACTTCTACTACTGCTAATACTACTATCAATGCGACTGTGAATTCTACTGCTTCTACTACTACTACTCCTACTGCTACTATTGCTATTGCAACTACTGCCGCTATTGCTACAACTTCTACTGCTAGTAGTACAACAACAACTACTACCAGCACTAGTACTACTCCTTCGATGATTACTACTGTTACTGCTGCTACTACTGCTGCTACTACTACTTCTACTACAACTTCTACTCCTAATACTACTGCTCTTGCTACTAGGACTACTACTGCTACTACTACTGCCACTACTACTCCTCCTTTGACTACCACTACAACTCCTTCTACTACTCCTAATACTACTACTGCTGTTACAACTATTGCTATTGCTGCTACCACTAGTAATACTGCTACTGCTACTACCACTAGTAATACTACTGCTACTGCTGCTACTACTACTACTACTCCTCCTACAGCTATTACTACTGTTAATAATACTCGTAGTACTGCTACTATAACTGCTACTATTACTACTACTTCTACTGCTATTGTTACTACTGCTAGTACTACCACTACTGCTACTACTAATACTGCTTCTGCTACTCCTACAACTACTACTACTACACCTTTTACTACTAGTACTACTACTGTAGCTCCTACTACTCATCCTACTTCTATCCCAACTCCTACTACTACTACTCTTGTTGCTACTGTTACCGCTACTACAACAACGGCTACTTTTACTACTTGGAATGCTACAACTACTACTACTAGTACTGTGGCTACTACAATAGCTACTATGACTACTCCTGCAACAATAACTACCACTACTACTCCTAATGCTCCTAATTCAACTACCACTATTACTACTACTACAACTACTACTCCTACTACTAGAATTATTACTACTACTATTATTATTACTACTACCACTACTATTTCTACAACTACTACTACTACTACCATGACTACTACTTCTACTACGGCTACAATGCCTACCGCTACTATTACTACTGCTGCTGCCATCACATCTTTTGCTACTACTACTACTACTACTACTATTACTACAACTCCTACTGCTACTTCTACTACAACTCCTATTACTACTACTACTACTACTACTTCCACTGCTACTCATACTATTACTCCTCCTCCTACTACTACTCTTACTACTACTGCTGCTCCTATTACTACTGCTCCTCCTACATCCACTGCGACTACTGTTACACCTACTACTACTACTACTACTAGTACTACTACTACTACTATTACTACGACTCCTACTCCAACTATTACTACTACTACTACTCTTACAGCTACTACTACCCCTCCTGCTACTATTACACCTGTTGCAACTACTACTGCTACTACTACTACTACAACTACAACTATTGCTATCACAACTACTCCTACTCTAACCCCCAGTCATAAAACTACTCATTCTATTACTCTTGCCACTACAATTACCACTAGAACAACAACAAGAAGAAGAAGAAGAACAACTACTACTACTACAAATACTAATACTACAACTACTATACAATTATCTACAACTACTACTACTACTACCACTACAACTAATACTAGTACTAGTACTACTACTACTACTACAACAACATAAAAACTACTAGTACTACTACTGCAACTACCTCTACTTCTACTATTATTCCTACTACTACTGCTCCAGTACTATAACTACTACAACTAGCACTAGAACAAGACCACCAACTACTACTATTGCTACTACTAATACTGCTACTATTCCTACTACTACTACTACTACTATTATTGCTACCAGTACTACTTCTACTACTACTCCTACTACTACTTCCTATACTACTACTACTACTACCACTACTACTAGAACTCCTACTGCTACTTCTACTGCTACTATTAATACTACTACAACTACTACCACTACTACTACAACTACTACAACTACCACTACTACTACCCCTCCTCTCACTACTACTACTGCAACTATCACTTCCACTACTACCACTACTTCTAGTACTACCGCTACTAATACTACTGTTACTACTCCAACTCTGACTCATACTACTGCTACTACTATTACTTCTACAACTACAACAACTACTACTGCTACTATTACTATTTTTCCTCCTCCTCCTACTACTACTACAACTTCTACTACTACAACTACCTCCACCACAATTACCTCTACTACTGCTACAACAATTACTACTACTGCTACTGCTACTACTGCTATTGCTACTCCTACTACTACTATTGCTGCTTCTACATCTACGTCTGCATCTCCTGCAACTGCTACTTCGATTACCACTATGACTACAACTACTACTGCTACTACTACTACTACTAATACTACTACTACTACTACTACTACTCCTACAACACCTACTGCACCTACTACTTCTACTACTACTACTACTGCTACTACTGCTACTACTACTCTTCCTCTTCCTCCTCCTACTACACCTAGTACTACTGCTACTACTACCACCACCACCACCACTTCTATTACTCCTATGAATACCACTACAGCTATTGTTGCTACAGCCACTCCTACTGCTACTATTACTGCTACTACAATTATTGCTGTTGCTGCTGCTACTGCTACCACTACTACTACTTCTACCACAATTACAGCTATGACCACTACAACGTCTACTATTACTACTACTACTACTTCTACTACGAATCCTACCACTACCACTACTACTACAAGTCCTACAACTTTTACTACTGCTACAACTACTACAACAATTACTGCTACTACTATAGCTACTACAACAACTACGTCTACTACCACAACTACTACTGCTACTACTACTACCACAACTACTACAACAACAACTACTACAACAACTACCACTACTACCACCACTACTACTACAACTACTACTTTAACTATTACTACTACTACTACTGAAAGTATTACTACTACTACTACTTCTATAACTACTCCTAGCACCACTACTACTACTACAAGTCTGACAAGTACTTCTACTGCTACAACAACAACAACAACGACTACTACTACTACTATCGTCCAACCACTACTACAACTACCACTACAACTGCTACTACTACAACTGCAACAACTAATGCTACTACTATTTCTACGACTCCTAATACTCCTACTATTAGTACTGTTATTATAATAACTACAACTGCTGCTATTGCTGCTAGTACTACTCCTAATACTACTAATATTACTAGTACTACTACTATTACTACTCCGATTGCTACTACTACTACTACTCCTACTCTTGCTTCTACTACAGCGACTACAACTACTGCCACCACTACTACTACTATTACCACAACTCCTACTACCACTACTACTACTATTGCTAACTACTAGCATTGGGACTACTAGAACAACTACTAGTACTACTACCAGTACTACCACTGCTACTACAACTACTCCTACTACTAATACTACAACTACCATTACTGCTATTACAACTATGACTACTTCTCCTACTACTTCAAATATTATTGCTAAAACTACAACTACCCTTCTTACTACACCTACTAGCACTACCACCACCACGACCGCAACTACAACCACTACTACAACAACTACTACTACTACTACTTCTTCTACCACCACTACTACAACTATTACTACTACAGCTACTACCACCACTGCTACTACTACTTCTAGTACTCCTACTACAACTGCAACTACTACTGCTGCTGCTGTTGCTACTACCACTACTCCTACTACTTCTACTATTACTACTAGTATTACTACTACTCCCGCTACTACACCTACTTGTACTATAATTACTACTACTACTTCTATTTTTACTACTACTACTACTACTACTACTACTATTACAACTACTACAATTACTACTACTACTACTACTACTACTACTACTACTACTATTGCCACAACTCCTACCACCACCACCACCACGACTACTACTACAACTACTCCGATAACTACTCCTATCACAACTCCTACCACTACTACAATCTATACTACTGCTACTACTACTACCATTTCTACTACAACTACTACTATTACTTCTACTATTACAACAACTACTACCACTTCTACTACACCTCCTACTTCAAGGACTCCTACTACAACTACTCCAACAACAACAACTACTACTACTACTACAACTACTCCTATAACTACTCCTACCACTGCTCCTACCACTACTACTAATTCTAACACTACTGCAACTATTACAACTATTGCTACTACGGCTACTACTGCTACTAGTACTACAACTACCACCACTACTACTCCTAATACTCTTACAACTATAACAACAACAACAACCGCTACAACTACTCCTAACACTCCTACAACTACTACTAGTAATACAACTAGAACAACTACTACTACTAGTAATAATACTCTTACAGCTACTACCCCTAATACTAACACTATTGTTACTGCTGCTGCTACTACTACTACTACTACTACGACTACAATAACAACTACAACTACTACTACTACTACTGCTACTGCTACTACTACTACTGCTGCTACTACTACTGCTACTCCTACAACAACAACTACTAATACTCCTACTACTACAACTCTCATCGCTACTTATACAACAACTACTACTACTCCTACAACAACAACAACTACTACTACTAAAACTACTACTACTCCAAGTACTACCACTACTACTAGTACT
>RXID01021767.1:240361-384872 GCA_005019695.1 Trichopus zeylanicus subsp. travancoricus | reverse complement strand
ACTACTACTACTTCTATTACTACTATTACAACTACTACTGTAGTCGCTATAGTAGTAGTATGAGTACCAGTAGTAGTAGTCATAGTAGCCATAGTAGTAGCAGTAGTAGCAATATTAGTAGTCGTTGTAGAAGTAGTGCTACAAGTAGCAATAGTAGCATTAGCGGTATTAGTAGTATTAGTAGTATTAGTTGTAGTTGAAGTTGTACTACTAGTTATTGTTTTTGTCTTAGTTGTAGCAGTAGTTGTTGTAGTAGTAGTAGTTGTAGTAGTACTAGTAGTAGTAGCACCAGAAATTATAGTAGAAGTACTAGTAGTAGTAGTAATAGTTGTTGTTGTAGTAGTAGTAGCAGTTGTAGTAGTAGTAGTAATATGCGTAGGAGTAGTAGTTATTATTGTAGTAGTATTTGTAGTAGTAGTAGTGGTAGTAGCAATAGTAGTAATAGTAGGAGTATTAGCAATAGTATGAGTAGTAGTAGGAGGAGGAGGATGAGCAGTAATACTAGTCATAGTAGTAGTAGGAGTAGTAGTAGTAGTAGTAGTAGGAGTAGCGGTAGAAGTAGTAGGAATAGTAGTTGTAATTGGAGTAGCAGTAGTAGTAGTAGCAGTAGCAGCAGTAGTTGCAGTAGTAATAGTAGCAGTAGTAGGAGTAGTGGAAGAAGCAATAGTAGAAGTAGTAGAAATTGTAGCAGTGATAGTAGTAGTAGTAGTATTAGGAGGAGTAGTAGTAGTAATAGTAGTAGTAGTAGTACGAGTAGTAGTAGTAGTAGTCGCATTAATAGTAGTAGTAGTAGTAGTAATAACAGAAGTAGTATTAGTAATAGTAGTTATTGTTGGAGTAGTAGTAATAGTGGTAGTTTCTGTGGTCATAGTAATAGTAGTAGTAGTATTAGTAGTATTAGAAGTAGTAGTTGTAGCACTAGTTGTAGTATTAGTAGTATTAGTAGTTGTAGGAGCAGCAGCAGTAGTTTTTGTAGTAGTTGCAGTGGTAGTAGTAGTAGTTCTTAGAATAGTAGCAGCAGTAGTAACAGTAGTAGTAGCAGTAGTCGTAGCAACTGTAGTTGTAGTAGCACTTGCAGTAGCGGCAACTGCAGTAGAAGTAGTAGTGTTGTAGTACTAGTAGTAGTCACTGTAGTAGTAGTAGTAGCAGTAGTAGCTGTAGTAGTAGTAGTAGTTGTTGTTGTTGTTGTAGCAGCAATAGCTATAGCAACAGTAGTAGCAGTAGTAGCAGTAGTAGCTATAGTAGTAGTAGAAGTAGTTGTAGCTATCATAGTCGTAGTAGCAGTCATAGTTGTTATACCGAACATAGTACTATGAGAAGTAGTAGTAGTTGTTATTGTGGGAAAAGTAGTAGTCGTAGTTGTAGTAGTTGATGTCGTAGTTGTATTAGTAGTTATAGCAGTAGTAGAGAATTAGGAGTAGTAGTGGCAGAATTAGTAGTTGTAGTCATAATAGTAGTCGTAGTTGTTATATCTGCAATTGTAGTAGAAGTAGCAGTAGTAGCAATGGTAGCAGATGCTCTAGTACTAATAGTAGTTGTAGTGGAAGCAGTAGCAGTAGTACCATTAGTAGTAGTAGAGGTAGTTGTAGTAGAAGTAGTAGTAAAGCCAGTAGTAGAAGTAGTAGCAATGTAGGAGTGGTACTAGTAGTAGTAGTAGGAGTAGGAGTAGAAGTAGTAGTGGTACTAGTAGTAGAAGTAGTTGGAGAAGTAGTAGTGGTAGTAGTAGTTGCTGCAGTGGAAGATAGAGGGGTAGTAGTACTACTACTACTAGTAGTAGTAGTTATAGCAGTTGTAGCAGTAGTAATAGTAGTTGTAGGAGTAGTAGTAGTGGAAGTAGTAGTAGATAAGGTTGTAGTACTAGTAGTAGCGGTAGTAATACTACTGCAAATAGTAGTAGCAGTGGTAGAAGTAGTAGTAGTAGTATTAGTAGTCATATTAGCAGGAACAGTAGCAGTAGAAATGGTAGTTGTAGTAGTACTAGTAGCAGTAGTAGTAGTAATAATAGTAATAGTAGTAGTAGTGCTAGCAATAGCAGCAGTAGTAATAGTAGTAGTAGTAGTTGTTGTTGTTGTTGTTGTTGTTGTTGTAGTTGTAGTTGTAGTAGTAGCAGTAGTAATGGTGGTGGTGGTAGTAGCAGTAGCAGTAGTACTACAACTACTACTGCAACTACTACTATTGCTATTAGTATTGCTACTACTATTGCTGCTACTGCTACTACTTCAATTACTACTACAATTGCAACTTTTACTGCAACTCCTTCTGCTACCACAGCTACTACTACCACTATTACTACCACTATTACTGCTCGCACTAGTACTACTACTACCACTACACTTGCCCTTGCTACCACTACTACTACTACAACTACAACTACCACTACAACAGTACCACTACTCCTTCTACCACTACTACTACAACAACTGCTACTATTACTACTACTACTTTTATTACTGCTAATACTGCCACTACTACAACTACTATCACTACTACCACTGTTGTTGCTGTTGACTACTACTCCTACTACAACTACTACTACTACTACTACACCTGCTAGTAAGGAAACAACTACTATTATGACTATTACTACTACTATTACTGCTATTGCTGCTACTACTTCTACTGCTGCTACTACCACTCAACTTCTCTTGCCTCTACTGCTACTACTACTACAGCTGCTATGACTATTGATGCTACTTATATTACTACTATATCTACTGCGACTATTGCTACTACTTTTGCTACCAATACTACTGCTGCTGCTACTACTACCACAACTACTAAAACTACTACATCTACCACAACTGCAAATACTGCTACTCCTAGTGCTACTTCTACAACTACTACTGCTACAACAACAACAACTACTACTACAACTACTTCTACTACTGCTGTTGCTACAACTACTGCTACTATTACTACTACCACTACTGCTGCTATTACTATTGTTGCTACTACAACAACTACTGCCACTACTACGACAACTACGACTACAATGACTACTACAACAACTAGTACTACTGCTGATGTTGTTGCTGCTATCCATACTACTACTTCTACTATATCTGCTACTACTATTACTACTACTTCTACTATTACTACTACAACAACTACTGCTACTAATTTTTCTACTACTACCGCGATTATTAATACTAGCACTACTCTTACTATTGTTACTACCGATACTACTTCTACTATTGCGACTACTTCTACTACTGTTACTACCGCTACCACTACTACTATCGCTACTATGACTATTAATACAACTATTGCTACTACTATTTCTACTACTACTAGTAGTAGTACTAATGCAACGATGTCAGCTACTACGATTACTACTATTACTTTACCTACAACGACAGCTACTACTACCACTGCAACTGCTACTACCACTACTACTACTATTATTGCTCCCGCTACAACTCCTACTGCTTCCACTGCTACTACTGCTACTATTACTACAACTCCTACTGCTTCCACTGCTACTACTGCTACTACTGTAACAACAATTACTAGTACTATTACAAGTATGAGTACTACTATGACTACTACTACTCCTGCTAAGGCTACTACTTCTCCTATGACTACTACATCTGTCACTACAACTACTAGTTCGGCTACTGCAACTGCTATTACTACTATATCTACTACCGCTCCTCCTACCACTGCTACTACTGCTGCTACTACTAATGCTGCTACTACTACTGCTACTACTAATCCTACTACTTCTACTACTAGTAAAACTATTCCTACGGCTATTGCTACTACTGTTGCTATTATAGCTATTAATACTACTACTACTACTACTACTGCTGCAACAACTACAATTGCTACTACTACTACTACTACAACTACAACACCTACTACTACTGCTACAACTACTACTTGTGCTTTTACTTCAAATACAACTACTACAACTACTTCTACTACTACTACTACTTCTACCACGGCTTTTATTGTGACTACTGCTCCTACTACTACCACTACTACTACTGCTATAATTGCTACTACCCCTTCAACTACTACTATTACCACCACTACTACCACTATTGCTACTACTGCTTGTACGATTACCACTTCTACTACTCCTATTCCTATAATTGCGACTAATGTTAGAACAACTTCTACTACTTTGCCTACTACTACTACTGCTTGGACCACTACAATTGCTACTACTATTGCTAACGCTACAACTACAACTAGTTCTAGTACTATCACAGCTTCTACTGCCATGACTGCCACTACTACTACAACTACTACTGCTGTTGCCACTACTGCTACCACTGTTACTACCACTATATCACTACTACGACAACTCCTACAACCAATGCAACAACTACTCCCATTGCTAATTCTACTAGCACAACTGCTGCTGATACTAATGCTACCACTATTACTCATAATCCAACACGTACTACTACTAATGCCACTAGTACAACAACAACAACAACTACTACTACTAATACTACTACTAATACTACTTCTACTACTACTACTAATACTACTTCTACTACTACTACTACTACTTCTACCTCTACTACTACTAGTACCACAACTCCAAGTACTACTACCCCTACTATTACTCCTACTCCAACCCCTACTATTACTACTCCTACTACTATAACTACTACTACTACTATTGCTACTACTTCTTTTACTACTACTACTACCACTACTACTACTACTACTACCACCACTACTACTAATACTACTACTACAACTACTACTCCAAATCATACTCCTACTACTCCTCCGACTACTAGAACTACCACAACCACTATAGCAACTACTACTGCTACTGCTATAGCTACTGCTGCTGCTCCTACAACTGCTACTACTACAATTGCTACTACTACTACTACTACTTCTTTTACTACTACTACTACTACTACTACTACTACTACTACTACGATGTACCACAATCACTACTAATCCAACTCCAACTCCTACTGTTATTTCTACTCCAACTACTACCACGACCCCTTCTCCAACATTTACTACACCTACTACTATTCCTACACGAACTCCTATAGCAACTACTACTACTACTACTACTCCTGCTGCTATTACTACTACTACTACTCTTACTACTACAGCTACTACTACAACTACTTCTACACCTAATACAAGTACTACTACTACTACTACTACTACTACTACAACTACTACTGTTGCTACTGCTGCTGCTGCTGCTGCTACTACTACTACTACTAGTACTCCTGCTGCTACTATTACTACTACTGCAACTGTTATTACTACTGCTGCTACTACTACTACTGTTGCTGCTACTACTACTCCTACTTCTTCTATTAAAACTAATATTACTACCACTAGAACTGCAACTACTACTAGAACTACAACTCCTACCACTACTGCTACTCTACTACTACAACAACGACAACTATTGCTACAACTACTTCGCCTACTACTACTGCTGCTGTTGCTACTTCTACTATTTCTACTAATACTACTACTACTACTTCTACATTTAACACTATCACAAATACTGCTGCAACTACTGGTACAATTGCTACTTCTACTGGTACTGCTAATGCTATAGCTGCTCTTGCAGCTACTACTGCTACTACCACGACTACTGCTACTGCTACTGCTACTACTACCAATATTACTACCACTATAGTTGCAACTACTTCTACTCCTACTACTACTACTACCGCTGCTGCGACTGCTACTACTACTACTACTATGATTGCTAATACAACTACTACTACTAGTACCACAACTATTGCTAGAGTTGTTGTTGTTGTCGCTACTACTACTAGTACTATCACAACTACTACTACTGCTCCAACCACTGCTGCTGCTACAACAACCACTACCACTAAAACTACTACTACTGCTACTACTACAACAACAACCGCCACTACCACTACCCCTGCTACTAGAACTACTCCTACTACTGCTAGTACAACTATGACTACTACTACTACTACTAATACTACTATTACTACTACTACTACTACAACTACTATAACTACTACTACAACAACAACAGCAACAACAACTACTACTACTGCTACAACTACTACTAGTACTACTGCTACTACAATGAACATTACTAGGACAATAACTTCTAATCTCCCTATGGCAGCTACTACTACTGCTACCACTACTACTATTGCTATTACTACAATTGCTAGAACTGCTAGAACTGCTACTACTACAACTGCTACTACTATTACTACTAATGCTGTTGCTGCTACTACAATTATTGCTGCTGCTACTATTGCTATTGCTCCTGCTACTCCTAGTACTACTACTACTACAACCATCGCTACTATTATTGCTACTAATGCTACTACTATTACTAGTTGTATTACTATTACTACTACTATTACCCCTACTGCTACTGCTTCTATAGCTACAACTACTATTATAAATAATACTATTACTACTACCACTATAACTACTATTACGACTACTACTATAACTACCGCTACAACTACGACTACTACTACTACCGCAACTGCCATTGTGAGTACTGCTGCTGTTGCTACTGCTACTACAACTCCAACTGCTACAACTACTATTGCTACAAATACTACGGCTACTACCATTGCTACTACTACTACTGCTACAGCTACTACAACTGCTACTACTACTATTGCTCCTACTGCTTCTTCTTCCACTAATGCTACTACTACAAGTGCTAGTGCCACTACTACAATTACAACTACAATTACTACAACTCCTACTACTTCTATGACTAATACTACTACTACTACCACTATTGCTACTACAACTGCTACTACTAATGCTACAATTGCTACTACTGCTACTATTGTTGCTACAAGCTATACTTCTACTAGTACTACTACTGCCACTACTACTACTGACACCATGACTACTACTACTACTACTGATACCATGACTACTACTACTACAACCTCTGCTACCAAAACAACGACTACTACAACTACTACTACCATAACTATAACTACTACTACTCCTCCTACTGCATCTACTACTACTGCTACTACAACTACTTATAATACGACAACTGCAGCTAGTGCTGCTTCTTCTACTACTAGTACTGCTACTAATGTTATTACTACTACTACTACCGCTACTACTGCTACTACTAACTGTACTAGTACAACAACTCCTACTATGACTACTACTCCTACTGCTACTATTATTGCTGCTACTACTACTGCTACTAGAGCTACTGCTGCTGCTGCTATTGCTAATGTTGCCTCTATTGCAACTACAGCTACTACAACTACTACTACAACTATAGCTACTATGACTACTACAACAATAACTACTACTACTACTACTACTCCTTGCACTATTATTATTAGTACTACTTCATCTACTACTACTGCTGCAACTACTGATACTACTACTACTATTACTACCACTATTAGAGCTGCTGCTGCTACTACTTCTACTACTACTAATGCTACTCCTCTTGCTACTACTACCACGACCATGACTACTACTTCTCCTACTACTATTACTACTACTACTACTTCTAGTACTTCGCCTACTACTACTACTTTTGCTGCAACAACAATGGGCACAACTACATCTATAGCTACTACTACAACAAGTACTACAACATTTACTGCTACTACAACTGCTACAGCTGCTATAGCTACTACTACAACAACTACTACTTCTACAACTGTTGCTGCTGCAACAACTGCTACTTCTCCTAGAACTACCACAACCGCTACTACTACTACTACTACTACTACTACTACTACTACAACAACAACTACTACTACTACTACTATTGCTGCTACTGCTACTACTACTACTGCTACTACTACTACTACAGCTACTGCTACAACTCAACTTTTCCTACTACTACTTCTACTAATACCACCACTACTACCACTACTACAGCTACTATAACTACTTCTACTGCTACTACAACTACCACTACTGCTACTACTACTACTTCAACTCCTACTACTTTTACTACTACTATTACTACTCCAGCTACTAGTACTACTACGGCTACTACTAACACTACTAGTAAAATGACTTCTACTGTTACTACTACTTCTAGTGCTATTACAACTATTATTATTACTGCTACTACTACTACTACTACTACTACAACTAATACTACTACTACTGCTACAAATGCTACTTCTAATAGTGATACAGCTAGAACTACTATGACAGCTACTACTACTACAACTACTACAACTTCTACTACCACTATTACTACTACTACTACCACTACTTCCACTACTACTACTAATACTGCAATTACTTTGCCAACAACAACAACAACTACTACTACTACTACAACAACTATATCTCCAACTACTAATTCTACCACTACTACTACAACTACTAGCACTGTTAATACTACTACTACTACTACTACTGCGACAACTACTACTACTACAACAACAACAACAACAACTACTACTACTACTACAATGCTAATGTTACTAGTACTACATCTACTACTACTTCTACTGCTGCTACCGCTACTACTGCTACTACAACTAATGCTTCAACTGCTATAATAACTGCTACTACTACAACAACTACTGCTATTATGACTTCTATTGCTACTACTACTACAACTGCTACACTGACTACTACTTCTAGTACTGCTACTATTGCTTCTTCCACTAGTACTACTATAACAAATAGTACTACTACTTCTACTACTAATCCTGCTACAGCTACTACTACTATTGCAATTATTGCTGCTACTTCCAATACTACTACTGCTGTTACGGCTTCTACTGTTACTACTAGTGTTACTCCTAATACTATTACTACTACTACTATGAGTACTAATACTACTGTTGCTACTGTTGTTGTTGCTAAAGCAGATACTAATACTACTACTCCTACGACTGCAACTACTACGACTACTATTACTTTGCATACTACAACAACTACTTCTGCTACTACTTCTACTACTATCGCTACTACTACAACTAATACTACTGTTGTTGTTATTGCTGCAGCTACAACTACAACTACAACAGGTAATACTACTACTACTGCTACTAATGCAACAACTTGTACTAGCACTCCTAATACTGCTACTACTAGTGCTAGTACTAGTACTAATACTACTAATACTACTACTACTACTACTACCATAACAACAACGGCTGGTACTGCTTCTACCTTTATTACTACTACTACCGCTACAACTACTACACTACTACTATAACTTTGACTATAAACACTGCTACTACTCAAACAACTACTACCATTACTACTTTTAATACTACTAGTACTACTACTACGGCTACTACAACTGCTCCTACTGCTACTAGTACTATACTACTACTACCATTACTACTACTACTGCTGCTGCTGCTGCTACTACTACAATTACTATTGCAACTACTATTGCTACCACTACTACTACTTCAGTTGCTATAAATACTACTACTACTACCATACCTATTACTACTAATACTACTATTACTACTAATATTACTACTACTATTTCTACAACTACTTCTACTACTATTACTACTGCAACTACTACTACTACGACTACAACATCTGCTACTACCATTATTGCTACTACAACTATTACAATTGCAAATACCACTACTGCTACTACCACAACTGCAATTACTACTACTACTACTACTACTACTACTACTACTACAACTACCATTATTGCAGTATTAGTAGTAGTGGTGGTAGTACTAGTGGTAGTAGTGGTAGTGGTAGTCATTGTGCTAGTAGTCATAGCAGTAGCAGTCGTAGTAATACTAGTAGTAGTAGGTGTACTAGTAGTAGCAATATTAGTTGTAGAAGTAGAAGTATTAGTTGTAGCAAACGTACGAGTAGTAGCAATAGCAGTAGTAGTAGTTGTTGTAGTAGTAGTGGTATTATAAGCAGTGGTAGCAGCTGTAGTCATACTAATATTAGTAGTAGTAGTAGTAGTAGTAAGTTTAGTTGTAGGAGTAGTAGTACTAGTAGTAGCTGCAACAGTAGTAGTAGGAGTAGTAGTGTTAGTTTTAATAGTAGTAGTAAAACTAGTTGTTGTAGTAGTAGTAGCAGTTGTAGTAGGTGTAGTACTAGTAGTAGTAACATTAGTAGTAGTAGTAGTAGCAGTGGTAGTAGTAGCATTATCGGTAGTAGTAGTGGTAGAAGTAGTAGTGGTAGTTGTAGTGCAAGTTGTAGTAGTTGTAGTAGTCATCATAGCAGCAGCAGCAGCAGTAGCTGCAGTAGTAGTAGTAGCAACAACAATATAAGTAGTCATATTTTTAGGAGTAGCAACAGTAACAAAAGTAGTAGTTGTAGCAGTAGTAGTAGTACTATCAGTGGCAGTAGAAGCAGAGGTAGTAGTATTGTAGTAGAAGTAGTAGTAATAGCATTAGTAGTTATAGCAGGACTAGCTGTTGTACTAGCAGTAGAAGTAGCAGTAGCTGCAGCAATTGTAGCAATAATAGTAGTAGCAGAAGTACCGTATCAGAAGCAGTAGTAGTAGTACTAGTAGTAGTAGTGGTAGTAGTAATAGTCGTAGCATTAGTCGTTATAGCAGTAATAGTCATAGTAGGAGAAGTAGTAGTAGCAGCAGTAATAGTAGGAGGAGTAGTAGTAGTAATAGTACATGTGGTTGCACTAGGAGAACTAGTAGTAGCAGTAGCAATAGTAGTAGTCGTAGTAGTACTAGTAGTAGTACCGGTAGTTGCAGTAGCCGAAGTAGTAGTAGCAGTAGCATTTTTTTAGTTGCAGTTGTAGTAGTAATAGTAGTAGTAGCTGTAGCAATTGTAGTAGCAGAAATGGTCACAGTAGTAGTGGTAGTATTAATAGTAGTAGTATTAGTTTTAGTAGTAGTATTGGTACTAGAGGGAGGAGTAGTAGTAGTATTCATAGTAGTAATATTAGCAGTAGGAGGTGGAGTAGTTGTACAAGTAGCAATAATGTAGCAGTAGTCGTAGCAGGAAAGTAGTAGTATAGTAGTAGTAGTCAGTCGTCGTGTCCCGTTGTGTAGTGTAGTATAGTAGTTAGTAGTGGGTAATAGTAATAATAGTAGTTATAGTAAGTCGTCGTAGTAGTAGTAGTCGTAGTAGTAGTCGTGTATTAGAAGTAGTTGTTACTTGTTGTTTTGTTGTTGTTGTTGTTGCAGCCGCCTGTGGTAGCAGTAGCAGCAGTACAGCACAGTAGTTTGTCAGTAGTAGTAAGAGCTGTCGTCCTATAGTAGTAGTAGTAGTAGCCGTAGTAGTAGTAGTAGCAACAGTAGTAGTGGTAATAGTAACAGTTGTAGCAGTCGTAGTACCAGCAAAAGTCTCAGTAGTAGTAGTTGTAGTAGTAGTACTAGTAGTATTAGCAGTACTTGTAGTACTAGCAACAGTAGTGTTAGTAGTAGTAGTAGTAGTTGGAGAAGTAGTAGTAGTAGCAATAGTAGCAGTTGTAGAAGTTGTAGTATAGTAGTAATAGTAGTGGCCATTATAGTAGCAGTAGTTGTAGCAGTAGTTGTACTGGGAGCATTAGTGGTAGAAGTAGCTGTAGTTATCGCAGTAGTAGAAGTAGCAGCAGTAGTTGTAGCATCAATAGCAGTAGTAGCAGTAATACCTATTATAGTAGTAATAGTAGTAGCATTAGTAGCAGAAGTAGTAGTTGTAGTTGTGGTAGCGGCAGTAGCAGTAGTAGCCGCAGTAGCTGAAGTAGTCGTAGTTGCAGTCTTAGCTGTAGTGGCTGCAGTAGTAGTAGTAGTTGCAATAATAGTTGTGGCAAAAGAATTATTTTTATTAGTAGTAGTAGTAGTAGCAATATTAATAGTCGTAGTAGCAATACTTGTAGTTGCTGTGGTTGAAGCAGCAACTGCAGTATTTTGTGGGAGTTGCAACTGTAGCAGAAGCAGACATGGTAGCAGTAGTAATAGTATTTATAGGAGTCGTAGCAATAGAAGTTCTAGTAGTAATATTTGTAGTACCAGTGGTAGTAGTAGTAGTAGTATTAGTAGTAGTAGTAGCACTAGTAGCAGTTGCAGTAGCAGTAGCTGCAGTAATAGTAGTAGCCGTAGGATTAGTGGTAGTAGTAGTTGTAGTAGTAGTTGTTGTTGTTGTAGCAATAGTAACAGTAGTAGCAATAGCAGTAGACTAGTAGTAGTAGTAATAGTAATTTAAGTGACAGTCAAATTAGTGGTAGCAGTAGTGGTTGTAGTAATAGTAGTACTAGAAGTAGCAGTAGTTGTCGTTGTTGTAGCAATAGTAGCAGTAGTAGTAGTAGTAGTAGAAGTAATAGTAGTAGCAGTAGTTGTTGTCACAGTAATAGTAGTCGCAGTAGTAGTAGGAGTAACTGCAGTAGCAACAACATTAGTAGTGGTATTAGTAGTTGTTGCAGTAGTACTAGTTGCTGCAGTAGTAGTGATTGTAGTAGTAGTTGCTGTTGTAAGTGTAGTTGTTGTTGTCGCAGTAGCTATAGTAGCGGCAATAGTAGTAGTAGTCGTAGTTGCAATAGTTATAGTAGTAGTAGCAACATTATTAGTAATAGTAGTAGTTGTCATAGCAGCACTAGCAGTAGTAATAGCAGCAGCAGTAGAAGTATAAGTAGTAGTAGTAGTAGCAATAGTTATAGTAGTAGCAGTTGTAACAGTAGTAGAAGTAGTAGTAGTGGTGGTAGTAGTAGTAGTAGTCTCAGCAATACAAGTAGTTATCATAGCAGCAGTAGCAATAGTAGGTGTAGTAAAAGTTGTTGTTGTAGTAGCGGTAGTTGCAGTAGTACCAGCAGTAGAGATAACGGTAGTAGTAGCCATGGTAGTAGTAGCACTAGTAGTAGTAGTTTCGGTAGTTGGGGTACTAGTAGTAGTAGTTGTAGCAGTCGTAGTAGTTGTAATAGTAGCAGTAGTAGAGGTAGCAATAGTAGTAGCAGTAGTTGTAGTAGTTGGAGTAGTAGTTGCTGTAGCAGTAGCAGTAGTAGCAGCTGTTGTGCCTGTAATAGTAGTAGTAGAAGTAGCCGTGGTATTACTACTAGTAGTAGTAGTAGCAGCAGTAGTAGTAGAAGCTATAATAGTAGCAGCAGTAGCAGTAGTAGCAGTACTTATAGTAGTTATAGTAGTAGTAGTTGTAGTAGTAATAATAGTAGAAGTAGTAGCAGCCGGAGTAGTTGTATCAGTAGTTGTAGTAACAGTTGTAGTAGGAGAAGAAGTAGTAGTAGTCGTAGTAGTAGTTATCGTACAAGAAGAAGTCATAGTAGTAGCAGTATTAAGTTTTATAGTAGTTGTAGTAGTAGTATTTGTAGTAGAAGTTGCAATAGTTGTTATAGTAGTTGTAGAAGTAGCAATAGTAGTTGTAGTTATTATACTAGCGGTATAGTAGTTGTAGTAATTGTTGTTGTTGTTGTAGTAGTAGTAGTAGTAGTAGAGAAAGAAGAAGTAGCAGTAGTACTAGTAATAGTAGTAGTATTAGTAGGAGTAGTTGTGGTGGCAGTAGGAGTACTAGTTGTAGTAGCAGAACTAGTAGTAGGAGTAGTAGTAAAAGTAGTAGTAGCAGTAGTATTAATAGTAACAGTAGGAGTAGTAGTTGTAGTAGTAGTAGTAGTGGTGGTGGTGGTGGTGGTAGCACTAATTGTAGTAATAGTGGTAGTTATTGGAGTTGTAGTCGTGCTTGTAGTAGTAGTTGTAGTAGTAGTGTAGTAGTCGTAGCTGTATTAGTAGTAGTAGAGGAAGCAGCAGTGGCAGTAGTAGTATTAGTAGTAGTAGTAGCAGGAGTAGTAGTAGTCATAGTAGTAGTAGTAGCTGGAGTAATAGTAGCAGTTGTACAAGTAGCAGAAGTAGTAGTAGTAGTAGTAGTAGTAGTAGCTACAATTGTAGCTGTAGCTGAAGTAGTAGTAGTAGTACTAGTAGCAGTACCAGTAATATGAGTAGTTGTTGTTGTTGTAATACTAGTAGCCGAAGTAATTGTTGGAGTTGTTTTAGGTGTAGGAGTAGAAATAGTAGTAGTAGTTGTAGAAGCAGCAGCAGCAGCAGTAGTAGTAGAAGTAGAAGCAGTAGTAGTTGTTGTAGTAGAAGTCGTTGTTGTAGTAGTAGTTGTTGTTGTAGTAGTAGTAGTTGTACTAGAAGTAGTAGCAGCAGTAGTAGTTGTAGTAGAAATAGTAGTAGTAGTAGTAGTAGTCGTAATAGTAATAGTAGTTGTTGTTGTTATGGTAGTAGTAGTTGTTGTAGTAATAGTGTAGTTGTAATAGGAGAAGTTTTAGTAGTTGTAGTAGCAGTAGTAGTAGCAGTAATAGGAGCAGTTGTAGTAGTAGTAGTAGCAGTAGTTGGAGGAGGAGGAGTAGTAGTAGTAGTAGTTGTTGTAACAGTCGTTGTAGTAGCAGCAGTAGTTGTTGCAGTAGTATTTGTGTTAGTAGTAGTAGTAGTTGTTGAAGTAGTAGTAGAGGTGGTGGTAGTAGTAGTAGTAGCAACAACAGCAATAGTAGTAGTTATTATAGTAGTAGTAGTGGCATTCGCTGTCGTCGTAGTAGCAGTAGTAGCGGTAGTATTGGAAGTAAAAGTAATAGTATGGATGGCAGTAGTTATTGTTGTAGTAGTAGTAGTAGTAGTAATAACAATAGTTATAATAGTAGTTGTTGTTGTTCTAGTAGCAGCAACAGTCATAGTAGTAGTAGTAATAGGGGTGGTAGTAGTAGTGGTGGTGGTAGTATTCGTAGTAATAATAGGAGTGGTAGTAACAGTTGAAGTAGTAGTACTGGTAGTAGTAGTAGTAGTAATAGTAGTAGTTGTAGTGGTAGTAGTAGTAGAAGTAGTAATAGTATTGGCAATAGTAGCAATAGTAATAGGAGTTGGAACAGAAGTAGTTGTAAAAGTAGTAGTAGCAGTAGTACCAGTAGTAGTAGCTATAGAAGGAGTAGTAGTAACAGGAGTAGTAGGGGTAGTAGTAGCAGAAGCAGGAGTTGTAGGAGTAGGAGCAGTGGTAGAAGTAGTAGTGGTAGCAATAGCCGCCGTTGCAGCAACAGCAGCAGGTATAGTAGCAGTAGTAATTGTTGAAGTAGTAGTTGTAGGAGTGGTAATAGTAGTAGTAGCAGCAGTAGTAGTAGCAGTGGAAGTTGGAGCAATAGAAGTAGCAGTAGTAATACTAGTGGTAGTAGCAGTATTGATAGTACTAGCGGCAGCAACAGCAGTTTTAGTAGAAGCAGTAGTAGGAGGAGGAATAGTAGTAGTCGTAGTTGCAGTAGTTCTTGTTGTTGTAGTAGGGGGAGTAGTAGTTCTAGTAGTAATATTTGTGGTAGTAGTAGTAGTAGTAGTCACAGCAGCAGCAACAGTAGTAGTAGAAGCAGTAGTAGTAATACTAGTAGCAGTAGTCATAGTAGTAGTAATTGTAACAGTAGCAGTAGAAGTAGTAGTTGTAGTAGCCGAAGTAGTAATTGTAATTGTAGTTGCAACAGTTGTGGTAGTAGTAGCAGGAGTGCTAGGAGTAGTAGTACTTTTGAGTTGTAGTAGGAGTAGTAGTAATGGTAGTAGTAGTAGAAGTCACAGTAATGGTTGTAGCAGTAGCAGCAGCAATAGTCGTAGAAGTAGTAGCATTTGTATTAGTATTAGTAGTAGTAGTAGTAGTAGTAGTAGTAGCAGTAGAGTTATAGTTGTATTCATACTACTAGTAGTAGTTGTTGTTGTAGTAGTAGTAGTAGCAGTAGCAGCACCAGTAGTTGTAGTAGTAGTTGTGGTAGTAGTAGTAGAAGTAGCAGTAGTAGTAGTTGTTGTAAGGCTAGTTGTAGTAAGACTAGTTGGAGTAATAGTAGTAGTAGTAGTAGGAGTTGCAGTAGAAGTAGTAGTAGGTGTAGCAGTAGAAGTAGTAGCAACAGTAGCAACAGCAGCAATAATAGAGGTTGTAGTAGCAGCAGCAGCAGCCACAGCAGGAGTATGAGTAGCTATAGCAGGGTCAGGAATCATAGTAGTTGTAGCAAGAGTAGGATTGGGTGTAGAAGTAGTAATTATCATAGTAACAGTAGTAGACGTGGTTGTAGTAGGAGTAATACAAGAAGGAGAAGTTGTAGTAGTAGTGGGCGAAGGAGTAGTAGTAGTAGGAGCGCAAGTTGGAGTAGTGCTAGTAGCAATTCTCCCACCACTAACACTACTGCTGCTACTATTTCTCCTACCACTAACACTACTGCTGCTACTATTACTACTACTATTGCTACTACTTCTCCTACCACTAACACTCCTGCTACTACTACTTCTACTACAGCTACAACAGCTACTACTACAACTATTGCTGCTACTACTACTTCTTCTACTACTAGTACTAGTGTTATCACAACTACTGCCACTGCTACTACAAATACCACTACTACTATAATAGCTACTACTACTACTACTTCTACTGCTATTACTTCTCCTACTACAACTACTGTTGCTACTGCTATTACTCCGGCTACCACTGCTGCTACTCCTACTATTACTACTACTACTACAAATACTACTGCTATTACTACTAGAAATACGAATATGGCTACTACTATAGCTACTTCTACTACTTCTCCGACTGCTACTACTATTACGTCTACTACTACGACTGCTACTATTGCTGCTATTAATATTACTACTACTACTATAACTAATTCAACGACTACTACTACTACTATTGCTACTACTACATCTCCTACTGCTGTAGCTACTACTACCGCTACTACTACTATAGCTACTACTACTACTACTACTACTCCTACTGCTACTATTGTTGCTATTAATATTACTACTAGTAGTATAACTAATGCAACGATTACTACTACTACTGCTGCTGCTACTACAACTGCTCCTACAACTACAACTACCACTATTATTCCTACTACTACTCTTGCTACAGCTATTACTACTAGTGCTACTACAAGCACTACTACTACGGTGACTACTGCTACAATTACTACTATAACAAATCTGATTCCAACTCCTACACCTACAACAACAACTACTATTACTATAGCTAGTACTAATACTACTGTTGGTACTACTACAATCGCTACTACCGCTACTACTACTGCTGCTATTACCATTACTACTACTACTAATACTGCTACTGCTACTGCTACTGCTACAACTTCTACTCCTACCCTACTACAGCTACAACTGCAACTACTATACCTACTACTACTGCTACAACTATTGCTGCTGCGACTAATACTACGACTGGTATTAATACTACTACTTCCACGACTACCACTACTACTACGACTACTACTATTGCTGCTACTGCTACTACTACTCTGACTACTACTATTGCAAAAATAACAACAACTACTACTACTAATACGATAACTACTATTCCGAGTCCTACACCCATTTCTGTTACTGCTACTATGTCTAATACTACTACTCCAAGTAGTACTGCTGCCACATCTAATACTACTCCTACTCCAACTCGTACAACTACTAGAACAAAAAGAATTACTACTCTTGATCCAACTCGTACAGCTACTGGAACAACAACAACTACTACTACTCCAACTCCCACTACAACTCGTACTACTAGTACTACTCCAACTCCTACTACTACTACTAATACAACTACTACCAACTATTAATAATACTAATACTATTAGTACTACTACTACTACTAATACTACTACTACTACTACTACAAATGCAACGGCTTCAACAACTACAAGTACTCCTAGTACTACCACAACTACTACTACTAAGCCTGTTACAACTTTTATTACTACTGCTACAACAACTACTACTACTATTGCAACTACTACTATTATAACAACTACTACTACTATACTACTGCTACTGCTATTGCTACAACTACTACTATAACTACTTCTATCACTACCACTACTACAACTGCTACACCTACTAATACTGCTACGACTACTTCTACTACTACTAATACAACTGCTAATACTACTACTCCTTTTACGACGGCAACTACTACTACTATTCCCACTTGTAGTAGTAGTAGTAGCTACAACTACTTCTAATACTATTACTACTACAACTACTTCTACTACAACTACAATAGCTGCTACTGCCATTATTGCTACCACAACTATTACAATTGCAAATACCACTACTGCTACTACCACGACTGCAACTACTACTACTACTACTACTACTACTACTACTACTACTACTCCTATTACTCATTCTACTATGACTACTACTACTACTCCTATTACTCCTACTATTACTACTACTACTACTACCACCCCAACACCTACTACTATCGCTACACCTACACCAACACCTATTAGAACAACTGCTGGTTCTACTAATACTATTACTACTACCACTTGATACTGCCACTAGTACAACTACTACTGCAACTATTTCAACTACTGCTACAAGTACTACTACTGCTACTACTACTACTACTGCTAGTACTATTAGTACTGGTATGACTAATACTACCACAACAACTACTACTTCTACTGATGCTGCGGCTGCAACCCCTACTACTACTACTACTACTACTACTACTACTACTTCGACTTCTCCTACTACTTCTAAACTACCACAACTACTACTGCTTTTGCTGCTACTACTACTGCAACTACTATAATAACTACTTCCACTACTACTACCACTACAACTACTACTACTATTAGTACTACTGCTGCAACTTCAACTACTACTACTACTATGACTGTTGCTTCTACAACAACAACTACCACTACACCTATTACCACTAATACTGCTTCTACTACTACTAATAGTAATAATGTTACTACTACTATTGCTACAAGTACTTCTACTACTATTCCTACTACTTACTACTACTACTACTACTACTTCTACAATTACTGCTGCTGCTGCTGCTGCTGGTACTGCTGCTGCCGTTGCTATTACTAATACTACAACAACTACTAGTACTACAACAACAACTATTACTACTACTACTACTTCTTCTAATGCTACTAATACGACTACTGCTAGCACTACAGCTACTATAACTACTATTACTACTACTGCTGCTATTACTATAGCTACCACAATAATAATAACTACTGCTGCTGCTACTACTACTATTATGGCTACTTATACTACTTCTGCTACTACTACTGCTACCACTACTTCTACAACTACTACAACTGTTTCTTATTCTACTACTAATATTTCTGCTGCTTCTGCTGCTAATATTGCTCTTGCTACTACAACTTCTATTACTTTGGCTACTACTACTATAGCTAATACTACGACTACTGCCGCTGCTACTACTACTACTATTTTTGCCACTACGGCTACTACTACTACTACTACTACTACTAGTACTATGGCTTCTACTGCTACTACTACTCAAACTACTACAACTATTGCTGCTACTACTACCGTTAGTACTACTAATACTACTTCTTCTACTACTAGTACAGTTGTTGCTGCAGCGAATGCTGCTGCTACTAGTACCCCTACTCCTCCTATTATTAGTAGTACTGCTGCTACTACTACTGCAACTACTGCTACTACTAAGGCTTCTACTACTATAGTAATTGGCACAACTACTATTACTTATACTAGTACTACTACTGGTACCACTGTTACCACTTCAGCTTCTTCGACAACTACCACTAGTACTACTAGTACTACCATCAATACTACTAGAGCTACTATTGTTGCTACAATTATAGCCATTACTACAACTATTATTGCTATTACTATTTTTACTACTACTGCTGCTACTGCTACTCCAACTGATATTAATTCTTCTACTACTGCTGCTGCAGCTACTGCTGCTACTACTACCACTACTACTACTACTACTGTTGTTGCTACTACTACTCCCAATATTACTAATACAATTACAACTATTACTAATAACAAAATTAATAACAATATAACTATTGCAACTTCTACTGCTAATGTTGCTGCTACTACTACTACTACTGCACTACTACTATTGCTACAACTACGAAAACTACTACTACTCCACCTACTAGTACTACTATTACTAATTCTACATCTACTTCTGCTACTGCTACTACTATTACTACAACTACCACCTACACCTACTACTACTACTCCTCCTCCTCCTCCCTCTTCCTCCTCCTCCTCCTCCTCCTCCTACTACTACTACTACTACTACTACTACTACTACTACTACTACTACTACTGCTATTGTTACAACAACAACTATTACTACTGTTGCTACTGCTACAGCTACATTTGCGGCTACTACTACCACTCTTGCAGCTAATGCTATTACTACTACTACTACTGCTACCGCTATTGTTGCTACTACTACTACTGCTACTACAACTACTACTGCTACCACTACTATTGCTGCTAGTACTACTACTATTGTAACTACTGCTACTACTACTACTTCTACTATTGTAACTACTACTATAGCTACTACAGCTACTACTACTGCGATCACTACTACTGCTATTGCTATTGCTACCACTCCTACTACTACTATGACTATTGCTACTACTACTACTGCTGCTGCTGCTACCATAGCTACTGCTACTACTGCTTCTAATGCTACTACTACAAATACTACTACTCCTACTGCTACTGCAGCTTCTACATCTAGTACTACTGCAACTTTTGCTATAACTACTACTACTGCTACCACTACTATTACTACTACTTCTACTACTGCTACGACTACTACTTAAAATACTACTGCTAATATTGCTTTTGCTACTATTGCTAATCATATACTACTACTGCTCCTACTACTACTACCGCCACTACTGCTACTATTGCAACTACAACAACTACAAGTGCTACTGCTGCTACTACTAATGTGGCTACTAGTACTGCTCCTATTGCTACAGCTACTAATACTATGCTTCCACTAATATAGCTATTCCTACTATATCTACTTCTGCTAATATGACTACTGTAACTACTGCTACTTCATCTAATGCTACTATTACTGCTACTACTGCTACTGCTATTTCTCATACTATGACTGCTACGAATGCGACTGCTACAACTACTACAACTACTACTCCAAGTTCCTCTACTCGTACAAGTGCTACTTCAACTGCTACTGCTAGTACTTCTACTACTACTTTGGTTATAACAACTGTTGCTACCACTATAGCTAGTACAACGACAACTACAACTACTACTATGATTACTACAGCTACTACCCCATCTACTCGTTCACCTACTACTACTATAGTTACTTATACTACTGCTGCTACAACAACTATTGTTGCAACTACTACTACTGCTACTACTACAACTACTGCAACAACAACAACTACTACAACTACCACAACTCTAAGTACTATTTTACTACAACTACTACTACAATGGAAGCTACTACTACAACAACTAACACTACTGCTACTATTATTGCTACAACTACTGCTTCTACAACTATGACAACTACTACTACTAATAGTATTACTACTAATACTACTAATACTACTACTACTTTGACTACTGCAACAACAACAATAACTACTACTACTACTACGACTACACTACTACTAATACTACTAATACTACTAATACTACTACTACTACAACTTTTACTAGTGCTCTGACAACTACTTCTATTAGTACTTCTGCTACAACTACTACAACTAGTACTAATACTACAACTACTCATACTACTACTACTACTACTTCTACTACTACTAATATTACCACAACAACTACAACTATGACTACTACTAACATTGCTACTACTTCAACGAATACGACTATTACTTCTACTATACCTTATAAAATTGCTCCTCCAACTACTTCTGCAACCAGTGTTACTTGTACTACTACTCCTCGTATTACTACTACTACTGCTACTACTACTACTACAACAACTACTACTACTACTAATACTACTATTAATAGTATTGCTGCTATTACTACTGCTGCTTCTGCTACTGCCACCACTGCAACTTGTACTACTACTGCAACTACTACTACTACTACTAGAACTACTAGTGCTACTACTTCTTCAACAACTACTACTATTACTACTACTAATACAGCTGCTGCTGCTGCTACTACTACTACTACTACTACTACTACTACTACTACTACTACTACTACTACTACTACTACTACTCTTACTACTAATGCTCCTACTTCTACTTTGACTACTACTGCTACTACTGGTATTACTACTACTAGTACTACTGCTACATACTACTACTACTACTACCACTACCACTACTACTACTACAACTACTACTACTACTACTCCTCCTCCTCCTATGCTGCTGTTGCTACTACTACTACTTCTACTGCTACTGCTACTACTACTACAGCAGCTGCTGCAGCTACCATTACTACTGCTACTACTATCACTACTATTGTAACTAATACTACTAATAATATTGCAGCTACTACTACTACTATGGCTATTGTTGCTATTGCTACTGCTACCACTCCAACTACTACAACGGCTACTACTCCGACTACTACTACTGCTACCATAGCTACTGCTACTACTACTCCTACTACTACCACTCCTACTCCTACTACTCCTACTATTGCTGCAGCTTCTACAAATCGTTATACTTAAACTTTTGCTATAACTAGTACTACTACTACTACCACTACTATTACTTCTACTTCTACTACTACTATGATAACTACTGAAACTACTACTGCTAATACTCCTTTTGCTACTACTTCTAATCCTACTACTGCTGCTATTGCAACTCCAACAACAACTGGTCCTACTGCTGCGACTGCTACTGTGTCTACTACTAGTGTGGCTACTACTTCTACTCCTACTGCTACAACTACTAATACTATGCTTCCACTAATATAGCTATTCCTACTATATCTACTGCTCCTAGTATGACTATTGCAATGACTGCTACTACAACCAATGCTACTGTTACTGCTACTTCTCCTACTTTAACTGCTCCCACTATGACTGCTACAACTTCTACAACTACTACTACTAGTTCCCCTACGCCTGCAAGTACTACTTCAACTACTACTGCTACTACTGCTACTTCAGTTGTAGCTACTTCTGTTGCTACTATTATTGGTACTACTACTACAGCTAGTATAACAACAACTACAACAATTACTACTACAACTACTACAGCTACTACCCCATCTTCTTCTTCTCCTACTACTACTATAGTCACTGCTAGTACTACTACGACAACAACTATTGCTGCTACTACTACAACTACTGCAGCAACCACTATTACTACAACTACTACAACTCTGAGTACTATTATTACTACAACTACTACTACGACTGCTACCACTACAAACACTAACGCTGCTGCGACTATTATTGCTATAGCTACTACTTCTACTACTACTACTACTGCTGCTACTATGGTTGCTACTACTACTACTATTACTACTACTACTGCCACCACTACTACTACTCTAAGACTGCTACAAAAATAATAATATCTACTACTACTACTACTACTACTACTACTACTACTACAACAACTACTACTACAACTACTACTACTACTGCTACTACTACTACACTACTACTACTACTATTGCTCATACTACTACTACTACTACAACACTACTACTACTATTGCTCATACTACTACGACTATTACTGCTGCTACAACTTTTACCAGTGCTTCGACAACTATGTCTAGTAGTACTTCTTCTTCTACTACTACTCCTACTACTACTACTACTAGTACTAATACTACAACTATCACTACTACTTCTACTACTACTACTACTATTACTACTACTATTGCTACCACAACTACTACTACAACTACTACTGTTGCTACTACTTCAACAACCACTACTACTACTTCTACTCTAACTTCAAAAACTACACCTACAACTACTTCTACTACTACTCCTCATATTACTGCTACTACTACTACTACTACTACTACTACTACTACTACTACTACTACTACTACTACTAGTACTACTACTACTACTATTACTACAACTACTGCTTCTGCTACAATAACAACAATAACTATTACTACTACAACTACTAGTGCTACTACTTCTTCAAAAACTACTACTAGTACTGCTACTAATACTACTACTAGTACTAGTACTAGTACTACTACTACTATTACTACTAGTGCTACTACTATTAGTAGTACTATTACTATTGCATACTACTACCACTATCACCACCACTGCTTCTACTACTACTACTACTACTATTCCTCCTCCTCGTCCTCGTCCTCCTCCTCCTCCTCCTACTACTACTACTCCTACTCTTACTACTATAATTATGATTACTCCTACTTGCAACACTAATACTACTACAACTCGTGCTACTATTCCTACTCCAACTGCTACTCTTGCCACTACATCGATAACTACAACAACTATAACTACTACAACTACTAATACTCCTACTACTATTGCTACTACTACTATAGGTATTGCTAATACTATTACACCTAATACTACTATTACTACTACTACTCCAATTACTACTACAACAGCTACTACTACTAGAACGACTACTATTATTATTGTTGCTGCTACTACTACTTCTATTACTTGTACTACTACTATTGCTACAGCTACTACTATTATAATCGTTGCTGCTCCTACTGCTATTGTTGTAGTAGTAGTAATAGGATTAGTAGTTGTAGTTGTAGTAGTAGTAGTAATAGTAGTAGTTGGAGTAGTCATTGCGGTACTAGTAGTAGTATTAGTAGTAGTTGTTGCAGCAGTAGTACTAGTAGCTATTTAGTTGTAGGTGTTGCAGTAATGATAGTCACAGTGGTTGTAGTATTAGTAGTAGTAGTAGTAGTAGTAGTACTAGTAGTACTAGTAGGAGTAGTATTAGGAGTAGGAGTTGGCGGACTAGGTGTAGTAGTAGTAGCAGTAGTAGTCATTGTAGTAGTAGTAATAGTAGCAGTTGTAGAGCAGCAGTTGTAGTAGCCATAGTAGTAGTAGTAAGAGCAGCAGCAGCAGCAGTAGTAGTAGTAGTGAAAGTTGTAGTGGTAGTTGTTGTAGTAGTAGCAGGAGTAGTAGTAGTAGTAGTAGTAGGAGTAGCAGTAGCAGCCGTAGCAGTAGGAATAGTAGTCATAGTAGTCCTAGTAGGAGTAGCGAAGGTAGTAGGAGTTGTAGTTGTCATAGTAGCAGTAGCAGCAATAGTAGTTATAATGGTAGTATTAGTAATAGTAGTAGGAGAAGTAATAGTAGTAGTGGTATTAGTAAAAATAGTAGTATTAGTACTACTAGTAGTAGCAAAAGTACTAGTACTACTTCGTAGCAGTTGTAGAAGAAGTAGTTGTAATACTAGTACTAGTAGTTGTAGTACTACTAGTAGTAGCAGCAGCAGGAGCAGCAGTAGCTGTAGGTGTAGTAGTAGTAGTTTTAGTAGTAGTCATAGTTATCCTAGCTGTAATAGTCGTAGTTGTAGTAGCAACAGTAGTAGTAGTAGTAGTAGCAGTAGTAGTAGTAGTAGTAGTAGCAGCAGCATTAGTAGAAGTAGTAGTAGTAGTAATAGGAGTATTTGTAGAAGTAGTACTTGGAGTAGTAGTATTTTTAGTAGTAGTAGCCGTAAAAGTAGTAGTACTAATGGTAATACTAGCAGTTGTAGTAGCAGTAGTAGTGGAATTAGTAGAAGTAGTAGTATTGTAGCAATAGTAGTTGCAGTAGTCATAGTAGCTATGGTAGTAGTGTTAGTAGCAGCAATTATAGTAGCAGTAGTAGTCAAAGTGATAGCAATAGTAGTTGTAGCTATAGTAGTAGGAGTAGTAGTAGTAGGAGGTGGAGGAGGAGAAGTAGTAGTAGTAATAGTAGTTGTAGTAGTAGTAATAGTAGTAGTAGGAGTTACAGTAGAAGTAGTAGCTATAGTAGTGGTAGTAGTCAAGGTTGTAGAAGTATTAGTGCTAGTTATAGTAGTAGGGGAGGTTGTAGTACAATTAATAGGAGTAGTTGTAATAGAAGTGGTAGTAGTTATGATAGTAGTAGTGGTAGTAGTATTAATTGTAGAAGTAGTGGTAGTAATATTCATTGTAGTAGTGGTAGTAACAGCTGTAGTAGTAGTAGTTGTAGTTGCAGTATTGGTAGTTGTAGTAGTGGAAGTAGTAGTAGTGGTAGTTATTATAGAGGCAGTTGTACTTGTAGTAGCAGTAGTGGTAGCTATAATAGTACTATAAGTAGTAGTAGTAGTAGTAGAAGTAGTTGGAATAGCAGTTATAGTAGTAGCATTAGTAGTTGCAAGAGTAGCAATAACAGTAGGAGTAGAAATAGTAGTAGTAGTTTGAAATGTTGAGCAGTAGAATCCAAATTAGTAGTAGTAGTAGTAGTAGTAGTAATAGTTGTAGTAGTAGTAGTAGAACTGGTAGAAGTAGTAGTAGTAGTAGTAGTATTAGTAGGCGAAGCAGCGGTAGGAGCAGTTGCAGTAACAGTAGAGGTAGTATTTTTAGTAGTAGCAATAGTTGCAATAATTGCAGCACTAGTAGCTATAGTAGTATCAGTAGCAACAATAGTAGCATTAGTAGTAGTAGTAGAACTAGTAGCATTAGTTGTAGCAGGATGAGTAGTAGAAGTAGAAGTAGTTGTTGTGGGAGTTTTTGGGGTAACAATAGTAATGATAGTAGCAGTAATAGCAGTAGTAGTGGTAGTAATAGTGCTAGCAGTAGTAGAAGTTGTAGCAATATTAGCAGTAATAATAGTAGTAGCAGTAGTGGCAGTAGTACTAGTAGCAGTAGTGGCAATAGTTCTAGTAGCAGTAGTAGCAGTAGTGGCATTAGTAGTTGTAGTATTAGTAGTAGTAGAAAAAGTAATAGTAATAGTAGATGCAGCAATAGTACTAATAGCAACAATAATAGTAGTAGCAACGGTAGCAGCATTAGTAGTAGTAGTAGTAGCAGTAGCTGTAGCAGTAGTAGTAGTAGCAGAAGCAGGGGTGTCAATAGTAGCAGCAGTAGTAGCAGAAATAGTAGTTATAGTAGCAGTAGTATTAGCAAAAGTAGTCCCAGTTATAGTAGTAGTATTATTATTAGTAGTAGTAGTACTACTCATACTAGAAGTTGTAGCAGCAATAACAGAGATAGTAGTAGCAGTAGTAGTAGTTATAGTATTATTATTATTATTAGTAGTAGTAGTAGTCGTAGTAGAAGTTGTAGTAGCAGTAGTAGAGATAGTAGTAGTAGCAGCAGAAGTAGTAGTAAAAGTAGTAATAGTTACAGCAGTAATAGCAGCAGTAGCAGTCGTAGTAATGGTAGTAGTAGCAGTAGTTGTAGCCGTAGTAGTTGTAGTAGTAGTAGTAGCAATAGTAGCAGTAACAGTAGAAGCTGCAATAGTAGTAGCAAAAGTAGTAGATGCAACATTAGTAGTAGGAGGAGGAGGAGCAGTAGGAGTAGCTGTAGTTGTGTGAGAAGTAGTGGGAGTAGTAGTAGTAGTTGTACTATTAGTAGTAGTAGCAGTAGTAGCAGCAGCAGTTGTTATGGTGGTAGTAGTAGTAGCTGTAGTAGCAATAGTAGCAGTAGTAGCCATAGTAGTAGTAGTAGTAGTATCAGTAGTAGTAGTACTAGCAGTAGAAGTAGTTGTAGCAGTAGTAGTTATTGTATGAGCAGTAGTAGTAGTAGCTCTAGGAGCAGTAGAAGTAGTAGTACTAATAGTAGTATTAGTAGTAGTTGTACCAGTCATTGTAGCATTAGTTGTTGTTTTAGTAATTGTAGTCATGGTAGCACTAGTGGTAGTTGTTATTGTAGGAGCAGTAGTTGCCATAGCTGTAGTAGTTGCATAAGCAGTAGAAGTAGGGAAGAAGCACTAATAGTTATAGCAACACTAGTAGTAGTAGCAATGATAGTAGTGGTAGAAGGGGTAGTAGTATTAG
This sequence comes from Trichopus zeylanicus subsp. travancoricus, assembly GCA_005019695.1. NCBI lineage: Eukaryota > Viridiplantae > Streptophyta > Magnoliopsida > Dioscoreales > Dioscoreaceae > Trichopus > Trichopus zeylanicus. The sequence goes on along the minus strand of RXID01021767.1, from coordinate 357,231 downwards.
TAGCAATTGTAGTATTAGTAGTAACAAAAGTAGTAGTACTAGTAGCAGTAGTAGTAGCGATAGTTATTATAGTAGTAGTAGTATCAACAGAAGTAGTTACAGTAGTAGTAGTAGTAGTGGTAGCAGTAGTAGTAGTTGTAGTAGCAGCAGTAGTAGTAGTAGTAGTAGCGGTAGTAGTAGTAGAAGGAGCAACCGAAGCAGTAGTAGCAGTAGTAGTAGTAGAAGTTGTAATGGTAGTAGCAATAGCAGTCGTAGTGGTACTAGTGGTAATTGTAGTAGTATTACTAGTAGTAGCATCCATTGTAGCAGTAGTAGTAGTTTTCATACTAGTATTGGTAGTTGTGGAAGCAGTAGAAGTATTAGTAGTAGTGGTAGTACTTCTAGTAGTAGTAGCAATAGTTGTAGGTGTAGCAGTAGCATTAGTAGTAGTACAAGTAGTACTAATAGTAGCAGTAGTAGTAGCAGCAATAGTAGTAGTAGTAGTACTAGCAATAGTAGTTGTAGTGGTAGTAGTAGTAGCCGTTGTTGTTGCTGCAGCTGTAGTAGTAGTAGTCGTAGTAGTTGCAATAGCAGTAGTGGGAGTAGTAGTTGTAGTAGTAGTAATAGCAGTAGCAACAATAGTAGTTGTAGTAGTAGCATGTGTAGCAGAAGTAGTAGGAGTAGTAGTAGTTGCAATAGCAGTAGTGCCAGTAGTAACTATAGTAGTAGTAGTAATAGTTGTAGTAGCAGTAGTATCAGCAGAACTAGTAGTAGTTGTAGTACAAGTTGTAGTAGTAGTAGTATTTGTATTTACAGTCGTCATAGTTGAAGTTGTAGCAGCAGAAGAAGAAGAAGTAGTAGTAGTAATAGTTATAGCATTGGTTGCCACAATAGTAGTCATAGTAGTGGTAGTAATAGCAATAGAAGCAGCCATAGTAATAGTAGTGGTAGTAGTAGCAGTCATAGTTGTAGTAGCAGTAATAGTAGAAGCAGCAGAACTAGCAGCAGTAGTTGTGGAAGTGGCAGCAGTAGTAGCAGTTGTAGTTACAATAGCAATAAAAGTAGTAGTTGCAATAATAGTGGTCGCACTGGCAGTGGTCATAGTAGGTGAAGTAGCAGTTGTAGTAATAGGGGTAGCAATCATAATAGTAGTAGTACTAGTAGTAGTAGTAGTAGTAATAGCAGTAGTAGTTGTTGTTGTAGTAGTAGTAGTAGCAGTAGCAGCAGTAGTAGGAGCAATAGCTACAGTAGTAGTAGCAGTAGCAGCAGCCATAGTAGTAGTAATAATTGTAGTAGTAGTTGTTATTATAGTAGTAGTAGCACAAGCAGCAGTAGTAATAGAAATAGTAGTAGTAGTACTAGTAGCAGCAGTATTAGAAGCAGAAATTGCAACAGTAGTTGTAGTAGTAGTAGTAGTAGTACCAGTAGTGGTACTTGCAATCCGAATACTATTAGTAGGAGTAGGTGGAGGAGTAGTAGTAGCAGTAGTAGCCGAAATAGTAGTACCAGTAGTAGTAATAATGGTAGTAGTAGTTGTTGTTGTTGTATTAGTAGTAGAAGTATTAGGAGGAGGAGGAGGAGGAGGAGGAGGAGGAGGAGGAGGAGTAGTAGTGTTAATAGCCGAAGTAGCGGCAGCAGCAACAGCAGCAGCAGTAGTAGTTGTAGTTGTTGTAGTAGTAGTAGTAGTTGCAGTATTAGTAGTAGTGGTGGTAGTACTAGTGGTAGTAGTGGTAGTGGTAGTCATTGTGCTAGTAGTCATAGAAGTAGCAGTGGTAGTAGTACTAGTAGTAGTAGGTGTACTAGTAGTAGCAATATTAGTTGTAGGAGTAGTAGTAGTAGTTGTAGCAAACGTACGAGTAGTAGCAATAGCAGAAGTAGTAGTAGTTGTAGTAGTAGTGGTATTATAAGCAGTGGTAGCAGCTGTAGTTGTACTAATATTAGTAGTAGTAGTAGTAGTAGTAAGTTTAGTTGTAGGAGTAGTAGTACTAGTAGTAGCTGCAATAGTAGTAGTTGAAGTAGGGCTTGCAGTAGTAGTAGGAGTAGTAGTGTCAGTTTTAATAGTAGTAGTAAAAGTAGTTGTTGTAGTAGTTGTTGTAGTAGTAGAAGCAGTTGTAGTAGGTGTAGTACTAGTAGTAGTAACATTAGTAGTAGTAGTAGTAGCAGTGGTAGTAGTAGCAATATCGGTAGTAGTAGTGGTAGAAGTAGTAGTGGTAGTTGTAGTGCAAGTTGTAGTAGTTGTAGTAGTCATCGTAGCAGCAGCAGCAGCAGCAGCAATAGCTGCAGTAGTAGTAGTGGCAACAACAATATAAGTAGTCGTAGTTTTAGGAGTAGCAGTAGTAATAAAAGTAGTAGTACTATCAGTGGCAGTAGAAGCAATGGTAGTAGTATTGTAGTAGAAGTAGTAGTAATAGCATTAGTAGTTTTCACAGGACTAGCTGTTGTACTAGCAGTAGAAGAAGCAGTAGCTGCAGCAATTGTAGCAATAGTAGTAGTAGCAGAAGTACCGTATCAGAAGCAGTAGTAGTAGTACTAGTAGTAGTAGTGGCAGTAGTAATAGCCATAGCATTAGTCGTTGTAGCAGTAATAGTCATAGTAGGAGAAGTAGTAGTAGCAGCAGTAATAGTAGGAGTAGTAGTAGTAGTAATAGTACATGTGGTTGCACTAGGAGAACTAGTAGTAGTAGTAGCAATAGTAGTAGTCGTAGTAGTACTAGTAGTAGTACCGGTAGTTGCTGTAGCCGAAGTAGTAGTAGTAGTAGCATTTTTGCAATTGCAGTTGTAGTAGTAATAGTAGTAGTAGCAGTAGCAGTAGCAGTAGCAATTGTAGTAGCACAAATGGTCGCAGTAGTAGTGGTAGTATTAATAGTAGTAGTATTAGTTTTAATAGTGGTATTGGTAGTAGAGGGAGGAGTAGTAGTAGTATTAGTAGTAGTAATAGTAGCAGTAGGAGGTGGAGTAGTTGTACAAGTAGCAATAGTAGCAGTAGTAGCAGTCATTGTAGCAGGAGTCGTAGTAATAGTAGTAGTAGTAGTAGTCGTCGTCATCGTCGTCGTTGTAGTAGTAGTAGCAGTAGTAGTAGTAGTAGTAGTAGTAATAGTAATAGTAGTAGTAGTTGTAGTAGCAGTTGTTGTTGTTGTTGTTGTTGTTGTTGTTGTTGTTGTAGCAGTAGTAGCAGTAGTAGCAGTAGCAGCAGTAGTTGTTGTTGTTGTAGTAGCCGTAGTAGTAGTAGTAGTAGTAGTAGCCGTAGTAGTAGTAGTAGCAACAGTAGTAGTGGTAGTAGTAACAATTGTAGCTGTCGTAGTACTAGCAATAGTCTCAGTAGTAGTAGTTGTAGTAGTAGTACTAGTAGTATTAGCAGTACTTGTAGTACTAGCAACAGTAGTGTTAGTAGTAGTAGTAGTAGTTGGAGAAGTAGTAGTAGCAGCAATAGTAGCAGTTGTAGAAGTTGTAGTATAGTAGTAATAGTAGTGGCCGTTGTAGTAGCAGTACTTGTAGCAGTAGAAGTACTGGGAGCATTAGTGGTAGAAGTAACAGTAGTTATCGCAGTAGCAGAAGTAGCAGCAGTAGTTGTAGCATCAATAGCAGTAGTGGCAGTAATAGCTATTATAGTAGTAATAGTAGTAGTATTAGTAGCAGAAGTAGCAGTTGTAGTAGTGGTAGCGGTAGTAGCAGTAGTAGCCGCAGTAGCTGAAGTAGTCGTAGTTGCAGTCTTAGCTGTAGTGGCTGCAGTAGTAGTAGTAGTTGCAATAATAGTTGTGGCAAAAGAATTATTATTATTATTAGTAGTAGTAGTAGCAATATTAATAGTCGTAGCAGCAATACTTGTAGTTGCTGTGGTTGAAGCAGCAACTGTAGTATTAGTGGGAGTTGCAATTGTAGCAGTAGCAGACGTGGTAGCAGTAGTAATTGTAGTTATTGGAGTAGTAGCAGTAGAAGTTCTAGTAGTAATATTCGTAGTAGCAGTGGTAGCAGCAGTAGTAGTAGTATTAGTAGTAGTAGTAGCACTAGTAGCAGTTGCAGTAGCAGTAGCTGCAGTAATAGTAGTAGCCGTAGGATTAGTGGTAGTAGTAGTTGTAGTAGTAGTAGTTGTTGTTGTAGCAATAGTAACAGTAGCAGCAATAGCAGCAGACTAGTAGTAGTAGTAATAGTAATTTAAGTGATAGTCAAATTAATGGTAGCAGTAGCGGTTGTAGTAACAGTAGTACTAGAAGTAGCAGTAGTTGTCGTTGTTGTAGCAATAGTAGCAGCAGTAGCAGTAGTAGTAGAAGTAATAGTAGTAGCAGTAGTTGTTGTCACAGTAGAAGTTGTAGGGGTAGTCGAAGAAGTGGTAACAGTAGTAGTAGTAGTAGCAGTCGTAGCAGTAGTAGAAGAGTTGTAGTGGTAGTCGAAGTAGTAATAGAACTAGTAGTAGTAGTAGTAGTAGTAGTAGTAGTAGTAGTAGTAGTAGTAGTAGTAGTAGTAGTAGTGCTAGTACTACTAGTAGTAGTAATACTAGTTGTAGCAGGAGTAGTAGTAGTAGCAGTAGTCTTAGTTGGAATAGTAGCAGTAATAGTAGAAGTAGTAGAAGCTGTGGTAATTGCAGTAGGAGAAGTCTTAGTAGTAGCAGCCGTGGTAGTTGTATTAGTGGTGGTTGTAGTAGTCCTAGTAGTAGTAGTAGCAGTTGTGGTAGTAACAATCTTATCAGCAACTATAGTAGTAGTAGCAGTTGTCGCAACAATTGTAGTAGTAGTAGTGGTGGTGGTAGTAGCTGTAGCAGTAGTTGCAGTAGTAGTAGTAGTAACAATGGTAGTAATATTATTAGTAGTAGTAGTAGCCGTTGTAGCAGCAGTAGCAAATATAGCTCTAGAAGCAGTAGCAGTAGTTGCAATCGTAGCAAAAGAATAGTAATGGTAGTAGTAGTACGAGTAACTGTAGTAGCAACAACATTAGTAGTGGTATTAGTAGTTGTTGTAGTAGTACTAGTTGCTGCAGTAGTAGTGATAGTAGTAGTAGTTGCTGTTGTAAGTGTAGTTGTTGTTGTAGCAGTAGCTATAGTAGCGGCAATAGTAGTAGTAGTAGTAGTTGCAATAGTTGTAGTAGTAGTAGCAACATTATTAGTAATAGTAGTAGTCGTCATAGCAGCACTAGCAGTAGTAGTAGCAGCAGCAGTAGTAGTAGAAGTAGTAGTAGTAGTAGAAATAGTTATAGTTGTAGCAGTTGTAATAGTAGTAGAAGTAGTAGTAGTGGTGGTAGTAGTAGTAGTAGCAGTAATACAAGTAGTTATCATAGCAGCAGTAGCAATAGTAGCAATAGTAGGTGTAGTAAAAGTTGTTGTTGTAGTAGCGGTAGTTGCAGTAGTACCAGCAGTAGAGATAACAGTAGTAGTAGCCATGGTAGTAGTAGCACTAGTAGTAGTAGTTTCGGTAGTTGGGGTACTAGTAGTAGTAGTTGTAGCAGTCGTAGTAGTTGTAATAGTAGCAGTAGTAGAGCTAGCAATTGTAGTAGCTGTAGTTGTAGTAGTTGGAGCAGTAGTAGCAGCTGTTGTGCGAGTAATAGTAGTAGTAGAAGTAGCCGTGGTATTACTACTACTACTAGTAGTAGCAGCAGTAGTAGTAGAAGCAATAATAGTAGCAGCAGCAGCAGTAGTAGCAGTAGCTATAGTAGTTATAGTAGTAGTAGTTGTAGTAGTAATAATAGTAGAAGTAGCAGCAGCCGGAGTAGTTGTCTCAGTAGTTGTAGTAGCAATTGTAGTAGGAGAAGAAGTAGTAGTAGTCGTAGTAGTAGTAATCGTACGAGAAGAAGTCATAGTAGTAGCAGTATTAAGTTTTATAGTAGTTGTAGTAGTAGTATTTGTAGTAGAAGTTGCAATAGTTGTTATAGTAGTTGTAGAAGTAGCAATAGTAGTTGTAGTTGTTATACTAGCGGTACAGTAGTTGTAGTAATTGTTGTTGTTGTAGTAGTAGTATTAGTAGTAGTAGAGAAAGAAGAAGTCGCAGTAGTACTTGTAATAGTAGTAGTATTAGTAGGAGTAGTTGTTGTGGCAGTAGGAGTACTAGTTGTAGTAGCAGAACTAGCAGTAGGAGTAGTAGTAAAAGTAGTAGTAGCAGTAGTATTAATAGTAACAGTAGGAGTAGTTGTTGTTGTAGTAGTAGTAGTAGTGGTGGTGTTGGTGGTAGCACTAATTGTAGTAATAGTGGTAGTTATTGGAGTAGTAATCGTGCTTGTAGTAGTAGTTGTAGTAGTAGTGTAGTAGTCCTAGCTGTATTAGTAGTAGTAGAGGAAGCAGCAGTGGCAGTAGTAGTATTAGTAGTAGTAGTAGCAGGAGTAGTCGTAGTCATAGTAGTAGTAGTAGCAGGAGTAGTAGTAGCAGTTGTACAAGTAGCAGAAGTAGTAGTAGTAGTAGTAGTAGTAGTAGTAGCTACAATTGTAGCAGTAGCTGAAGTAGTAGTAGTAGTACTAGTAGCAGTACCAGTAATATGAGTAGTTGTTGTTGTTGTAATACAAGTAGCCGAAGTAATTGTTGGAGTTGTTTTAGGAGTAGGAGTAGAAATAGTAGTAGCAGTTGTAGTAGCTGCAGCAGCAGCAGTAGTAGTAGTAGTAGCAGTAGCAGTTGTTGTAGTAGAAGTTGTTGTTGTAGTAGTAGTAGTTGTAGTAGTAGTTGTTGTTGTAGTAGTAGTAGTCATAATAGTAATAGTAGTAGTTGTTGTTATAGTAGTAGTAGTTGTTGTAGTAATAGTGTAGCTATAATAGGAGAAGTTTTAGTAGTTTTAGTAGCAGTAGTAGCAGCAGTAATAGGAGCAGTAGTTGTAGTAGTAGTAGCAGTAGTAGTAGGAGGAGGAGGAGTAGTAGTAGTAGCTGTAACAGTCGTTGCAGTAGCAGCAGTAGTTGTTGCAGTAGTATTTGTGTTAGTAGTAGTAGTAGTTGTTGAAGTAGTAGTAGTGGTGGTCGTAGTAGTAGTAGTAGCAACAACAGCAATAGTATTAGTTATTATAGTAGTAGTAGTGGCATTTGCGTTAGTAGTAGTAGTAGAGGCATTCGCTGTCATAGTAGTAGTAGTAGTAGCGGTAGTATTGGAAGTAAAAGTAATAGTATGGATGGCAATAGTTATTGTTGTAGTAGTAGTAGTAGTAGTAGTAACAATAGTAATAGTAGTAGTAGTAGTTGTTCTAGTAGCAGCAACAGTCATAGTAGTAGTAGTAATAGGGGTGGTAGTAGTAGTGGTGGTGGTAGTATTCATAGTAATAATAGGAGTGGTAGTAACAGTTGAAGTAGTAGTACTGGTAGTAGTAGTAGTAGTAGTAATAGTAGTAGTTGTAGTGGTAGCAGTAGTAGAAGTAGTAGTAGTAATGGCAATAGTAGCAATAGTAATAAGAGTAGGAGCTGAAGTAGTTGTAAAAGTAGTAGTAGCAGTAGTACCAGTAGTAGTAGCTATAGAAGGAGTAGTAGTAACAGGAGTAGTAGGGGTAGGGGTAGTAGTAGCAGAAGCAGGAGTTGTAGGAGTAGGAGTCGTGGTAGAAGTAGTAGTGGTAGCAATAGCCGCAGCTGCAGCAATAGCAGCAGGTATAGTAGCAGTAGTAATTGTTGAAGTAGTAGTTGTAGGATTGGTAATAGTAGTAGTAGCAGCAGTAGTAGTAGCAGTGGAAGTTGGAGCAATAGAAGTAGCAGTAGTAATACTAGTGGTAGTAGCAGTATTGATAGTACTAGCGGCAGCAACAACAGTTTTAGTAGAAGCAGTAGTAGGAGGACGAATAGTAGTAGTCGTAGTTGCAATAGTTCTTGTTGTTGTAGTAGCGGGAGTAGTAGTTGTACTAGTAATATTTGCGGTAGTAGTAGTAGTAGTAGTCGCAGCAACAGCAACAGTAGTAGTAGCAGTAGTAGTAGTAATACTAGTAGCAGTAGTCATAGTAGTAGTAATTGTAACAGTAGCAGTAGAAGTAGTAGTTGTAGTAGCCGAAGTAGTAATTGTAATTGTAGTTGCGACAGTTGTAGTAGTAGTAGCAGGAGTGCTAGGAGTAGTAGTACTTTGAGTTGTAGTAGGAGTAGTAGTAAAGGTAGTAGTAGTAGAAGTCACAGTAATGGTTGTAGCAGTAGCCGCAGCAGTAGTTGTAGAAGTAGTAGCATTTATATTAGTATTAGTAGTAGTAGTAGTAGTAGTAGCAGTAGAGTTATAGTTCTATTCATATTAGTAGTAGTAGTTGTTGTTGTAGTAGTAGTAGTAGCAGTAGTAGCACCAGTAGTAGTAGTAGAAGTAGTAGTAGTAGTTGTTTTAAGGCTAGTTGTAGCAAGACTAGTTGGAGTAATAGTAGTAGTAGTAGCAAGAGTTGCAGTAGAAGTAGTAGTAGGAATAGCAATAGAAGTAGTAGCAACAGTAGCAACAGTAGCAATAATAGAGGTTGTAGTAGCAGCCACAGCAGGAGTATGAGTAGCTATAGTAGGGTTAGGAGTCATAGTAGTTGTAGCAAGAGTAGGATTGGGTGTAGAAGTAGTAATTATCATAGTAATAGTAGTAGACGTGGTTGTAGTAGGAGTAATACGAGTAGGAGAAGTTGTAGTAGTAGTGGGCGTAGGAGTAGTAGTAGTAGGAGCGCAAGTTGGAGTAGTGCTAGTAGCAATTCTCCTACCACTAAGACTACTGCTGCTACTATTTCTCCTACCACTAAGACTACTGCTACTACTATTACTACTACTATTGCTACGACTTCTCCTACCACTAACACTCCTGCTACTACTACTTCTACTACTGCTACAACAGCTACTACTACAACTATTGCTACTACTATTACTTGTGTTATCGCAACTACTGCCACTGCTACTACAAATACCGCTACCACTATAATAGCTACTACTACTACTACTTCTACTACTATTACTTCTCCTACTATAACTACTGTTGCTACTGCTATTACTCCGGCTACCACTGCTGCTACTCCTACTATTACTACTACTACAAATACTATTGCTATTACTACTAGAAATACTACTATGGCTACTACTATAGCTACTACTACTACTTCTCCGACTGCTACTACTATTACGTCTACTACTACGACTGCTACTATTGCTGCTATTAATATTACTACTACTACTATAACTAATTCAACGATTACTACTACTACTACTGCTACTACTACTTCTCCTACTGCTATAGCTACTACTGCCGCTACTACTACTATAGCTACTACTACTGCTACTACTACTCCTACTGCTACTATTGTTGCTATTAATATTACTACTACTACTATAACTAATGCAACGATTAGTATTACTACTGCTCCTACAACTACAACTACCACTATTATTCCTACTACTACTCTTTCTACAGCTACTACTACTAGTGCTACTACAAGCACTACTACTACGGCGACTACTACTACAACTACTACTATAACAAATCTGATTCCAACTCCTACACCTACAACAACAACTACTACTACTATAGCTAGTACTAATACTACTGCTGGTACTACTACAATCGCTACTACCGCTACTACTACTACTGCTGTTACCATTACTACTACTACTAATACTGCTACTGCTACTGCTACAACTTCTACTCCTACCCTACTACAGCTACAACTGCAACTACTATACCTACTGCTACTGCTACAACTATTGCTGCTGCGACTAATACTACGACTGGTATTAATACTACTACTTCCACGACTACCACTACTACTACGACTACTACTATTGCTGCTACTGCTACTACTACTCTGACTACTACTATTGAAAAAATAACAACAACAACTACTACTAATACGATAACTACTATTCCGAGTCCTACACCCATTTCTGTTACTACTACTATGTCTAATACTACTACTCCAAGTAGTACTGCTGCCACATCTAATACTACTCCTACTCCAACTCGTACAACTACTAGAACAAAAAGAATTACTACTCTTGCTCCAACTCGTACAGCTACTGGAACAACAACAACTACTACTACTCCAACTCCCACTACAACTCCTACTACTAGTACTACTCCAACTCCAACTACTACTACTAATACAACTACTACCAACTACTACTACTACTAATACTACTACTACTACTGCTACTACTAATACTACTACTACTACTACTACTACGAATGCAACGGCTTCAACAATTACAACTGCTCCTACTACTACCACAACTACTACTACTACGCCTACTTTAACTTTTATTACTACTACTACAACAACTACTACTACTATTGCAACTACTACTATTATAACTACTACTACTACTATACTATTGCTACTGCTATTGCTACAACTACTACTACAACTACTTCTATCACTACCACTACTACAACTGCTACACCTACTAATACAGCTACGACTACTTCTACTACTACTAGTACAACTGCTAATACTACTACTCCTTTTACGACAGCAACTACTACTACTATTCCCATTAATACTGTACTACAACTACAACTACTGCAACTATTCCTAGTAATACGATACTACTACTGCTACTAATACTAGTTCTACTACTACTACCACTGCTACAACTATTTGTATTCCAACTCCTGCTGCTGCTACAACTAAACCTACTAGTACTGCTACAACTACAGCTGCTGCGACTTCTACTATGACTACTACTACTACTACTACTTCCACGACTACCACTACTACTACTGCTACTGCTGCTACTACCACTACTACTACTTCGACTGCTACTACTCTGACTACTACTACTACTACTATGATAACTAATATTCCTAGTCCAACTCCTATTTCTTTTACTGCTACTATTTCTACTACTACTACTCCTACCAGCACTACTGCTATAGCTACTACTACTCCTACTCCATCTCCTAAAGCTACTAAAATAACAACTACTACTCCTACTCCAACTCCCACTACAACAACAACTACTAGTCCTACTCCAGCTACTACTACTACTACTACTACTACTACTACGACTACTAATACTAATATTACTACTACCACAGCAACTGCAGCTACTGCAACTACTACAACAACTACTACTCCTACTACTACCACTACTATTACTACTACAGCTACTACACCTACTATGACTTTTATTGCTACTAGTACAATTACTACTACTACTACTGCCGCTACTACTACTATAACTACAGCTACCAATATACTATTACTGCTAATGCTACATATACTACTACAACTACTCCTGTTACTACCACTACAACAATTGCTACTACTACTAATACTGCCACTACTACTTCTACTACTACTAGCACAACTGCTAATACTACTACTCCTTTTACAATGACAACTACTACTACTGTTACGAATACTACTACAACTACCACTACTATTCCTACTAATACTATACTATTGTTGCTACTAATATTAGTCCTACTACTGCTGCTGCTGCTGCTACTATTCGTACTCCAACTCCTACTTCTACTACTACTACAATTACTCCAACTACTACTGCTCCAACTACTACTACTACCACAACTGCTACTATGACTACTCCTGCTACTGCTAATACTACCACTACTCCAACTACTGCTACTCCTAGTACCACTCCTACTCCAACCCCTACTACTATTACAGCTGTTGCTATTGCCGCTAGTACTAGTACTACTATTGCTATTACTACTACTACTACTACCATATCGACTACTACTACTATTGCTACTTCTACTACTGCTTCAGCTACTACTACTATGGCTCCTACCGCACCAACTACTACTACAGTTACTATTATTACTACTATTCCTACTACTACACCTACTAATGCTACTGCTCCTACTTCTACTAGTACTGCAACTAATGCTACTATTATCACTACTACCTCCACTACTGCTACTTCTATTGCTTCAACTAATGCTACTGCTCCTACTTCTACTACTACTACTACTATTATTGTTGTTGCTGCTACTACTACTACTACTACTACTACTACTACTACTACCACTGCTACAACAACTTCTACTGCTACTACTACTACTGCTACTAATACTACTAGTACTGCTACTACTACTACTATTATTGTTGTTGCTGCTACTACTACTACTACTGCTACTACTACTACTACCACCACTGCTACAACAACTTCTACAGCTACTACTATTTCTAGTACTGCTACTACTACTACTACTACTACTACTATTATTGTTGTTGCTGCTACTACTACTATTACCACTGCTACAACAACTTCTACTGCTACTACTACTACTACTCCAACTATTACAACACCTACTACTGCTACTATTACTACTGCTGCTGCGGTTACTTCGACTCCTACTACTACTACTACTCCTACTATTACTACTAATGCTTCTATTACTACTACAACTAGCACTACTGCAACTTCCACAAGTACCACTACTACTACTACTACTACCACTCCTATGACTAGTACAACTACTGCTACTATTACTACTGCTACTATTACCATGACTAGTACTACTACTACCATTACTATTTCTACTACTACTACAACAACTACTACTATTGCTGCTTTTGCTACTGAAATGATAACAAAAAATACTACTACTACTGCTACTACGATTACCACAACAACAACAACTACTACTACTATAAAAACTACTACTTCAACTACCACTACTAACACAACTATAAATACTACTGTTGCTACTGCTGATACTACTCCTACTACTTCTTCTGCTATTACTACTGATACTACTGCTACTCCAAGTTTTGTCGTTACTACTACTATAACAACTACTGCTACTAGCACTGATTTTATTATACCTACTACTATTACGGCTGCTGCTACTACTACAACTCCCACTACTATAACTAGTGCTACAATTACTACAACTACTACTATTGCTACTGCTACTACTAGTACTCCTACTACTACTGCTACTACTAGTACTCCTACTACTATTGCTACTACTACTGCTACTGCTACAACTAGTACTCCTACTACTACTGTTGCAACTACTACTACTACTACTATAGCAACTACTACTACTACGGCTGTGCCACTACTACTCCTACTGCTACTACTACTATTACTACTACTTCAACTTCTAATACAACTACTCTCGCTACTACTACTACAGCTACAGCCACTCCTACTACTTTTCCAACTACTACTGCTCCTGCTACTACTACTACTACCACTACTACTCGTTCTACTACTATTACCGCTGCTGCTCCTACTACCGCTACTGCTGCTACTACTACTGCTACTACTATTACTATTACTTCTACTACTGTTGTAGTTGTTGTTGCTAATACAATAACTATTACTACAACTGCTACAGCAACAACTACTACTACTACAACTATGGCTGCTGCTACTGCTATTGTTGCTGTTGTTGCTACTACTACTCCAACTTCTGCTACTACTACTGCTTCTACTACTATAGTTACTACTAATGGTAGTCCTTCTAGTACTTCCACTACTAGTACTATTGGTACAACTTTTGCAGCTATTGCTACTACTACTACTACTTCTACCCCTACTATAACTACTACTACTACTTCTGCTACTACGACTACTTCTACTACTACAACTACTACTGCTACTACTACTACTACTACTACTGTTGCTGTAGCTACTACCACTACTACAGTTACTTCTACTACTACTACTACCATTACACCTATTACTACTAATACTATTGCTACTGCTGCTACTACTACTACTAATATTATGACCACTATTGCTACAAGTACTTCTACTTCTACTACTACAACTACTACTACTACTATAACTACTACTCCTACTATTGCAATTCCTACTGTTATTACTACTACTATTGCTACTACCACTATTGCTAATACTACTACTATTACAACCACTATTACTGTTTCTGTTAGCACCACAAGTTCTACTTTTACGTCTACTATAGCTACTATTTCTATATCTACTCCCACAACTCCATCTACTACTACTCCAACTACTATTTCTATTGCTACTACCACTTCTCCTATTACTACCCCTACTCCTACACCAACTCCTATTACAAAAACTACTACTAGTACTACTATTACTACTACTACTACTACTTGTACTGCAACTCCTACTATTACTACAGCTACTCCTATTTCTATTACTACTACTACTACTACTACTACTACTACTACTACTAGTAGTTCTACTACAACCACTACTAGTATTTCAACTACTACTACTACTATTACTACAACTACTAATATTTCCACTACAACTATTACTACGACTACTATTCCTAGTCTGACTTGTACAACTTCTACTACTACTACTCCTACTGGTCCTACTACTACTGCTACTACTACTCCTAATCCAACTCCTACTGCTACTACTATTCCTATTACTACTACAACCCAAACTCTGACTACTACTATGCCTAGTATTACTCCTACTCCAACTCCTAGTACTACTACTCGTACTACTACTACCACTACTACAACAACAACAACAACTACTACTACTATAATTACTACTGCTAAGACAGCTACTGCTACTATTACTACTACTACTACTACTACTACTACTACTACAACTTCTCCTACTTCTACCACTAATAGTCGTAACGCTACCACTACCACTACAACTAGTACTACTAATACTAATACACCTACTCCTTCTACTGCTAATACAACTACTAATGCTTATACTACTACTAACTACTACTACTCTGCCACTACTTACTGCACCGGACACTCCAATAACTTCTATGACTACAACTTCTACTGCTACTACTGCTACTATGATAACTACTACTGCTACTAATATGACTACATCTACTACTACTACTACTTGAACTATTCCTACTGCTACTACTACTATTTGTACTAAAACTACCACTCCAAACACTCCTACTAATTCTTCTACTACTACTAGTACTAGTACTACTATTGCTAGTACTAATACTACTACAACTACTACTACTAGTGCTGCTGCTGTTGCCACTACTACTACTACTACTACTACTACTACTTCTACTACTAGTCTTGCTATTACTACTAATACTACTACTACTACTACAGCTACAACTACTGCTACTTCTACTACTACTACTTTTGCTACTATTATTACACAATAGCTATAACTACCACTCCTAGTACTACAACTACTCCTAAAACAACTACTATTACTACTATTACTGCTCCTACTACTACTCTAACTACTAGTACAATAACTACTACTACTACTACTACTACCACTACTTCAACTTCAAGTATGACAGCTACTACTACTAGTCCATCAACTACAGCTACTTCTACAACTACTATGAATCCTACTCCTACTACTGCTTCTACTACTACATCTATTACTCCTACAACATTTGCTACTGCCACTCGTACACCAAATCCTATTGCTATTACTATTCCTTTAACTACTACTACCTATACTCAAAATACTAGTACTTGAACTATGACTCCTACTCCAACTCATGCTACTACCAATGCTACAATTTCTACAACTACAAGTCCAACAACTACAAGTACAACAACAACAACAATAATAATAAGAACAACAACAACAACAACAACAATAATAATAAGAACAACAACAACAACAACAAATACTAGTACTACTACTACCACCACTACTACTACTACAACTACAAATATAACTATAACTACAACTATTACTACTACTACTACAACAACAACAACTACTACTACAACTATTGCTACTAATACTACTAATACTAACACTACTACTTCTACTACTATAACTACTACCACTAATACTACAACTCCTACTACTACTCCTACTCCTACACTAACTCCGACTACTACTCCTACTGCTTCAACTACTACTACTACAACAACAACTACTACAACTACTAGTACTATTAGTACTATAATTATTACTACTACTCCTATTAGTGCACTACTACTACTACTTCTACTGCTACTACTACTACAACTGTTGTTCTTGCTGCTACTATTACTACTGCCACTACTTCTCCTACTACTACAACTACTGCTACAACTCCTGAAATTGTTCCTACTACTAATCCTGTGACTACGAGTACTACTACAACTGCTAGTAGTAGCATTTGTAGTGGCAGTTGTAGTAGTAGTAGTAGTTGTTGTTGTAGTATTAGTGGTAGTAGAAGCAGTTGTAGTAGGAGAAGTAGGAGCAGTAGTTGCAGTAGTAGTAATAATAGTAGTGCAGAAGTAGCAGTCATAGCTATTATAGCAGTTGTAGTCATAGTAGTTGTAGCTATAGTAGTAGTAGAAGTAGTAGTAATAGTAGAAGCAGCCATATTAGTCATATTAGCAGTACTAGTAGTAGTAGCAATTGTAGGTGTAGTAGTAGCAGTAGTAGTAGCAGTAATTGTAGATGTAGCAATAGTAGTAGTAGCAATAGTAATTAAAGTAGTGTATAAGTAGTAGTAGTAGTAGTAGGAGAAGCCGAGGCAGTAGTAGCAATAGAACTAGCAGTAGTTGAAGTAGTAAGAGAAGCTGTTAGAGTAGTTGTAGCAATAGCAGTAGTAGTAGTAGTAGCTGTAGTAGTTATTGTGGTAGTGGTGGTGGTGGTGGTGGTAGTAGTAGTAGTAGTAGCAGTAGTTGTAGTTGTAGTACAAGTAGTTGTAGTATTAGTAGTAGTAGCAGTAGTAACTATAGCAGCAGTAGTTATTGTAGGTGAAGCAGCAGTAGTAGTTGTTATTGTTGTAGTTATGGTAGAAGTAGTAGTAGTAGCAGCAGTAGAAGTAATTATAGAAGTAGTACTATTAGTAGCAATAGTAGTAATAGTTGTAGTAGTAGTAGTAGTAGTAGTAGTAGTAGTAGTAGTAGTAGTAGTAGTAGTAGTGGGTAGTAGTAGTAGTAGTAGTGTGTTGTAGTAGTATTAGTATCAGAAGCTATAGTAGTAGAAGTAGAAATAATAGTAGAAGCAACGCTAGTATTAGTAGTAGTTGTAGAAGCATCAACATTGATAGTAGTTGCAGCAGTAGTAATAAAATTCGGAGCAGTAGTAGTAGTAGGAGGAGAATTAGTAGTAATAGTAGTAGTATGAGAAGTAGTTAGAGTAGCATTAACAGTAGCTGAAGTAGTAGTGGTAGGAGAAGTAGCAGTAGTAGTAGGTGTGGTAGTAGTAGTAGCAGCAGCAGCAGTACTAGTAGTAGTAGTACTAGTTGTAATACTAGCAGTAGCAATAGTTGTAGTAGAAGTAGTTGTAGGAGACGTAGTAGTAGCAGTAGTAGTAGTTGTTGCTGTAGTGGTAGTAGTAGCAACAGTAGTGGTAGTTGTTAGTAGTAGTAGTGGTAGTAGCAGTTGCAGAAGTAGCTGCACCATCAGTAGTAGTAGTAGAAGTACTAGTGGTAGTAGAAGTAGTAGTTCTAGTAGGAGAAGTAGCCGTAGTAGTAGTGCTAATAGTAGTTGTTGTTATTCTAGTAACATTAGTAGTAGTGTTAGCAATAGTTGTCGTTGTAGTCGTAGTAGTAGCTGTAGTAGTAGAGGCAGAAGTAATAGTAGTAGTCGGAGTAGCCATAGTAGTAGTAGTAGCAATAGTAGTTGTAGTAGTAGTAGAAGTTGCAGCAGCACTCGTAGCCATGGTACAAGTCACAGCAGTCGTCACAACAATAGCAGTAGTAGCAGTAGTAGCAGTAGTACTAGTAGCAATAGCCGCAGTAGCAGCAATAGTAGTACTAGTAGAAGTAGAAGTAGTAGTAGTAGTAGTTTGTAATAGTAGTAATTGTAGCAGTAGTATTAGTAGCAGCAGCAGCAGCAGTAGTAGTAGCAGTAGTTGAAATAATAGTAGTAGTATAAATGGTCGTAGTAGTAGTAATCATAGTAGTACTATTAGTAATCGTAGCTATTTTGGTAGTTGTATTACAAGTAGTAGGAGTAGCAGAAGTAGTAGTAGTAATAACAGTAGTTGTAGTACTAGTAGTACTAGTAGTAGCAGTAGCAGAAGTAGTAGTAGTAGTAGTAGCAGTAGAAGTAGAGGCATTAGTAGTAGCAGTAGTAGCAGTACCACTGCTACGACTGCTATTGCAACTACTACTACGGCTAAGAGTGCTACTGCTACTTCTACATCTACTAGAACTACTACTGCTACAACTACTACAACTATTACAACTACTTCTTCTTCTACTACTAATACCACAACGCGGCTACTAGTACTACTACTGCCAATCGTACTACTAATGTTACAACTACCACTGCTACTACTACTACTACTACTACTACTACTACTACAAGTACTACTGCTACTACTACCTACAACTACAACTACTTCTATTACTGCTACAGCTACTTCTACTTCTACTACTACTACTAAAACTGCTACTGCTGTTACTATTTCCACTACTCCTGCTACTAGAACTACTACTATTATAGCAGCTGCTACTACCACTACTAATATAATTACTGCTACTGCCACTACTACTACAATTACTACTACTTCCTCTTTTTCTTCTTCCTCTTCTTTTACTACTACTACTACTACTCCTATTATTACTACTTCTACTACAGTTACTACTACTGCTATTACTGCTACTAGTATTACTACTACTACTTTTATTAATAGTATAGCTGCTACTACTACAACTGCTATTACTACTATTAATGCTACAATTACTAATACCACTACTACTTCGACTGCTGCAGCTGCTGCTGCTCCTACTACCACTACTACCACTACTAGTACTCCAACTACTATAACTACTTTTGCTTCCGCTGCTGCTGCTTCTACTGCTACTACTACTACTTCTACTATTACTACTGCGATAACTACTGTTGCTACTTCTTCTACTGTTGCTGGTACTAGTACTACTACTTCTACTACTACTACTGTGACTATTATTGTTGCTGATCCTACTACTACGACAACAACAACTACTACTATTACTACAATTATTACTCTGACTACTACTACTACTATGACTAATACTTCTACTAGACCAACTATCGCTACTGCTACTACAACTAGTACTATTGTTGCCACTTGTACTACTGCGACAACAATAACTACTACTGCGGCAAATGCTACTACTATTACAACAACAACTACTACTGCTACTACTATTACTACTCCTATTACTTCTCATACTGCTATAAATACTACTGCTGATACTACTACTACTTCTGCTACTACTACTGCTACTGTTGCCGCATGTCGGTTCCACCATTACTACTACAATAACAACTACTGCTAATAGTATTACTTCTATTATAACTACTGCTACTATGGCTGCTACTACTACTACCACTCCAACTACTATTACTATTGCTACAACTGCTGCTACTAGTATTATTTCTATTATAACTACTGCTACTATGGCTGCTGCTACTACTACCACTCCCACTACTATTACAACTGCTACAACTACTGCTACTATAACAACAACAACAACTACTACTACTATTGCAGCAACTACTACTACTGCTACTACTACTACTATCACTACTACTTCTACTGCAAATACAACTACTGTAACTATTGCTGCTACTGCTACTACAACTCCTCCTACTTTTCCTACTACTACTACTACTTCTACTACTACTACTACTACTACTACTACTCCTCCTCTTACTGCGGTTGCTACTGCTACTGTTGTTGCTATTACTACTACTACTGCTGTAATTGTTGTTGCTAATACAACTACTCCTAATACAACTACTACAGCTACTACTACTGCTGTTGTTGTTGTTGCGGCTATTATTATTATTGCTGCTACTACGACTCTTGCTTTTGGTACTGTTACTGCTTCAACTACTACTGCCACTACTAATGCTACGACTTCTACTACTTGCACTACTAGTACTACTGCTACTATATTTGCTGCTACTACTACTGTAGCTACTGCTTCTATTACTACTACAGCTCCTACTGCGACTACTACTACTACTTTTGCTACTACTACTATTACTACTGCTACTTCTTCTACTACTACTGTTTCAACTACTACAGGCACTCCTATTGCTACTAGTGCTACTCCTACTAACACTACTACTACTACTACTACCACCACCACTACTACTGATATGACTTCTACTACTATTGTTACTACTGCTACTACTATCACTACTACAGTTGCTGCTACTACTATTGCTAAAATTACACCTATTACTACTAATACTATTACTATAAGCATTACTACTACTACTAATATTATGACTACTATTGCTACAAGTACTTCTACTACTATTATTATTAATACTACTACTACTACATCTACTACTCCTACTACGACAATTACTACTATTATTGCTACCACTATTGCTACTATGACTACTGCTACTACCAATAATGCTACTATTACTACTACTTGTTCAACTAGTATAGCTACTATAGCTAGTATTTCTATTTCTACTCCTTTGACACGTTCTACGACTACTCCTACTTCTGCTTCTACTACTACTACCACTTCTCCTATTACTACCCCTACTCCTACAACATCTCCTATTACGACTACTACTTCAACTGCTACTACTACTGCTACTATTACTTGAATCGCAACACCAACTACTACTACCACTACTCCTACTTCTGTTACTACTACTACTACTACTGCTACAACTTCTACTACAACAACTACTAGTACTTTAACTACTACTACTACCACCACTACTACTACTACTTCTAATACCACTAGCACTACAACTACTTCTATTGTCACTACTACTACTACTACTACTACTACAAATACCACAACTACTGCTACTACTACTACTATTACTACAACAACAACTACTACTACTACTACTACTTCTACTCTTACTTCCACTACAACTACCCCTACTAGTACTACAACAACAACAACTACTGCTACTGCTACTACTTCTACTACTAATATTACTACAACTACTACTACTATTACTACTACTACGTCTATTACTTCTACTACTACTACTCCACCTCAACATCCTTCTACTACTACTACTACTTTTGTCATTACAACTACTACTTCTACCTATGCAACTACTACTACTGCTTCTTCTACAACTATTGCTTCTACTTCTGCTAGTACTACTATGATAACAACAACAACTACCACTACTATGGCTGCAGCTGCTACTACTATTATGACTACTACTACTGCTGCTACTACTACTACTGCTGCTAAAACTGCTACTACTACTACTTCTACTACTTTTACTACTACTACACCACTACTACGACTTCTACGACTAGCACTACAACTACTCCAACAACTACTACTATTACAACTATTAATACTACTACAACTACTAAAACTGCTACAACTACTCCTACTATTGCTAATACTACTACTACCTCTACTACTACTACTACTACTACTGCTACTTCTTCAACTATTACCACTGCTACTACTAAAAGTACTCCTACTGCTACTACTACTACTGTGACTCCTACTACTACAACTATTACTACTATTCTCATGACTTCTACTTCTACTACTACTAAAACTACTACCAATAAAACTACTACTACTACTACTTCTACTATGACTCCTCCTCCTACTACTTCTACAACTACCAATGGTACTACGGCTACTACTACTACTACTACTATGACTACTATTACTACTATAACTACTACTACTTTGACTTCCACTATTGCTACTACTACTAGTACTACTCTTGCTACTACAACTACTGCTAGTACTACAGCTATTGCTACTAATACTACAATAACTACTACTAGTACTACTAATATTATTACTTCTATTGCTACAAGTACTTCTAGTAGAACTATTACTACCACTACTAATACTACAACTACTACCCCAACTATAGCTATTACTACTATTATTACTACTACTATTGCTACTACTACTACCGCTACTATCACTACTGCTACTACTACTATAGCTACTACTAATACTACTACAGCTCCTACTACTACTACTTGTTCTACTATTACTGCAACTACAACTACTACTTCTACTACTACTACTTCTACTACTACTACTACTACTACTTGTACTACTATTTCTACTACTACTACCTATTCAACTACTACTAGAACATCCACTACAACTACTTTTAGTAGTACTACCACTTCTACCACTACTACTAGTACTACTGCTTCTACTGCTACAACTACTGCTTCTACTACTATAACAACCACAATAACTACTACCACTGCGGTTGTAACTCCTACTTCTACAACTACTATTCCTACTTTTATTACTACTACAACTACTGCTACTACTACTAGTACTAATACTAATACTACTACTAATGCTAGGATTTTAACTACAACTACTACTAGTACTTCAACTACTACTACTATTACTACTACTACTGCTATTACTACTACTAGTACTAGTACTACAACTACAACTACAACTGCAATAGCTACTTCTATTGTTACTACTACTACTGGTACTACTACTACTAGTACTACTACTAGTACTACTACTACTACTGTTCCTACTACTAGTACTAATACTACTACACCTATTACTACACATACTACCACTATTACTACTACAACTATGACTACCGCTATTAATACTACTATTGCTATAATAATTTCTACTACTATTACTACTATTACTACTACTAGCATTAGTATTACATCTATTACTACTACTACTTCTGTTACTACTACTACTGCTACTACTACTATAACTTTGACTACTAACACAACTACTACTCCTGCTACTACTGCTGCTGCTACTACTGCTACTGCTACTACCTCTACTACTACTACTACTCCTAATACTGCTACTACTACAACTACTACTATGACTACTACTATTACTATGACTACAACTACTGTAATAACTACTATTCCTACTACTCCTACTATCACAATTATTATTACTAGTAGTAGTAGTACTACTACTACTACTAATACTACTACTAGTACTACTGCTACAACTACTACTCATCCACCAACCCCTACTCATAAAGCTACAGCTATCATTACTTCTGCTACTAGAATTACTACTACTCCTAGTACTGCTACTACAACTACTAGTAATACTATTATTACAACTACTGCTACTTCTACTTTTACTGCTACTACTACTACTACTACTACTCTTGCTACTATGACTACTACTACTACTGGTACCGCTACTACTTCTACTACTACTACTACTCCTAGTACTACTAATTTTACTACTGCTACTGCTACTGCTAGTACAACTACCACGACTGCTACTATTACAATGACTACAAATATGATAGCTATGACTACTACTACTACTCTTACTACTACTATGACTACTACTAATACTGCTACTGCTACTACTATGACTAATACTACTAGTATTACTACTACTTCTGCTACTACCACTCCAACTCCAACTCCAACTCCTCTACTATTCCAAATACTGCTGCTATTATAACATCTACTATTACTACTACTACTGCTGCTGCTGCTTCTGCGACTACTACTGCTGCTGCTGTTGCTGCTGCTACTGCTACTGCAGTTGCTCCTACTATGACTAATGCCACTACTGTTACTCCTGCTACTACATTAGTAGTAGAAGTAGTAGCTATAATAGTAGTAGTAGTAGCAACAGGACTAGTGGAAGTAGTAGGAGTAGTAGTAGAAGTAGTAGCAGAGCTGGTAGCTATAGTAGCAGCATTAGTAGTAGAAGAAGTAGTAGTAGCAATAGCAGTAGTAGAAGTTGCAGTGGTTATAGTAGTAATAGTAGTAGCAGTAGCAGTAGTAATAGTAGTAGTTAGTAGTAGTAGGAGTAGTAGTTATAGTAGAAGTAGGAGCAGTAGTGCTAGTAGGAGGAGGAGGAGTAGTAGTAGCAGTAGTAGCAGTAGCAACAGTAGTAGCAGATGTAGTAATAATAGTAGTAGTACTATGATTAGATGGAGTAGTAGTAGTAGCAGTAGTAGTAAAACAGGTTGTAGAAGTAGAAGTAGTAGTAGTCATAGTAATAATAGTAGTATTAGTAGTTGTAGCCACTATAGAAGAAGAAGAAGAAGAAGAAGAAGAAGAAGAAGAAGAAGTAGTAGTAGTAGTAGTAGTAGTAGGAGTAGTAGTATTAATAGTAGTAGTAGTAGCAGCAACAACAACAACAGCAACAGTAGTAGTAGTCACAGCAGCAGTGGCTGTAGTAGTAGTAGTAGCAGTAGCAACACTCGTAGCCGTGGTAGTGGTCGTAGTAGCAGTCGTAGAAGTAATAGTAAAAGTAATAGTAGCAACAACATTAATAGTAGTAGTAGTCATAATCGTAGTAGTTGTAGTAGTACTAGTAGTTGAAGTAGTAGTTGTTGTAGTAATAGCATTATAGTAGTAGCAATAGTAATAGTTGGAGTAGTAGTAGCGATAGTGGCAGTGATATTGGTAGCAATAGTTGTTGCAGTAGAAGTAGTCATACTAATATTAGAAGTAGTAGTAGTGGCATTATTATTTCTAGTAGTAATGGTAGTAGTAGCTAAAGTAGTAGTAGTATAAGTATTAGTTGTTGTCATAGTAGTAGTGGCATTATTATTTGTAGTAGTAATTGTAGTAGTAGCTAAAGTAGTAGTAGTATAAGTATTAGTTCTAGTCATAGTAGTAGTAGTTGTAGTATTACTATTAGTAAGAGTAGCATTAGAAGTAGTAGTAGTAGCAATAGTTGTCATTTGAGTAGTAGTTATTGCTGTCATTTTTGTTATAGTAGGAGTAATAGTTGTAGTAGTTGTTGTTGTTGTACTACTAGTAGTAGTAGTTGTAAAAGTAGTAGTAGTAGTAGCTACCGTAACCATCATAGTACCAGTAGTAGTAGGAGTAGTAGTAGCTATAGTAGCAGTATTAGTAGTAGTATCAGTCGTAGCTATAGTAGTAGTAGAAATAGTAGTAGTCGTAGCAATAATTGTGGTAGAAGTATAAGAACTGCTTGTAGTATTAGTAGTAATATTAGTAGTGGTAATGCTAGTAGTCACAGTTGTTGTAGTAGTAGCAGTAGTATTAGTTGGAGTAGCATTAGTAATAGTGGTAGAAGTTATAGCAATAGTTATCAGAGTAGGAGTAGTAGTTATAGTAGTTGTAGTTATAGCAGTGATAGTAGCAGTATTAGTAATAGCAGTAGCTTTAATAGTAGTACTAGCAGTATCAGTGGTAGTAGAAATGGCAATTGTACTAGTAGACGCAGTAGTGGGCATAATATCAGTAGTTACAGCAGTTCTGACAACAGCAGTAGAAGTAGTAGCAATAATAGCAGTAGCAATAGCTGTAGTAGTTGTTGTAGTAGTAGAAATAGAAGTAGTTGTAGAAGTAGCACTATTAATAGCTGAAGTAGTAATAGTTGTAGCAATAGTAGTAGTTTTTGTTGTAGTAGTAGTTGTAGTAGTAGTAGCCATAGTAGCTATAGTTCTAGTAGTAGTAGTACTAGCAGGAGTAATAGAAGTACTGGTAATAATTATAGTTGAGGTAGTAGCAGTAGTAACAGTAGTAGCAAAAGTTGTTGTACTAGTCATAGTAGTTATGGTAGCAATAGTAGGAGTAGTACTAGTAGTAGTAATATAGTTGTAGTAGCAGTCCTTGTTGCAGTAGCAATAATAGAAGGAAAGGTAGTTGGAACTATAGTAGTAGTAGTAGTAATAGTACATATAGTAGCAATAGTAGTAGTAGTAGTAGTACTAGTAGTATTAGCAGTAGTAGTTGTAGTTGTAGCAGCAGCAACAACAGTAGTAGTAGCCAAAGTACTATCACTAGCAGTAGTTGTAACAATAGTACCAGCGACAGTGGTAGCAGTTATAAGAGAAGTAGTAGTAGTGTTAATAGTTGTAGTTGTAGGGGAAGCAGTAGTAGTAGTAGAACTACTTGTAGAAGTAGTATTATTAGTTGCAGTAGTAGCAATAGTAGTAGCAACAACAGTAGTAGTTGTATTAGTAGCTGTAGCAATCGTATTTGTAAGAGTAGTAGTCACCATAGCAGTAGTAGTAGTAGTAGCAGTGGTAGTTGTAGGAGCAGTATTAGTAGTAATAATAGTAGTTATTGTTCTTGTAACAGTAGCAGTAGTAGTAGTCATAGACATAGTAGCTATTGTAGTTGCAGTAGTAGTAGTAGTTGTAGTAGTAGAAGTAGTAGTAGTAATAGTAGTAGTCAGAGTAGAAGCAGTAGTAATTGTAGCAATTGCAGTAGAAGTAGTAGTAGCAGTAATAGTAGTCATTGTAGTTGTAGTAGTTGTTGTGGTAGTAGTAGTAGTAGTAGCAGTTGTAGTAGGAGGAGTATTAGTTGTAGTAGTAGCAGAAGTAGTGGTCACAGTAGTAGTAGTATATATAGTAGTAGTAGTAGTAGTAATAGTTGTAGCAGCAGTAGCCGTAGTTGTTGTAGCGGCAACAGTAGCAGTCATAGAAATAGTTGCAGTAGTTTTAGTAGTATTGGCAATAAGAGTATTATAAGTAGTAGTAGCGGTGGTAGTAGCAGTAGTTTTAGTAGTAGTAATAGGAGTAGAAGTAAAAGTAGTATCAATGGTTGCATTAGTAGTTGCAGCAGCAACAGTAGTAGCAAAAATAGTAGTAGTAGTAATAGTAGTAGGAAAATTAGTAGTAGTAGTAATATTATTAGTCACAGTAGCAGTAGTGGTAGGAGTAGTAGTAGTAGTAGTTGTACTAGCAATAGTAGAGAAAATTATGGTAGTAGTAGTAGTTATAGTGGCAATAGTAGATTTAGTAGTTGCGTAGCAGCGGTAGTTGTAGTGGTAGTAGTTGTAATAGTATTTTTAGTCATAGTAGAAGTAGTATTACAAGTAGAAGAAGTGTTAGTAGCAGCAGCAATAATAGTTGTTGTAGTTATAGCAGTAGTCATAGCGGTATTTGTAGTTGCTGCAATAGTTGGAGTGGTAGTTGTAGCAGTAGAAGTAGCAACAGTAGTAGTAGTAGTAGCAGTAGCAGCAGCAACAACAGCAATAGTTGTAGTAGTAGTACAAACAGTAGTAGGAGTAGGAGCAAGAGTAGCTATAATAGGAGTAGGAGTTGTAGTAGTAGCAGTTGGAGCTAGAGTAGGAGTAGCTATAGTAGCCATAACAGTAGCAACAGCAGTAGTAGTAGTAGTTGCTGCAGTTGCATCAATAGCAAAAGCAGCAGCAACAACAACTGTAGTTGTAGTAGTAGTAGCAGTAGCCGCAATAATAATAGAAGTAGTAGTAGTACTAGTACTAGTAGCAACTATAGTAGCAGTAGTAATTATAGTAGTAGCAGTAGCATCAATAGTAGTAGCAATAGTGATAGCTATAGTAGAAGTAACAGTAGTACTAGTAGTATCAATAGTAGTAGTAGTAGTAATAGGAGTAGAAGTAGTAGTAGTATCAATGATTGCATTAGTATGTGTAGCGGTAGTAGTAGTAGCATAAGTACTAGCAGTAGTTATAGTACTCGGAGAAGTAGTAGTAGTAGAAGTAGTAGTAGCAGAAGTAGTAGTAGCAGAATTAGTAGTAGAAGTAGTAGTAGCAGTAGTAGTTGTACTACCAGTGGAAGTAGAAATTGTGGTAGTAGTACTAGTAATAGCAGCACTAGTAGCAATAGTTGTAGTGTAGCAGCAGCAGCAGCAGTAGTGGTGGTAATAGTATTTGTAGTAAAAGCAAAAGTGGTAGTAGTAGGAGAAGAAGTAGTAGTAGCTGCAGAAGCAGTAGTAGTGGCCGTAGTAGCAGTAGTCATAGCAGTATTAGAAGTAGCTATAGTAGGTTGACTAGTAGTAGTAGCAGCAGTAGTAGTAGCAGTAGCAGCAATAGTAGTAGTAGTAGCAGGTGTAGTAGCAGCAGTAGTAGAAGTTGTATTAGTTGTAGTAGTTGTGGAAGTTGTAGCAGTAGAAGTAGTAATAGTAATAGTGGTAGATGTAGTAGTAGCAGTAGTAGTATTTGGAGTAGTAGCAGCTGTAGAAGTAGTAGTTGTAGTAGTAGTAGAAGCAGTAGTTGTAGCGGTAGTAGTAGTAGCTGTAGTAGAAGTTGTAGCATAAGGAGTAGTAGTAGTTGGAGTTGGAGTAGCAGTAGGAGTAGCAGTAGAAGTAGTAGTAGTAGTAGCAAAAGTTGTAGTAGTAGTAGTAGTAGTAGTAGTTATTGTTGTAGTACGAGTAGGAGTAGGGCTAGGAGTAGTAGTCACGATAGTAGGGGTAGGCGTAGTAGTAGTAGTTGCAAGAGTAGGAGTTGGAGTAATAGTAGCAATAGCAATTGCAGCAGCAGCAGCAGTAGTAGTAGAAGTACTAGTAGCAACAGTGGAAGCAGCAGTAGCAACAACAGTAGCAGTAGGAGTAGCAGCAGCAGCAGCAGTTGTTGTTGTACTAGTAGTAGTTGTAGTATCAGTAGTAGTAGCAGTAGTAATAACAATAGTAATTATAGTAGTACTAGTAGTGGCAATAGTAGTAGCAGCAGTAGTAGTCGTAGGAGGAGTAGCAGGAGTAGTAGTAGTTGTAGTAGCAGTAGAAGTAGTAATAGTAGTAGCAGTAGCGGTAGTTGTACAGGTAGTTGTATTAGTAGTATTCCTAAAAGTACAAGTAGTAGTATTAGTAGTTGTAGCAACTATAATGGCTGTAGTAGTAGTCATCAAACTAGTATTAGAAGTTATAGTCGCAGTACTAGTATTAGTAGCAGTAGTAGTTGTTGTAGTTGTAGTGGCAGCAGTAGTTTAAGGAGCAGCGACAACATTCCTAGTAGTGGTACTAGTAGTACTAGTAGTAGTACTACTAGTTGTAACAACAATAGGTTTTGTAGTAGTACTAACAAAAGTTGCAATAGTAGTAGTAGTGGTAACTCTAGCAGTAGTAGTAGTCATAGCATTAATAGTAGGACAATCAGTAGTAGTACTAGTATTACTTGTAGCAGGAGTAGCAGCAATCACAACAGTTGCAGTAGTAGTATTAATAGTAGTAGTAACAACTATCGTAGCTATAGCAGCAGTAGAAGTAGTACTAGTCCAGTAATTGTTGTTGTTGTTGTTGTTGTTGTAGTAGTAGTAGTAGTAGTCACAGTAGCAACGACAGCTGTAGTTGTAGTAATAAAAGTAGCAATAGCTATAGTAGTAGTCATTATTGTACTAGTTGTGCTGGTAGTAGCAATAGTACCAGTAGTAGTAGCAGTAGACGCAGTAGTAACAGTAGTACTAGTAGTGTTGGCTGTAGTTGCAGTAGTAGCAATATTAACTGTAGTAGTGGTAATAGTCGCAATAGTAGTAGTAGTCATAGCAGTATCAATGACAGTAGTAGCATTAGTCATTGTAGTAGCAGTAGTGCTAGTAGTAGTTGTTGTTGTTGTTATAGCTATAGCAGTAGGTGCATTAGTAGTAGCAATCATGGTAGTTATAGTAGTTACAGTGGTAGTAGTAGTTGTGGTAGTAGTAGCAGTAGCAAAAGTAGTAGTAGTAGTAGTAGTTGTTGTTGTTGTTGTTATTCTTGTTGTTATTGTAATAGTAGTAGCATTTGTAGTACTAATAGCAGTCATAGTTGTAGTAGCAATAGTAGCCGTTATAGCAGTAGCAGTAGTAGTAGCAGTTGGACTAGTAGTAACAATAGCAATAGGAGTAGTTGTAGTAGTAGTAATAGGAGTCGTAGTAGTAGTACGAGTAGTAGTTAGTACCAGGGTAGGAGTAGTAGTAGTAGAAGTGGTAGTGGTGGTGATAGTAGTAGTAGTAGTAGTAGTAGTAGAGGTAGTACGAATAGGAGTAGGAGTAGGAGTAAAAGTAGCAGCAATAGTATTAGTAGTAAGAGTAGTAGTAGTAGTAGTAGAAGCAGCATTAGTATAAGCAGAAGTAGTAGTAGTAGTAGAATTAGTAGTAATAGAAGTAGGAGTAGTAGTAATAGTAGAAGTATTAATATTAGTAGCAGTAGCAATTATAGCAGTAGCTGTTGTAGTTGTAGTAATAGTTGTAGGAGCTATAGTTGGAGTAGCATAGCAGCAGTAGCAGTAGCAGTAGTAGCAGTATTAGCAGTAGTAATAGTAGCAATAGAAGTAATATTGTAATCCCAGCAGCTGTGGTTGTGGTAGTAGAAGTGGCAATAGTAGCAATAGTAGTAGTAGTAGTAGTAGTAGTAGTAAAAATACTAGTAGAGGTGCAGTAGCAGTAGAAGGAATAGTAGTAGCTATGGTAGTAGAAGCCGTACTAATAGGAGTAGAGTAGCAGTAGTAATAGTGGTAGTTGTTCTGGTAGTAGTTTTTATAGAAGTAGTAGAAGTTGTAGTAGTAGCTGTAGTAGCAGTTGCAGCAATAGTAGTAGTAAGAGAAGCAGTAATAGTAGTAGTAGTACTAGGAGGAGTAGTAGTAGTAATAGTACTAGTAGTGTTGATAGTTGTTATTATTATTGCAGTAGTAGTAGAAGTAGTTATTGTAGTAGTTGTTGCTGTTGTAGTAATAGTGGTTGTAGTAGTTATAGTAGCGGTAGTTGTAGTAGTAGTTGTTATAGTAGTAGTAGTATCAGAAATAGTAGTAGCAGTAGTTGTGCTAGTAGCCATAGTAGCAGTGGTATAGCAGTAGTAGTAGTAATTATAGTTGTAGTGAAAGTAACAGATATAGTAGTAGTGGCCATTATTGTACTTGTTGTGTTTGTAGTAGTAGTAGTAGCAATCATAGTAGTAGTAATGGTAGTTGTCGTAGCAATAGCAACAAAGAAAATAGTAGTAGTAGTAGCAGCAACATTAGTAGTACTAGTAACAGCAGTAGTAGCATTAGAGGCAGTAGTCGCAGTTGTAGTAGTTGCAATAGTAGCAGCAGTTGTAGTAGTAATAGTAGTAGTATATTAGTTGTAGCAGTTGAAGTAGTAGTCATAGTAGTAGAAGTAGTAGTAGTAGTAGTAGTAGTAGTAGTAATAGTAGAGCGGTAGTAGCAATAGTAGAAATAGTAGGAGTCATAGAAGAAGTAGTACTAGTAGTAGTAGGAGAAGTTTGGTAGTAGCAGTAGCAGCCGTCGTAGTAGCAGCAGTAGTATTAGTAGTAGTGGTGGTGCTAGTAGTAGTAGTTATAGCAGCAGCAGTAGTAGTAGCATTACTAGAAGAAGTAGTAATAATAGTAGTAGTTGTTATTATTGTTGTTGTTGTACTAGTAGTAGTAGTTGTTGTTGTTGTACTAGTAGTAGTAGTAGCTGCAATTGTAGTATAAGTAGTAGCAATGTAGCAATAGTAGCAGCAATAGTAGTAGTAGTATTTGCTGCAATAGTAGCAGTAGTAGTAGTCATGGTTTGTAATAATAGTAGTAGTGGTGGTGGTGGTGGTGGTGGTGGTGGTGGTGGTGGTAGTAGTAGTAGGCGAAGTAGTAGAAGTAGTAGTGGAAGCCGTAGTAGCAGTAGCCGTAGTCGTGGTGGTAATAGTATTAGTAGTATCAGTGGTAGCAGTTGTAGTAGCAGGGCCTGTAGTAGCAGTAGTTGCAATAGTAGTAGTTGTGATAGTATAAGCAACAAAACTAGTAGTAATAGTAGCAGCTGTTGTAAAAGTGGTAGTATTGGTCATAGTTGTAGTAATAGTAGTAGTACAACAAGTAGTAGTAGTAGTAGCAGTAGTATTATATGTAGTAGTGGTAATAGTAATAGTAGCTGTAATAATAGTAGTAGTGGTAGCAGTAGTAGCCGTAGTGGCAGTAATAGTTTTATAAGTAGTAGTAGGTGTAGTATTAGTAGTAGTAGTAGGAGGAGGAGGAGTAGAAGTAGTAGTAGTGTCAACGGTTGCATGAGTAGGAGTAGAAGTAGTAGTAGTAGTAGTTGAAGTAGGAGTAGTAGTAATAGTTGTAGGAGAAGTAGTAGTTGTAGAAGAAGTAGCAGTTGCAATAGCAGTAATATTATTAGTAGCAGCAACAACAGTAGTAGTAGTAGCGCTAGTTGTTATACTTGCATAAGCAGTAGAAATTACAGTAGTAGTAGTCGTAATGATAGTATTAGTGGAAATGGCAAAAGTAGTAGTAGTAGGAAAAGAAGTAGTGGTTGCAGTAGCAGCAAAAGTAGTAGCAGTAGTCGTAGCTGTATTTGTAATAGTAGCAGTACTTGGAGTAGTAGCAGCAGCAACAGTAGTAAAGTAGTAGTAGTAGTAGTAGTAGTGGTGGTGGTGGTGGTGGTAGTAGTAGTGGTGGTGGTAGTAGTGGTACTAGTGGTGGTGGTAGTAGTGGTATTAGGAGAAGCTGCAGCAGTAGTAGTAGTATTTGGAGTAGTAGTAGTAGGTGAACAAGTAGTAGTTGTAGTAGTAGTGGAAGTAGTAGTAGTAGAAGTTGTTGTAGTAGTAGAAAAAGGAGTAGTAGTAGTAGTAGCAGTAGTTGGTGTTAGGGTAGGAGGAGTAGTAGTAGAAGTGGTGGTGGTGGTCGTGGTAGTAGTTTTAGTAGTAGTAGAGGTAGCACGAATAGGAGTAGGAGCTAGAGTAGAAGTAGCTGCAATAGTAGTAGTAGTAGTAAGAGTTGTAGTATAATTAGTAGTAGTCGAAGTAGGAGTAGTAGTATTATTAGTAGTAGTCAAAATAGTAGTAGTAATAGTAGTAGTAGTAATATTAGTAGTAGTTATTGTAGTAGTAGCAAATGCAGTAGCTAAAGTAGCGATTATAGCAGTAGCCATAGTTCCAGTTGTAGGAGTAATTGTAGTAGCTACTGTGGTGGTAGTAGTAGCTGTTGTAGTAATAGTAGTAGTAATAGGAACTATAGTAGGAGTAGCAGTAGTAGTAGTAGCCATAGTAGCGGTCGCAATTATCCAAAGATGGTAGCCGTAGCAGTAGCAGTAGCAGTAGTAGGAGTGGCAGTAGTAGCAATAGTAGTAGGCGTAGGAAAAGAAGTAGTAGTAGTTGTTGTTGTTGTAGTTGCAAAAAAACCAGTAGCAATGGAGTACCAGGTTAAGGTACAGTAGTTATAGTAGTAGTAGTAGTACTTGTAGCAGTAGAGCAAAGAAATATTAGTTGTAGTAGCAGTTGTAGTAGTAGTAGTAGTAAATGAAGTAATAGTAGTAGTAGTAGTAGTGGTAGTTTTTATTATTATTGTAGTAGCAGTAGAAGTAGTTGTAGTTGTAGTTGTTATAGTTGTACTAATAGTAGTTGTAGTAGTTGTAGTCTTAGTAGTAGTTATAATAGCTATAGTTGTAGCAGTAGTAGTTGTAATAGTAGTAGTATTAGAAATAATAGTAGCAGTAGTTGTAGTGGTAGTACCAGAAGTAGCAGTAGTAGTCATTGTTGTACTTGGGGCATTTGTGGTAACAGTAGTAGTAATTGGTGCTGTAATAGTAATGGTAGTTGTAGTAGCAATAGCAGCAGTAGTACTAGTAGTAGTAGTTATGGTAGTAGAAGCAATTGTCACAGTTGTAGCAGTAGTTGCGAAAGTAGCAATAATTGTAGTAGTAATAGTAGTAGTATTATTAGTTGTAGTTGTTGTAGCATAGTCATAGTAGTAGAAGTAGTATTAGTAGTAGGGAAAGTAGAGTAGTTGTAGTAGTAGTAGTGGTAGTAGCAATAGTAGCAGTAGTAGAATTAGTAGGAGTCTTAGAAGTAGTAGTAGTAGTTGAAGTAGTAGGAGAAGTAGCAGTAGTAGTATTAGGAATAGTGGTGTTGTTAGCAGCGGTAGTTGTAGCTATAGCTATAGTACTAGTGGTAGCAGTAGTAAAAGTAGCATGAATAGAAGTAGTAGTAATAATAGTAGTAGTAGTTATTGTTGATGTTGTTGTACTAGTAGTAGTTGTTGCTGTTGTACTAGTACTAATAGTAGTTGCTATTGTAGTATTAGTAGTAGTAGTAGTAGTAGTAACTGTAATAGCAGAAGTAGTATTAGCGGTAATAGTAGTAGCAGTAGCAATAATAGTAGTGGTAGTAGTTATAGTTGTAGGCGTAGCAGTAGTAGTTGTACTATCTTTAGTAGTTTGAGAAGTAGTTGGAGTAGCAATAGTAGTAGTAGGAGTAGTAGTTGCAATAGTAGTACTAGTAGTAGTGGTGGTTGTAGTGATAGTAGTAGTACTAGAAGTAGTAGATGTTGTAGCAGATGTTGTAGTAGTAGTACTGACAGTAGTAGTAATTATTGTAGGAGAAATAGTTGTAGTAGCAGTTGTAGTATTAGTAGTAGTAGTGGTAGTAGTAGCTGTAGAAGTAGCAGTAGAAGCAGTAAGTAGTAGTAGCTATCGTAGTAGTAATTGTTGTAGTTGCAGTAGAAGTAGTAGCTATAGTCGTAGTTGTAGTAGCAGCAGTTGTAGCAGTAGTAGTAGTTATTATTGTTATTATAGTAGTAGTAGAAGTAGTTGTTGAAGTAGTAGTGGTAGTTGTAATAGTTATAGTAATAGTAGTGGTTATACTAGTAGTAGTAGTAGTTGCAGTGGTCATAGTCGTAGCAATCGTGGTAGTGGCAGCAGTAGTAGCCGTTGTGGCAGTAGTAGTAGTAGTAATAGCAGTAGTAGTAGCATTAGCAGTCATTGCAGTAGTAGTAGTTGTTGTTGCTATTGTTATTCTTCTTGTAAAACTAATAATCATAGTAGTAGTAATAGTAGCAGTAGTAGTTTTTGTAGTAGCTGTGGCTGTAGTAGTAGTAGTTGTTGTTGTTGTTATAACAGTGTACCAGTAGTAGTTGTTGCAGCAATCGTAGTAATGGCAGCGAAAGTAACCATTGTCACAGTAGTTGTAGTAGTAGCAATCGTAGCAGTAGTAGAAGTAGCAATAACAGCAGTAGAAGTAGTAGTGGTAGTAGTAGTAGTTAGAGTAGTAATAGTAGTGGACGAAGCATTAGTAGTAGCAGAAGTAGTAGGAGTAGCAGTATTAGTAGTAGTAGAAGTAGTAGTAGCAGTATTGGTGGTGGTAGTTGCCATTGTAGCGGCGATAGTAGTAGCTATAGTAATGGTAGCAGTAGCTATTGCAGTGGTGGTAGTAGTAGTAGGAGCTATAGTTATAGAAGCAGTATAAGTAGTAGCAGTAGTATTAGTAGCAATAGTAGTATATATAGTAGTAGTAATAGGAGTGGCAGTAGCAGCAGCAGCAGTAGGAGTAGTAGTAGTAGTTGTTGTTGTAGTAGTAGTAGTAGTAGTTGTTGTTGTTGTATTAGTAGTAGTAATAGCAGTAGTGTAGCATTAGAGTTGCAGTAGATGTAGCAGTAGTTATGGTAGTAGCATAAGTAGTAGAGCATTATTTGTAGTAGAGGAAGTCGCGGTAGTAGTAGTTGCAGTAGAAGTAGTAGAAGCTATAGTTGTAGCAGTAGTAGTAGTGTAGTAGTAGTAGTAGTTGTAGTAGTTTTAGTATTTGTAGTAGTAGCAGTCGTAGCGATTGCAGCAGTAGTTGCTATGGTAGTGGAATTATTAATACTAGTAGAAGTAGCAGTAGTAGTAACAGTAGTGGTGGTAGTAGTAGTAAAACTCGTACTAGCAGTAGTAGTAGTAGCTTAAATACTATTAGTTGGTGTAGCACTTGTAGTAGTAGCAGTGTTACTAGCAATAGTGGTAGAGATATTAGCAGTAGTACTAGAAGTAGTAGCAGCAGTTGTTGTTGTTGTAGTAGAAACTGTAGTAGTAGTAGCAGTTGTAGTAGCAGCGGTTGCAGCAACTGTAGTAGTAGTTGTAGTCATAGGGGCCAGATTAGGAGTAGTAGTAGGAGTAGTACTAGTTGGAATATTGGTTGTGGTAGTAGTAATAGTAGCAGAAGTAGTAGTTGTAGTAGTAATAGTAGCAGTAGTGGTAGTTGTAGTAGTATTGGTAGTAGTAGGAATAGTAGGTGTAGTAATAGGAGTAGTAGCAGAATTAGAACTGGTAGTAGTAGTAGCATTAGTTGTTGTAGTAGTAGTCGTATTAGTAGCAGTAGCATTAGTAGTTGTACCAGTAGTTGTTGTAGTAGTAGTAGTAGTTGTTGGAGAAGTAGTAGTAGTACTAGCTATAGTAGTAGTAGTTGTTATTGTTGTTGCAATAGGAGAAAAAGTAGGCATAGTACTAGGAGAAGAAGAAGGTATAGTAGTAGTAGTAACGGTTGTAGCAAGAGTAGCAGTAGCAGCCATAGCAGCATTAGTAGTATTAGCTATAGCTGTAATAGTAGCACAAGTAGTTGTAGTGGTAGTAGTAGCAGCTGCAGCAGCAGTAGTAATCGTAGCAGTAGAAGAAGTATTAGTAGCAATTATAGTAGTTGCAGTAATAGTATCTATAGTAGAAGCAGTATTTGTAGCAAGAGTAGTAGAAAGAGTAGCAACAGTAGCAGTAGTATTGCAGTAGTAGTAGTAGTAGTCGTAGTAGTAGTAGTAGCAGCAGCAGTTGTAGTAGTTGTACCAGTGCTAGTAAAAGTAGTAGTAGTAGTTGTAGTAGCAGCAGCTGCAACAACAGCAGCAATAGTTGTAGCAGTGTAGTATTAGTAACCGTAGTGACAACAGTAGTAGTTGCTATAGTCATGGTAGTTGTAGTAGTAGAATCAGTAGTACTAGTAGTAGTTGTAGAAGTAGTAGAAGTAGTTGTAGCAGTAGAAGTAGCAGTAGTTGTAGAAGCAGAAGTAGCAGTAGCAGTAGTACTAGCAGTGGTAGTAGTAGTAGTTAGAGCTGCAGCGGTGATATGTGTTGTTGTAGTAGTAGCAATAGTAGTACTAGTAGTAGTAGTAGCAGTGCTACTAGTATTAGTTGGAGCAATATCGATAATACGTGTAGTAGTAGTAGTAGTCAGAGTAGTAGTAGTAATAATAATAGCAGCAGTCAGAGCAATGGTAGATGTAGTAGCAGTAGTAACAAAAGTAGTAGTAGCAGCAGTCGTAGATATAGTAGCATAAGTAGTAGTTGTATAAGTAATAGCAGTAGAAGTAGTGGAAGTAGTTATAGTTGAGTTAGTAGCAATACTAGTTGTAGCAACTGTAATAGTAGCACTAGTAGTATTAGTAGGAGTAGCAGTAGTTTTAGTAAAAAAAGTAGTCGTTGTAGCAATAGTATTGTGAAAAGTAGTAGTCGTAGCAGTAGCAGTAGTAGTAGAAGTAGTAGTAGTAGTAGTGGTAGTAGTAGTCGTAGTGGTGTTTGCAATAGTAGTACTAGTAGTAGTAGCAGTAGCAGTACTATTAGTGGCACCTACATTCGCCTCAGTCATAGTAGTAGTAGCAGCAGCAGTACTAGCAGCAGAAGTAGTAGTAGTAGTAGTAGTAGTAGTAGTAATAGTAGTAGTAGTAGTAATAGTAGTAGTAGTAGTAGTAGTAGTAGTAGTAGTAGTAGTAGTAGCAGTAGTAGTAGTAGCAGCAGCAGCAGCAGCAGCAGCGGCAGCAGCAGTAGTAGTAGTAGTAGTAGCAGTAGTAGTAGTAGTAGCAGTAGCAGTAGTAGGAGTAGTAGGAATAGTAGTAGTAGAAGAAGTAGTAACAGCAGAACTAGTAGTCGGAGTAGCAGAAGTAGTGATAGCAATAGAAGAAGTAGTAGTTGTAGTAGTAGCAGTAGCAGAGGTAGCAGCATAAGTAGTAGTAGTAGTAGTTGTTGTTGTTGTAGAAATAGCAGTATTAGTAGTAGTATTAGTAGTAGCATCAGTAGTAGTCGTAGTTGTTGTAGTAGCGGCAGTAGTAGTAACAATAGTAGTGGCAGTAGTTACAGCAACTGTAATAGTAGTAGAGGCAAAAGTAGTGTAGTAGTGTGGTCGTTGTAGTAGTAGTAGTAGCTGTATTAGTAGTAATAGTAGTAGCGTAGTAGTAATAGTAGTAGCAGTAGTAGTAGCTGTAGTCATTGTAACTGTAGTTGTAGTAGTAGTAGAAGTTGCGCTAGGAATAGTAGTAGCAGTAGTAGTTGTAGTTGTAGTAGTAGTAGTAGTAGTAGTAGTTGTAGCAGTAGTAGTAGTTATAGTAGTAGTCGTTGTAGCAGTTGTATCAATAGTAGAAGCAGTAGTAGTTGTTGTTGTTGTAGTAGTGGTTGAGGTATTAGTA
Source organism: Trichopus zeylanicus subsp. travancoricus (assembly GCA_005019695.1). Classification (NCBI taxonomy): domain Eukaryota; kingdom Viridiplantae; phylum Streptophyta; class Magnoliopsida; order Dioscoreales; family Dioscoreaceae; genus Trichopus; species Trichopus zeylanicus. Next base: position 319,715 of record RXID01021767.1, on the reverse strand, counting down.
GTACTATTTGCGATCGCAGCTGGAGTAATGGTAGTAGTTGTAGTTGTAGTTGTAGCAATAGTAGTAGTCATAGTAGTAGTAGTAGTAGTAGGAGTTGTAGTAGTTATAGTAGTAGTTGTTGTGGTAGTTGTATCAATAGTAGAAGTAGTAGTAGTTATTGTCGTAGTAGCAGTAGTAGTAATAATTGCAGTAGTACTAGAAGTAGTGGTAGCAATTTTAGTATTGGTAGCAGAAGCAATAGTTGTAGCTGTAGCAGTAGCAGTAGCAATAGTCGTTGTAGATGTAGCAGTTGTAATAGTAATAATTCCAATAGTAGTTTTAGTACTAGTAGCAGCAGTAGTAGCAGTTGCTGTAGTAGTAGTAGTAGCAGTAGCAGAAGCAGTAGTAGTATTAGTAGTAGTATTGGTATTTGGATTAGTAGTAGTAGTAGTAGCAGTAGTAGTAATAGTAGTGGTATTAGTAATAGTTCTAGCATTTTCAGTTGTTGCAGCAATTTCAGTAGTAGTAGTAGTAGTAGAAGTAGTAGTAGTAGTAGTAGCAGCTACAGCAGTAGGAGTAGTCATAGTAGTAGTTAAAGTAGCAGTAGTCATAGCAGTAGTAATAGTAGTAGCAGAAATAGTAGTACTAGTAGATGTAGTAGTAGCAGTAGTAGTAGCAGGAGTAGTTGTAGTAGTTATAGTAGAGGTAGTTGTTGCAATAGTAGTAGGCGTAGTAGAAGTAGCAATTGCCATAATAGTAGTTGTTATTGTCGTATTAGCAATAGTAGTAGTGATACTAGTAGTATTATGAAAAATAATAGTGGTAGCAGAAGCAGTAGCAATGATAGTAGTAGTAGTAGTAGTAGTAGTACGAGTGAGAGTAGTTGTTGTAGTAGTAGTAGTCATAGTAGGAGTGTAGTAGTAGTAGTAGGAGGAGGAGTAGTAGTAGTAGTAGTGGAAGTAGTAGTTGTAGTAGGAGCAGTAGTAGTAGTAGCAGGAGGAGGAGGAGGAGGAGTAGTAGTAGTAGTAGTAGTAGAAGTAGCAGTAGTAGTAGTAGTAGTAGTAGTAGTATAGTAGTAGTAGTAGTAGTAGTAGTAGAGGAGTTGGTGTGTTAGGAGTGGTAGCATAGTAGTAGTTGTTGTTGTTGCTATCGTGGCAGTAGTATTAGTTCTAGTTGAAGGAATAATAGTAGGAATGGGAGTTGGAGTTGCAGTAGTAGAAGGATTTGGGGTAATAGTAGTAGTCGTAGGAGGAATACTAGTAGTAGCAGTAGTTGTATTAGTAATAGTTGCAATAGTACTAGAAGTAGTAGTAGCAGTGAGAGTCATTGTAGTATTAGTCGTAGTTGTAGTTGTAGTGGAAGCACTAGTAATAGTAGTAGTAGTAGTAGTAGAAGTAGCAGTTGTAGAGGTAGCAGTAGCAGCACCAGTAGTAGAAGCAGCAGGAGTAGTAGTAGTATTTGCAAAAGTAGTAATAGTCGTAGAAGTAGTATTAGTTGTATTAGTAGGAGTAGTGGTGGGTGTCAAAATTGGAGTTTGAGTTATAGTAGGAGTTGTACTAGTTGTAATACTACTGGTAGGAGTAGGAGTAGTAACAGTAGTAGTAGAAATAGTAGTGGTAGTAGTAGTAGTGGTGCTAGTAGCAGTAGCAACAATTGCATTAGTATGAGTAGCATTTGGAGTTGTAGTATGAGTAGCAGTATGAGTAGGAGTAGCAGTTACAGTTGTTCGAGTAGTGGTAGGGGCAATAGTATTTGGAGGAGTAGTAGTTGTAGTAGTAGTTGTAATAGTAGTAGTAGCAGCCATAGTAGTAGTTGTGGTGGTAGTAATAGGTGTAGTAGTTGTAGTATTAGTAGTAGTAGTTGTTGTAGGAATTGCAGTTGTTGTAGGAGTAGTAGCTATAGTAGTTGCTGTAGTAGTAGTGGTAGTTGTTGTTGTTGTAGTAGTAGTAGTAGTTATTGTTGTAGTTGTAGTAGTGGTAGTAGGAGTAGAAGAAGTACTAGTAGTGGTAGTAGTAGTAGGAGTAATAGCGGCAGTAGTAGTAGTACTAGCAGTAGGAGTTGGAGTAGGAGTAGTTGTAGTAGTAGTAGTGGTGGGAGTAGTAGTTGTATTAGTAGTAGTAGAATTAGTAGTAGTTGGAGTTGTAGTTGTTGGAGTAGTGGTAGCCGTAGTAGTGGTAGGAGTAGTAGTAGTAGTGGCAGTAGTAGTAGTCGTGGTAGTAGTGATAGCAATGGGAGTAGTAGCAATACTAGCATTAGCTATAACATTAGTAGTAGTTTTAGTAGTAATTGTCCTAATAATAGCTATAGTAGTAGTAGTAGCAGTAGCAGTAGTAGTAGCAACTGTAGTAGTAGGTGTAGTAGTTGTTGTAGTAGTAGTAGTCATAGTAGTTGTAGGAGTAATAGTGGTCGTAGGAGTAATAGTTGAAGTAGTAGTAGTAGCAGTAGTTGTAGTATTAGTTGTAGTCGTAGTAGTAGTAGCAGTATTAGTGGTAGCAGAAGTAGTAGTAGTATTACTAGTAGTGTTAGTAGCGGTTGTGGCAGCAGTAGTAGTAATACTAGTATTAGGGGTAGTAGTTGTAGTAGTAGTAGTCGTAGTAGTAGTCGTAGTAGTAGTCGTAGTAGTAGCGGCAATAGTAGTAGTTGTTGTAGTGGTAGTGGTAGTACGAGTTGTAGTAGTAGTAGTTGTAGGAGTTTTTTTAGTTGGAGTTATGGTAGCAGTAGCAGTAGTTATTGTATTAGCAGTAGAAGTTGGAATAGGAGTAGTAATAGTAGTATTAGCAGTTGTAGTAGTGCTAGGAGTCGCTATAGTCAGAGTAGTAGTAGTTGTTGTAGTAGGAGTAGGGGTTTGAATAGTGGTAGATGTAGTAGTAGTAGTAGTAGTAGTGGTAGATGTAGTAGTAGTAGTCGTAGTAGTAGTTGTTGTTGTAGTAGTTGTTGTTGTAGTAGTAGGAGTAGTAGTAGCAGTAATGATGGTCATATTCGTAGTAGGAGTAGTAGTAGTAGTAGCAATAATAGTAACAGTAGTAGTAGTTGTTGTTGTAGTGGAAGTAGTAGTAGTAGTCGTTATTGTAGTAGTAGTAATTGTAGCAGTAGTAGTTATTGTTGTAGTAGCGAAAGTCGTTGTAATAGCAGCTACAACAGTGGTAGTAGTAGTAGTTGGATCGTTAGGAGTAGCGGTAGTGCTTTGAGTAGTAGAAGTAGTATTAGGAGTAGTAGTAATAGTAAAAGTGGTAGTAGTAGCAGTAGTGGGGGTAATAGTAGTATTAGTAGTAGTAATAGTAGTAATAGTTGTATTAGTAGTAAGAGCAGTAGAAGTAGTCGTAGTTGTACAAGCAGCAATAGCAGCATCAATAGTAAGAGTAGTGTTTGTGGTAGTAGTAGTAATAGTCATCTTAGCAGTATAAGTAGTTGTAGTAGTAACAGAGTAGTAGTAGTATTAGTTGTTGTTGTTGTTGTAATAGTAGTAGTAATAATTCTAGTAGTAGTAGTAGTCGGAATTGGAATAGTATTAGGAGGAGTAGTTGTTTGCAGTGGTAGTAGTAGACATGTAGTAGTAGTTGTTGTAGCAACTGTAGTAGTAGCAGTAGTGGTAGTAGCAGTAGCTGGGGGAGTAGTAGTAGTAGTAGTAGCAGTAGTGATGGTGGTGGTGGTGGTGGTAGTCGTGGTGTTGGTGGTGGTGGTGGTAGTAGTAGTGGTAGTAGTAGTACTAGTAGTAGCAATAGTATTAGTAGTAGTTGTTGTAGTAGTAGTAGGAGTACTGGTAGTAGTAGTACTAGTAGTGGTAATAGCAATAGTAGTAATAGTAGTAGTAATATCAATCGTAGCTGTAGTAGCAATAGTACTAGGAGGGTTAGGAGTTGTAGCACTAGTAGGTGGAGTGGTATTAGTAATAGCAGTAGTAGTACCAGTGGCAGTAGGAGTATTTGGATTAGTAGTAGTATCGTAGCAGTAGTAGCAATAGTAGTAGTAGGAGTAATAGTGGTTATAGGTGCAGAAGTTGGAGGAGTAGTAGTAGTAGCAGGAGAAGTAGTAGTAGCAGTAGAAGTGGGGGAAGTAGTAGCAGAAGTAGTGGTAGTGGTAGTTGTCGTAGGAGTAATTGTAGGAGCAGTTGTTGTAGTAGTAGTAGTAAGAGTAGTAGTAGTAGTAGTAGTATTTGTAGTAGTAGCTGTAGCTGTAGGAGGTTCTAGAGTAGGGGTAGTAATAGATGTAGTAGTTGTTCGGGTAGGGGTAGTAGTAGTAGTAGGAGTTGTAGTACGAGTAGGAGTTGGAGTAGGAGTCGTTGTAGCAGCAGCAACAGTAGTAGTAGTCGTAGTAGTAGTAGTAGTAGTAGTAGTAGTAGTAGTAGTAGTAGTAGTAGTAGTAGTAGTAGTAGTAGTAGTAGTAGTAGTAGTAGTAGTAGTAGTAGTAGCAGTAGTTCGAATTGGAGTAGTATTAGGAGGAGTAGTTGTTTGCAGTGGTAGTAGTAGACATGTAGTAGTAGTTGTTGTAGCAGCTCTAGTAGTAGCAGTAGTGGTAGTGGCAGCAGCAGGAGTAGTAGCAGTAGTAGCAGTAGTAGCAGTAGTGGTGGTGGTGGTGGTAGTAGTAGTAGTAGTAATAGCAGTAGCAATAGTAGTAGTAGTATTAGTATTAGTAGTAATAGCAACAGCAGCAGTAGTAGTACTAGTAGTTGTAGTAGTAGCAGTTGTAGTGGTAGTAGTAGTAGTAGTAGTGCTAGTAGTAGTACTAGTAGTGGTAATAGCAATTGTTGTAATAGTAGTAGTAGTAGCTGTCGTAGCTGTCGTAGCAATAGCACCAGGAGGGTTAGCAGTAGTAGTAGTAGTAGGTGGAGTGGTATTAGTAATAGCAATAGTAGTACCAGGGGTAGTTGGAGTATTTGGATTAGCAGTAGTATGATAGTAGTCTCAGCAATAGTAGTAGTAGGAGTAATTGTGGTTGTAGGTGTAGAAGGAGTAGTAGTAGTAGTAGTAGGTGAAGTAGTAGTAGCAGTAGTAGTCGGGGAAGTAGTAGCTGAAGTAGTGGTAGTGGTAGTTGTCGTAGGAGTAATTGCAGGAGCAGTTGTTGTAGTAGTAGTAGTAAGAGTAGTAGTAGTAGTAGTATTTGTAGTAGTAGCTATGATTGTAGGAGGTGCTGGACTAGGAGTAGTAATAAATGTTGTAGTTGCTGGGGTAGGGGTAGTAGTAGTAGTAGGATTTGTAGTAGCAGTTGGAGTTGGAGTAGCTATCGTTGTAGTAGTAGTAGTAGTCGTAGTTGTAGTAGTAGTTGTAGTAGCAGCTGCAACAGCAGTAGCAGCAGCTGCAACAGCAGTAGCAGCAGCTGCAACAGCAGTAGGAGTAGTAGTAGTAGTATTCGTAGTAGTAGTAGTAATATCAGTAGTGGAAGGAGTTGTAGTAGTAGCAGTTGTACTAATGGTAATATTGTAGTAGTCTTAGTAGTAGTAGTAATAGTAGCAGGAGTTGTACTAGTAGGGGTAGTAGTGGTAGTAATAGTAGTAGCAGTAACAACAGCAGTAGCAATAGTTGTTGAAGTAGCGGTGGGAGTGTTTGTAGTAGTAGTATTAGTATGAGTAATAGTAGGAGTAGTTGTAGTAATAGGAGCAATAGTGGCAGTAGGAGTTGTCGTAATAGTAGTAGTAGTGGAGTTGTAGTAGTAGTAGTTGTTGTTGTTGTTGTTGCTGTGTAGAACTAGTAGTAGTAGCAGAAGGTGTAGGAGTAGGGGTAGTAGTAGTAGCATTTGTACTAGTAGTTGAAGTAGCAGTAGTAGTAGCAGTAGTAGTAGTAGCAGTTGTAGTGGTAGTAGTAGTAGTTGTAGAGGAAGCAGTAGCAGTAGTAGTAGTTCGAGTTGGGGTAGGATTGTTAGTATTAGTAGTATTAGTCGTAGGAGTAATAGTAGTAGCAATTGTACGAGTTGTAGTTGTATTAGTACTACTACTAGTAGTAGTTGTTGTTATAGTAATTGTTGTAATAGTTGCTATTGTTTTTCTAATAGTGGTGGTAGTAGTAGTAGGCGTTGTAGCATGTGGAGTCGGAGTAGTAGCAAGCGTAGTAGTAGTTGGAGTAGGGGTAGTGGTAGTAGTAGGAGTAGTAGTAGCAGTAGGATTGGCTAAGGAGTAATAGTAGTAGTAGTGGTAGGGGTGGTAGGAGTAGTAGTAATAGCAATAGTCAAAGTAGGATTAATAGTAAGAGTAGTAGTAGGAGCATAGTAGTAGTAGCAACAATAGTAGCTATAGTACAAGTCATAGTAGTAGTAGTAGTAGCATTTGTACTAGTAGTAGCTATAGTAGTAGTAGTGGTATTAGTAGCAGGCATTGCAGCATCAAAAGAAGTAGTAGTAGTACTTGCCATAGTTGTAGTAGTAGCTGTAGTAGTAATAGTATTTGTTGTAGAAGTAGTGGTAGTTGGAGTAATTGTAGTAGTTGTATGAGTAGTTGTAGTAGAAGTTAGGGCCGTAGTAGTTGCAAGAGTAGTACTAGAAGTAGTACTCGAAGGAATAGTAGTAGTAGCAGTAGTAGGAGTAGGAGTAGTAGCAGTTGCAATTGTCATAGCAGTAGGAGTAGTTGTTGTAGTAGTTGTAGTTGTTATTGTTGTTGTTGTTGTTGTTGTTGCAGTCGTAGTAGTAGCTGTAGTAGCAGTAGCAACATTATTTGCAATAGTAGTAGTAGAAATAGTAGTAGCAGCAGTTGTAGCAGTATCAATCGTAGTTATAGTAGTAGCAGTAGCGGCAGCAGTAGCAGAAGTAGTAGTAGCTGGAGTATTAGTAGTAGTATTAGTAGTTGTAGCAGTAGTAGTAGATGTAGTAGCAGTAGTAGTAGATGTAGTAGTAGTAGCAGTTGCATTAGTAGTAGTAGTTGCAGTAGCTGTAGCAATAGCAGTTGTAGTAGTAGTAGTAGCATTATCCATAGTAGTAGTAGTTGTCGTACTATTAGCAATAGCAGTAGTAGTAGTAGTAATCAGAGTAATTGCAGTGGCGGTAGCAATTGTAGTAGTAATTGTAGTAATAGTAGCCATAGTAAGTTGTAGTAATGATAGAAATAGTAGTAGTAGTAGCAATAGCAGTAGTAGTTGGAGCAGATAGGAGGAGCAATAGTAGTAGTGTAGTAGTAGTACTAATAGTAGCGGCAACAGTAGTTTTAGCAGTAATAGTAGTAGTGGTACTAGTAGTAGTAGTAGTCGGACTAGGAGTTGTAATAGTCGTAGCAGTAGTAGCAGCAGTAGCAGTAGATATAGTAGTAGTAGTAGCTGTAGTTGTAGCAATAATTGCGATAGTAGCAATTGTAGCAATAGGAATAGTATTAGCAGTAGTAATCGCAGTAGTAGTCGTAGATCTAGTAGTAGTAGCACAATTAGTTATAGCAGAAGTAGTAGATGTAGCAATTGTAGTAGTTGCTGTAGTAGTAACTAGTAGCAGTAGCAGCAGAAGCAATAGTAGCAGTAGTTGTTGTTGTTGTATAGTAGCAGCTGTCGTAGTTGTAGTTATTGTAATATTAGCAGCAGCAGCAGTAGTAGTAGTACTAATAGTAGTAATAGTAGTAGTGGTAGTAGTTAAAGGAGTAATAGTAGTAGTACTAGTAGTTGGAGTTATAATAACAGCAGTAGTAGCAGTAGCAATAGTAGTAATATAAGAAGTAGCAGGAGGAGTGGTTGCAGTAGTAGTAGCTATAGTGGTAGTTGTTGTTGTTGTAGTAACAGTTGTAGTTGTAGTAGTTGAAATAGTAGTAGTAACAATAGTAGTTGGAGTAGTAGGAGTAGCTGTAGTGGCAGTATTAGTTGTAATAGTAGTAGCTATAGTAGTAGGAGCAGCAGTAGTAGTTGTAGCCATAGTAGCAGTTGTAGTAGCAGCAGTAGTAGTTTCAGTAGTTGCAGTAGTAGCCATAGTAGTAGTAGTTGCAGTAGAAGAAGTAGTTATAGTAGCAGCAGTAGAAGTAGTTATAGTAGCAGCAGCTGTAGAAACTGTAGCCAGAGTAGCAGTAGTAGTTATAGGAGGAGGAGTAGTTATGGGAGTAGTAGTAGTTGTAGGAGTAGAAAGAGTAGTTGGGGTAGCAATAATAGTATTAGTAGGAGAAGTTGTTGTAGTAGTGGTGGTAGTATTAGTAAAAGTAGCAGTAGCAGCTGTAGTAGCAATAGTTGTAGTAATACTAGTAGTAGTAATAGCAGTAGTTGTAGTAGCTATTGTTGTAATAATAATAATAGTAGTAGTAGTAGTAGTAGAAGCAGTAGTCATTATTGTTGTTGTTCTGGTTGTAGTTACAACAGTAGTTGTAATAGTTGTAGTAGTAGTAGTAGCAGGAGTTGTAGTAGCTATTGCAATAGATGTAACAGTTGTAGTAGTAGTTGTACTAATAGGAGTAGCAGTAAGCGGTACTAGTAGTAGTAGCATGAGCAGTAGCTGTAGTAGTTGGAGTTGTCATTGTTGTAATAGTATTCCTAGTCGAAGTAGCAGCAGTACCTGTAGTAGTAGTAGTAATAGTAATAGTAGTAGTAGGAGTGGTAGAAGTAGTTGTAGTAGTAGCAGTATAAGTAGTAATAGTAGTAGTAGGAGTGTTTGGAGTAGTAATAGTATTAGTAGTACTAGTAGTAGAAGTAGTAGTGGGAGTTGTAGTAATGGTATTCGTCGTAGTTGTAGTCGCAGACATAGTAGACATAGTAGTTGTTGTAGTAGTAGTAGGAGCAATAGCAGTGTTGGTAGTAGCAGCAACAGTTGTAGTACTAGAGGCAGTAGTAGTAGTAGGATAAGTAGAAGTAGTAGTAGTAGTAGCAGTAGGAACAGTAATTTGAATAGGTGCAGGAGAAATAGTAGTAGGAGTAGTAGTAGTAGTAGTACAAGAAGGAGTAGCAGTAGCAGTAGTAGAACTAATAGTAGTAGCCGTAGTATTAGCAGTAGGAGGAGGAGTAGTAGTAGTACAAGCAATATTAGTAGCATAATTAATAATGGTTTTAGAAGTAGTAGTAGTAGTAACAGTAGAAGTAGGAGTAGTAGTTTTAGTAGTAGAAGAACTAGTCATAGTAGTAGTAGTAGCAGCAGCAGCAGTAATAGGACTACTAGCAATAATTATCGTACTTGTGGTAGAAGTAGCAGCAGCAGTAGTAGCAGTAGTAGTATTAGCAACAGTAGTTGTTGTTGTGATTAAAATTTTTGCAGTAATAGTCGTAGAAGGAGCGACAGTAGCAGTAGTAGAAGAAGTAGTAGTCGAATTAGTACTAGTAATTGTAGTAGTAGTAGTAGTAGTGGTAGTTGTAGTAAGAGTAGCAACAATGGTAGCATCAACCGCAGTAGCAGTAGTTGTAGTACTAGTAGTAGTAGTTGTTGTAGTAGTAGTAGAAGCAGCTGCAGCAGCAGTAGCAGTAATAGTAGTAGTAGTGGTAGTAGCAGTAGCAGTAGTACTAATGGCAGGAGCAATACTACTAGTAGTAGCAGTAGCAACCATAGTAGTAATAATAGTAGCAGTGGTAGAAGTAGTGGCAGTAATCGTAGTAGTAGTAGCAGTAGTAGAAGTTGTGGTAGCATTAGTAGTAGAAGCAGTAGTAGAAGTAGCAGCAGCTGAAGTAGAAGTAGCAATAACAGACGCATAGTAGCCGTCATAGAAGTAGTAGAAGTAGTAGTAGTCCTGCTAGCTGTAGCAGTAATAGTAGTAGCCAAAGTAGTAGTACTACTTGTATTAGCAGCGGCAATTGTAGTAGTAGTAGTCGTTGTAATAGTAGCAGTAGTAGTGGAGCATTAGTAGTAGTAGTAGTAGTAGTAGCAGCAGAAGTAGCAGTAGTTGTGGTTGTAGTAATAATCGTAGCAACAGTAGTAGTAGTAGCAGCAGTAGCAGTAGAAGTAGCAGTAGTTGTAGTTGTAGTAACAGTCGTAGCAAACAGTAGTAGCAGTAGTAGCAGTAGTAGCAATTGTCTTAGTAGCATTTGTAGTGACAGTTGCAATAGTAGTAGCAGTCGGAGTAGTTGCAGCAGTAGTAGTTATAGCAGTAGTGACAGTAGTAGTAGTGGTAGCACTAGTAGCAGTCGTACGTGCAGCAGTAGTAGCAGTTAAAGTAGTAGTAGTAGTAGCAGCAATAGTAGTAGTTATTGTACACGTAGTAGTAGTAGGATAAGTAGTCTAGTAGTAGCATTAGCAATTATAGGTGCAACAGTAGTAGCAGAAGTAGCAACAATAGAAGTAGTAGTATTAGTAGTAGTAGAAGTCGTAGTGGAGGTTATAATAGTAATAGCAGATGTTGAAGTACTGGTAGTAGCAGGAGTTGGAGTAATTGTACCATTCGTAGTTGCAATAGTAGTTATTATTGTTGAAGTTGCAGTAGTATTAGTAGCAGTAGTAGGAATTGTAGTTGTAGGAGAAGTAGTAGTCGCAGAAGTAGCAGCAGCTCTAGTAGCAGTTGTCGTAGTAGTCACAGTAGTAGTAGCAATAGTCGCATTAGTAGTAGTAGTTGCATTAATAGTAGTAGTGGTAATAGTAGCACTAGTAATAGTAGTAGTAGCAGAAATAGTAGTAGTAATAGTAGCAGCAATAGTTGCAGTAGTAGCAGAAATAGTAGCAGTAGTGTTTCTATTAGTAGTAGTAGTAGTATTTGCAGCATCAGCAGCAATAGTAGCAGTAGTTGGAGTAATAGCAGTAGCAGAAGTAGTAGACATAGTAGTAGTAGTACCATTAGTAGTCGTAGTAGAAGTAGTAGTTATTCTTGTAGCAGTAGTAGTAGTAGTTGTTGTAGTAGCACCAGCCGTAGTCATAGTAGTATTAGTAGCTGTAGTAGTAGAAGAAGAAGTAGTAGTAGTAGCAGTAGTAGCAGCAACAACAGTTGTAGTTGTATTAGTAGTAGTAGCATTAGTAGTAGGAGTAGTAGCAGCAATAGCAGCAGATGTATTAGTACTACTATCGGTAGTAGTCATATTAGTAGTAATAGTAGTAGTGTTAGTAGTAATAGTAGTTGTACTAGTAGTTGTCATTTTAGAAGTAGCTGTAGAAGTTGTCGTAGTAGTAGTAGTAGTAGTAATGGTTGTAGTAGTAGTAGCCGCAATTATAGCAGCAGTAGTAGGAGTAGTAGTAGCAATAGTTAAAGTAGTAGCAGTAGTAGTAGCGACAGTAGTAGCTATAAGAGTAGTAGTAGTAGCTTCAATAGTAGTAGTTGTGGTAGCAGAAGTAGTAGCCGTGGTAGTAGTAGAAGTAGCAGAAGTAGCAGCAGCAGCAGTAGCAGTAGATTTTATTGAAGTAGCAGTAGTATTCGTAGTAGAGTAGTAGAAGTAGTAGTAGTAGTAGTAGTAGGAGTAGGAGTAGTAATTGCAGAAGCCGAAGCAACTGCTGTTGTAGTAGTGTTAGCAGAAGTTGTGGTAGAAGTAGCAGAAGTAGTAGTAGCAGCAATAGTAGCAGTCGTAGCAACTATAGTAGTAGTGGTAGTAGAAGTATGAGTAGTAATAGTAGCAACAGAAGTAGTAGTGGTAGTGTTAGCAGCTGTAGTTATAGTTATATTAGTAGTAGGAGTAATAGCAGCAGCAGTAGTTGTAGCAGTAGTTGGAGTAGTTGTACCACTAGAAGTAGCTGTAGTAATAGTAGTAGTTATAGTAGCAGCTGCAGTAGTAGTAGTAGTCATAGTAGCTGTAGTAGTAGTAGTTGTCATAGTAGTAGCAGGACCCGCAACAGCAGTAGCAATAGTAGTAGTTGTTATTGTATTTGGAGTAGTAGAAGTGTTAGTAGTAGTTGTTGTTGTAGTAGTCGCAGCAGTAGCAGCAGTTGTAGTAGAAGAAGAAGAAGAAGTATTATTATTATTATTATTATTAGTCGTAGTAGTAGTAGTAGTAGTAGAACTAGGAGTAATAGCAGTTGTAGCAGTAGTAGATGTGGTCGCAATAGTTGCAGTAGAAATAATAGGTGCAGTACTTGCAACAGCAGTAGTAGTAGTGGTAGCGGTAGTAGTTGTTGTTATTATAGTAGTAATTGTAGCAGTAGTAGTAGATGTAATAGTAATTGTACCTAAAGTAGTGGTACAAGAAGTAGCAGTAGTAGCAGTAGCCATAGTTGTAAAAGCAATTGTAATAGTAGAAGTAGTGGTAGTAGAAGGAGAAGTATTAGTAGTAGCAGTAGCGGTAGTAGTAGTAGTAGTAGTAGCAGTAGTAGCAGTTGTAGTAGGACTAGTAGCAGTAGTGTTGGTAGTAGTTGTAGTAGTACAATAAGTGGTACTAGTCTCAGTAGTAGCAGTTGTAGTAGGAGTAGTAGGAGTAGTTGTAGTAGCTGTACTAGTCGTAGTAGGAGTAGCAGTAGTACTACTAGTACTAGTAGTAGAAGCAGTAGTTGTAGTAGTAGAAATAGCGGTAGTAGCAGTAGCAATAGCAGTAGTACAAGTAGTAGTAGTAGTAGTAGTAGTATTAGTAGTAGTAGTAGTCATAGTTGTACCTGTAGTACCAGGAGTAGTAGTAGTAGTAGTCATAGTAGTAATAGTAGTAGTAGTTGTAGCAGTAGTATAAGTAGTTGCTGTAGTAAGAGTAGTACTAGTAGCAGTAATAGTTGTAGTTGTACTCGCGGTAGTAGTAGCCGTTGTAGTAGTGGTAGTAGTATAAGCAGTACTGGTAGTAGTAGTTGTAGTAGTAGTAGTTGTTGTTGTAGAATGAGAAGTAATTATAGTAGTAGTTGTAGTCGTGGTTGCAATAGAAGCAGTAGTTGTAACAGTACTTCTTGTACTAGAACTAGTAGTAATTGTTGTTGCTGTAGTAGTAGGAATAGTAGTAGTACCAGTAGTAGCAGTAGTAACGCTAGTTGTAGTAGTACTAGTAGTAGCAGTAGCAGCAGCAGCAGCAACAGTAGTTCTAGTAATAATTAAAGTAGTAGTAGTAGTTGCAGTAGTAGTAGTACCAGTACTAGTAGAAGTATTTGTAGCAGTAGTAGTTGGAGTATTAGTATTAGCAGCCGTAGTAGAAATAGTACCAGTAGTGGCTACAGTAGTTGGAGTAGTAGTAGTAGTAGTTGTAGCCATTGCATCAGTTGTAGTAATGGCTGGAGTAGTAGTAGTAGCAGAAATAGCCATTGTAGTAGTGGGAGTAGTGGTAGCAGTAGTAGTTTTGGTAGGAGTTGTAGTAGTAGTTGTAGTAGTTGCCATAGTAGTTGTAGTCATAGTAGTAGTAGTAGTAGTAGTAATAGCAGTAGTAATAGTGCTAGTAGTATTAGTTGTTGTAGTAGTTGTAGTAGCCGTAGTAGTATTAGTAGTAGTAGCAGTAGTAGTCAAAGTAGCAGTTGTCTTAGTAGTAGTAGTAGTAGAAATAGTAGAAGTAGTCATGGTAGTAGCAGTAATAATAGAAGTAGTACTAGTAATAGTAGTAGTTGCAGTATGAGTAGGAGTTGTAGCAGTGGCTATAAGAGTAGCACCAGTAGTAGCAATAGTTGTAGTAGTAATAGAAGTAATAGTAGTTGTGGTGGTAGTAGTAGTAGTGGTACTAGTGGTGGTAGCTGCTGTAGTATTAGTAGCAGCAGCAGTAGTAGTCATAATAGTAGTAGTAGTAGTAGTTATTGTAGCAATAGTAGCAAGAGTGGCAGAAGTAGCTGTAATAGTAGATGTAGTAGGAGTAGTAGTAGTAATCATAGTAGCAATAGCAACAGTTGTAGCAGTCTCATTAGTGGTAGTAGTAGTAGCAATAGCAGCCGTAGTAGAAAAAGTAGTTGTCGTAGCAGTAGTAGAAATAGTAGTAGAAGTAGCAGTAGTAGTAGTAGTAGTAATAGTAGTAGCAATAGTAATAGTAGTAGGGGAAGTAGCAGTAGTGGCAGTAGTAGTATTTGTAGTAGTAGTAGTAGCAGCAGCAGCAGTAGTAGTTGTCGTTGTTGTAGAATAAGTAGAAGTAGTAGTAGTTATTATTGTTATAGGAGAGGTAGTAGCACTAGTAGTAGAACTAGTAGTAGCAGTAGTTATAATAGTAGCAGTAGTAGTAGCAGTAGTAGTAGTAATAGTATTCATAGTAGTAGCAGTTGTAGAAGTAGCAGCAATAGTAATTGTAGTAGTTGTAGTAGCAGTAGTATTTGTTTTAGCAACAATAGTGGTAGTAGCAGTTGTAGTAGAAATAGCAGCAGTTGTAGTAAAAATTGCAGAAGTAGTAGATGCAATTGTAGCAGTCAAAGTAGTGGCCGCAGTAGTAGCTGTAGCAGCCGCAGTAGCGATAGTAGTAGTAGTAAAAGTAGCAGTAATAGTAGTAGAAGAAGTGGAAGTAGTAGTAGTACTAGTAATAGTAGTAGAAGTAGTAATAGTAGCAGAAGTAGTAGTTGTTGTTTTGTTGTAGTGGTAGAAGTAGTAGTAGTAATACTGGTAGGAACAGTAGTAGCAGCAGCTGCATTATTAGTTGGAGTCAAAGTAGTCGTAGTAGCAATAGTAGTAGAAGGAGTAGTAATAGTAGTAGGATAATTGGTTGTAGTAGTAGTAATAGTAATTATAGTAGCAGCAGTAGCAATAGTAGCAGTCGAGGTAATAGTAGTAGTAATAGTAGTAGAAGTAATAACAGTAGTTGTAGCAGCAGTAGTAGAAGCTGTAGCAGTAATACTAGCAGTAGCAGTAGCAGTAATTGCAGTAGTAGTATTAGTTAGAGTAGCAGAAGCTGTAGTCGGAGTTGTAGCAATAGGAATAATGGTAGAAGGAGAAGTAGTAGTAATGGCAGTATAGTCGTTGCCGTAGTCGCTGTAGTCGTAGTAGTAGTCGTAGCAATAGTAATAGCAGTAGTAGTAGTGTTAGTAGTATTAATTGTTGTATTAGCAGTAGTAGCCGTAGTAGCATTAGGAGGAGTAGTAGTAGTAGTAGAAGAAGAAGTAGTAGTTGTCGTCGTAGTAGTAGTAGTAGAAATAGTAGAAGTAGTCATAGTAGTAGCAGTAGGAATAGAAGTAGTAGTAGTAATAGTAGTAGTCACAGTACGAGTAGGAGTTGTAGCAGTGGCTATAAGAGTAGCACTAGTAGTAGTAGCAGTTGTAGTTGTAATAGAAGTAATAGTAGTTGTCGTACTAGCGGTAGTAGCAGTTGTAGTAGCAGTAGTAGCAGCAGTAGTAGCAGTTGTAGCAGTAATACTAGCAGTAGCAGTAGCAGTAATTGCAGTAGTAGTATTAGTTAGAGTAGCAAAAGTTATAATCGGAGTTGTAGCAGTAGTAATAATGGTAGCAGAATAAGTAGTAGTAATGGCAGTAGTAGTTGTTGCCGTAGTAGTTTTAGTCATAGTAGTAGTAGTAGCAGTAGTAGTAGAAGAAGTAGTAGTGCTAGTAGTATTAGTTGTTGTAGTAGCCGTAGTAGTAGAAGTAGTAGCTGTCGTAGTACTAGTAGTAGTAGAAATAGTAGAAGCAGTCATAGTAGTAGCAGTAGGAATAGAACTAGTAGTAGTAATAGTAGTAGTCGTAGTACGAGTAGGAGTTGTAGCAGTGGCTATAAGAGTAGCACTAGTAGTAGTAGTTGTTGTAGTAGTAATAGAAGTAATAGTAGTTGTGGCACTAGTGGTAGTAGCAGTAGCAGTAGCAGTAGTAGTCATAATAGTAGTAGTTGTTGTTGTTGTTGTAGCAATAGTAGCAAGAGTGGCAGAAGTAGCTATAATAGTAGATGTAGTAGCAGCAGCAGTAGTAGTAGTAATCGTAGTAGTAGCAGCATCAGTTGTAGGAGTCTCAGTAGTGGTAGCTGTAGTAACAATAGCAGCCGTAGTAGCAAAAGGAGTAGTCGTAGCAGCAGTAGAAATAATAGTAGAAGTAGCCGTAGAAGTAGTAGTAGTAGTTATAGTAGTAGTAGTAGTAGAAGTAGTTATTGTAATACTAGTAGTTGGATAGCATTAGTAGTGGTAGCAATAGTAGTAGTAGTAGTAATAGTAGTAGAAGTAGCAGTAGTGGTAGTAGTAGTAGTAGTAGTAGCAGCAGCAGCAGTAGTAGTAGTTGTAGCAGCAGCAGCAGTAGTTGTCATTGTTGTAGAAGAAGTAGAAGTAGTAGTAGTTATTATTGTTATAGGAGAGGTAGTAACACTAGTAGAATCACTAGTACTAGCAGTAGTTATAATAGTAGTAGTAGTAGTCATAGTAGTAGTAGCAGTAGCAGTTGTAGAAGTAGCAGCAACAGTAATTATAGTAGTTATTGTAGCAGTAGTATTTGTTTTAGCAACAGTAGTGGTAGTAGAAGTGGTAGCAGTTGTAGTAGTAATTGCAGTAGTAGTTGAAGCAATTGTAGCAGTCAAAGTAATGGTAGCAGTAGTAGATGTAGCTGCCGCAGTAGTGATAGTAGTAGTAGTAGAAGAAGTGGAAGTAGTAGTAGTAGTAGTAATAGTAGTAGAAGAAGTAGTAGTTGTTTTGTTGTAGTGGTAGAAGTAGTAGTAGTAATGCTGGTAGGAACAGTAGTAGTAGTAGTAGTAGCAGCTGCATTATTAGTTGGAGTCAGAGTAGTAGTAGTAGAAATAGTAGTAGAAGTAGTAGTAGTAGCAGTAGGATAATTGGTTATAGTAGTAGTAATAGTAATTATAGTAGCAGCAATAGCAGTAGTAGCAGTTGAGGTAGTGGTCGCAGCAGTAGGATAATTGGTTATAGTAGTAATAGTAATTATAGTAGTAGCAGTAGCAGTAGTAGCAGTTGAGGTAGTGGTAGCAGTTGAGGTAGTAATTATAGTAGCAGCAGTAGCAGTAGTAATAGTTATAGAAGTAATAGTAGTAGTTGTAGTAGCAGTAGTAGAAGTTGTAGCAGCAATACTAGCAGTAGTAGTAGTAGTACTAGTTAGAGTAGCTGAAGTTGTAGTCAGAGTTGTAGTAGCATTAATAATGGTAGCAGGAGAAGTAGTAGTAATGGCAGTAGTAGTCGTTGCCGTAGTAGTTATAGTCATAGTAGCAGCATTTACAGTTGTAGTAATAGTAATAGTAGCATTTGTAGTAGTTGTCGCATTTGTAGTAGTATTAGTAGTAATAGTAGTAGTTTGTGAAGAAGTTGTCGTTCTAGTTGTTACCATTGTTGTAGGGGCGGTAGTAGTAGTAGTCGTAGTAGTATCAGTACTTGTTGTTGTATTAGTAACACTAATAGTAGCGGTAGTTTTAATAGTAATAGTGGTAGAAGTAGTCGTAGTAGTAGCAGTAGCAATGCTAGTAGTAGCGGCAATTCTAATTGTCGTAGTTGTAGAAGTAAAAGTATTTGTTGTAGCAACGGTAGCAGTAGTAGTAGCAGTAGTAGATGTAGCAGTAGTTGTAGTAGTAATTGTAGTAGCAGTAGTAGCCATTGTAGCAATCGAAGTGGTGGTAGAAGTAGAACCAGTAGCTGCCATAGTAGCTGCAGTATTAGTAGTAGAAGTTGTATTAGTAATTGTAGTAGTAGTAGTAATAGTAGTATAGATAGTAGTAGTAGTAGCACTAGTAGTAGCAGTACAAGTAGAAATAGCAGTAGAAGTGGTAGTCGTAGTTGTAGTAGTAGTAGTAGCAGTAGCGGTAGTAGCAATAGTAGTATTAGTTTGACTAGCAGTAGTTGTAGTCATAGTAGTAGTAGCAGTAGTAAAAGTAGTAGAGGAAGTAGCAGTAGTGGCAGTACTAGTAGTAGTCGTAGTTGTAGCAGTAGTTGTTGTATTAATAATAGTAATTATAGATGTAGTAGTAGTAGTAGTAGTAGTAGTCGAAGTAGTGGTTGAAGTATTTGTAGTACTAGTAATAGTAATGGAAGTAATCATAGACGTAGTAGTAGTAGTGCTCGTAGTAGCCGTACAGTAATACTAGTTATAGCAGTAGTAGTAGCAGTAGCTTTAGTGTTAGTTGGAGTAGAAGTAGTAGTAGTAGCAGTTGTAGTAGGAGTTGTAATAGTAGTAGTAGAAGTTTAGTTATTGCAGTAGTAGTAGTATTAGTAGTAGCAGCTGTAGTAGTAGTGGTAGTGGTAGTGGTAGCAGTAGTAGTAGGTAGTAATAGTAGTTGTAGCAGCAGCAGCAGCAACTGTAGTAGTTGTTGTAGTAGTTGCAGCAACAGCTTTAGTAGCGATAGTGTAGCAACAGCAGCAGCAGGAGTAGTAGTAGTAGTAGTAGTAGTAGTAGTAATAGTAGTAATGATACCAGTTATCATTGTAGCAATCTCCGTTTTGGCAGCAGAAGTAATAGTAATCATGGTAGTAGTAGCTATAACTGTAGTAGTAGCAGCAACAGTAGTAGTAGTAGTAGTAGTCGCAATAGGAGTAGTAGTAGCCGTGGTAGCAATAGTAGTAGTAGTGGTTGTAGTTGTTATTATAGTAGTACTAATGGTAGAAGTAGTATTCATAATGTTGTTGTAGTAGCTATCATCGTAGTAGTAGGAGCATTAGTAGCAGTTGTAGCCGTAGTAGTAGTAGCAGTAGTAGTTGTCGTTGTTGTAGTAGTAGTATTAATAGTAGCTGTATTATTTGTTGAAGTACCATTCGTAGTAATCATAGCAGAAGTAGCAGTTGTAGCCGAAGTAAGAGTAGTGGTAGTAGTAGCAGTAGTTGGAGTAATAATATAAGAAGTAGTAGTTGTTGTTGTAGTTGCAGTAGCAGTAGGACCTATAGTAGCAATAGCAGCAGCAGCAGTAGTAGCAGTAGTAGTGACGGAAGTAGTCGTAGTAGTAGTACTAGTAGCTGTAAAAGCAATAGAAGTAGCTGTAGTAATAGAAGCAGTAATAGTAGTAGTAAGAGAAGTAGTCGTAGCAGCATCAACAACAGTAGGAGTACTACTGGTGGTAGTAGTAGTAGTAGTTTTAGCAGTAGCAGTAGTAGTAATAGTAGTAGTAGCAGTAAAAGTGGTAGTAGTAGAGGTAGTAGTAGCTGTAGTTGTAGTAGTAGTAGTAGCAGAAGTTGTAGTAGTAGAAGTGGTAGTTATAGTAGTAGTAGTAGCAGTAGGAGAAGTTTTAGTAATTGTACTATTAGCAGTAGTAGTATTATTTGTAGTAGTAGTATTAGTAGTAGTAGTTGTACTAGTACTCTAGTAACAGTGGTTGCAGTAGTAGTAGTAGTAGCCATAGTAGTAGTAGTAGTAGTAGTCGTAGTAGTAGTAGTCGTAGTACTAGTAGTAGTAGTAGTAGTAGGAGGAGGAGGAGGAGGAGGAGGAGGAGGAGTAGCAGCAGTAGTAGTAGTAGTAGTAGTTGCAGTAGCAATAGTAGTAGTTGTGGTCATAGGAGGAGTAGCAGTAGTAGTAGTAGTTGTTGTTGTTGTTGTTGTAGTAGTAGTAGTAGAAGTAGTAGTTGTAATGGTATTAGCAGTAGGAGTAGTAATAGTTGTTGTAGCTGTATTAGTAGTAGAATTGGTAGTAGTAGCAGTAGTAGTAGTAGCGATAGTAGTAGTTGTAGCAGTAGTAGGAGTACTAGTAGTAGTAGTAGGAGAAGTTTTAGAAGTTGTAGTAGTAGTGGTATTAGTTGTAGTAGTAGTAGTAATAGTAGTAGTCGCATTAATAGTAGTAGTTGTCGTACTAGTAGTACTAGTAGTAGCTGCAATTGTCGTTGCTATAGTAGTAGTTGTAGTAGTAGAAGTATTTGTAGTAGCAGTAGTTGTTGGAGTAGTAGTAGTAGAAGCCATAGTTGTAATAGTAGGGGTTGATGTAGTACTACTACTAGTAGTAGTAATAGCCTTAATAGCTGTCGTTGTAGTAGTAGTTGTAGAAGTAGTAGTAGTTTTAGTAGTAGAAGAAGCCATAGTAGTAGTAGTTGCAGAATAAGTATTAGTAGTAGCAGCAGTTTTTGTAATAGTATGTGGAACAGTAGTAGTAGTGATGGTAGTAGTAGTAGCAGTTGTAGCAGTAGTAGTCGCAGTAGTAGTAGTAGGTGTTGTCATAGTAGTCGGAGTAGTAGCAATAGCAGTACAAGTAGTAGTAAGTAGCAATAGGAGTATTAGCAATAGCAGTAAGAGTAGTAGGAGTTGTAGTAGAAGTGGCAGCAGTAGTGGAAGTGGTAGTAATAGTTGCTGTTGCAATAGTGGTATTATTTATACTAATAGTAGTAGTTGTAGGAGTAGTCGTAGTATTAGTAGCAGTAGCTGTAGTAGTTGTTTAGTAACAGTAGCAATATTAGTAGTAATAGAAGTAGTATAAGAAGCAGTCAGTGCGGTATTGGCAGTAGTAGTAGTAGTAGTAGTAGTAGTAGTAGTAGTATAAGTGGTAGTCGTAGTATAAGGAGTAGTTATAGGAGTAGTAGCAGTAGTATCAGTAGTCGCAGTAGTAGTAGTAGTAGCAGCACTAGTAGTAGTAATTGTAGCAGTAGTAGTAGCACTATCAGTTGTAGTTGTAGTTACTGTAGTTGTAGTAGTAGATATGGCAGCAGTAGTAATAGTAGTATCACTAGCAGTAGAAGTAGTACTAGCTATAGTTGTAGTAGTCGTAGGAGAAACAGTAGTAGGAGTTGTAGTAGTACAAGTAGCAGTATCTGTAGCCGTGCCAGTAGTAGTAATAGTGGTACTAGTAGCTATTGTAGGTGTAGTAGTAGAAGTAGTTGTAGTAGTAGCAGCAGCAGTAGTAGTAGTAGTAGTAGCAGCATTAGTTGTTGTTGTAGTAGCAATTGTAGGAGTAGTTGCAGCAGTTGTACTAGCATTTGTCGTTGTTGGATTAGTAGTAGTAGCAGTACAAGGATTAGGAATAGATATAGAATTAGTAGCACATGCATACATAGTTGTAATAGGAGTAGCGATAGTAGTAGCTATAGTAGTTGTAGTAGTAGTAATACTAGTCGTTGTAGTAGCAGTAGAAGTGGAAGTAATAGTCATAGTTGTTGTTGTAGTAGTAGTAGTTGTTGTTGTAGTAGCAGCAGCAGCAGTACTAGTAGTAGTAGTTGTTGTAGTAATAGTAGTAGTAGAAGTAGTACTAATAGTCATAGTAGTAGTAGTAGTTGTAGTAGTAGTAGTAGTAGTTGAATTAGTACTAGCAGTAGTAACAATAGCAATAGCAGCAGCAGTAGTAGAAGTAGCTGCAGCAATAGCAACAGAAGTAGTAGTAATTGTTTTAGCAATAGTAGTGCCATTCGCAGTTGTAGTTGTAGTAGTAGTAGCAATAGCAGTTGAAGTAGGAGCTATAGTATGAGTGGTACTACTAATTGTAGTAGCAGTAGTAGGAGCAGCAATAGTAGTAATTGGAGTAGTAATTGTTGTTGTAGTAGCTATTGTAGTAGTAGTAGTTGTCGTTGTCATAGTATTGGTAGTAGTAGTAGTAGTAGTAGTAGTAGTAGTAGTAGTCATAGTAATAAGAGTTGTGGTAGTGGTGGTAGTTGCAGTAGAAGTAGTTGTAGTATTCGTGATAGTAGTAGTGGTAGTAGGAGTTAGAGTAGAAGTAGAAGTATCAGTAGTAGTAGAAGTTATAGTAGTATCAGTAGTAGTAGTAGAAGGAGTAGTAGGAGTAGTATCGGTAGTATTTGGAGTAGGAATAGTTGGAGTAGGAGTAGTAGCAGTAGAAGTGGTAGTAGTGGTAGTTGCAGTGGGAGTACGAGTAGTAGTAGCAGTAGCAGGTGTAGGAGTAGGAGTAGTAGTAGTATAAGTAGTAGTAGTGGTAGTAATAGTAACAGTAGTAGCATTACTAGTTGTAATCGTAATAGCCAAAGTAGTAGTATTAGTAGTAGTAGTAGTAGTAGTTGTTGTTGTTGTTGTAGTAGTAGCAGTAGTAGTAATAGCAGTTGTAGTAGTAGTATTAGTACTACTACGACTACGAGTTGTAGAGGTAGGAGTAGTATTAGTAGGACTAGTACTAGTTGGAGTAGTGGTAGTAATTTTAGTAGTTGGAGTAGTAATAGCAGTAGGACTAGTAGTTGAAGCAACAACAGCAGTAGTTGTAGTAGGAGCAGCAGTAGCGACCGGAGTTGTAGTAGGGGTAGTATTGGCAGTAGATGTAGTCGTAGTAGGAGTTGGTATAGGAGTTGTAGTAGGGGTAGTAGTAGTTGGAGTAGTGGTACTACTAGTAGTAGTAGGAGTGGAACTAGTAGTTGGAGTTGGAGTAGGAGTAGTAATAATAGCAGGGGTAGTAGTTGTAGTAGTTGTAGTAGTAGTAGTAGTAATTGGGGTAGTTGCAGTTGTAGTGGTAGCAGTAGCAGGAGTCGGAGTAGTAGTAGTAGTAGTAGAGTTGTTGTTGTAGTAGTAGTTGTTGTAGAAGGGGTAGTAGCAGCAGTAGTGGTAGTAGTAACAGTAGTACTAGGAGTAGTAGTAGTAATAGTAGTAATAGTAGCGGTAGTAGTGAAAGTTGTAGGAGAAGTAGTTGTTGTACTAGCAGTAGTAGGTGTAGCAGTTGTAGTAGTTATTGTAGGAGTAGTAGTAGGTGAAGCTGAAGTAGTAGTAGTTGTAGTAGTTGCAGTAGTAGTCGAAGGAGGAGCAGCAGCAGTAGCGGCCATCGTAGTAGCATGAGGAGTAGTTGTAGTAGTAGTAGCAATAGAAGTAATAGTATGAGTGGTAGTAGTAATTGTAGTTGTGGTGGTGGTGGTGGTGGTAGTAGTAGTAGTAGAAGTAGTCATTGTAGTAGTAGCAGCAGCAGTAGTATTAGTAGTCATAGTCATAGTAGTAGTAGTAGTAGTAGTAGTAGTAGTAGTAGTAGTAGTAGTAGTAGTAGTAGAGGAGGAGGAGGAGGAGGAGGTGGAGGAGGAGGAGGCGGAGTAGTAGTAGTATTACCATCAGCACAAGATGTAGTAGTACTATTTGTCTAAGCAGCAGTAGTAGTCAAAGTTTTAGTAGAAATAGTTGTTGTAGTAGTAGTAGTAGTAGCAGTTGGAGTGGTAGTAGTAGTTGTAGGCGTAGGAGTAGTTCTAGTAGTAGCACGAGTAGTAGTAGGAGTAGGAGTAGTGGTAGAATTAGTTGTAGTAGTAGTAGCAGTAGTTGTTCTAGTAGGACTAATAATTGTAGTAGTAGATGTAGTGGTAGTAGTAGTTGTAGTAATAGTTGTAATAGTAATATTAGTTGCATTTGTCAGAGTAGTAGTAGTAGTAGTAGTAGTAGGAGCAGTAGTAGCAGTAGGAGTTGCACTAGGAGTACTAGTAGCATTAGTAGTAGTAGTAGGAGTAGTAGTTGTAGTAGCAGTAGTAGTAGTAGTAATAGTAGTAGTAGTAGTAGTAGTAGTAATAGTAGTCGTAGTTGTAGTAGTTGTAGTATTTGTAGTAATAGCAGTCGTAGTAATAGTAGTTGTAGTAGTATAGGCAGCAGCAACAGTAGTAGTTATAGTAGTTTGGGGAGAGTTAGTTGTAGTAGTAGGAGGAGGAGGAGTTGTAGTAGTAGTTACAATAGTTGTAGTGGCAATAGTAGTAGTAGCAGTTGTAGTAGGAGTAGTAGGACTAGTAGTAGTGGTTGTATTAGTAGTAGTAGGAGTAGTAGCAGCAGGAGTAGTAGTAGTAGAAGTTGTAGTAATAGTAGTTGTACTACTAGAAAGAGAAGTAGTTGTAGTAGTACTAGTAGGATTGGTAGTGATGGTTGTAGTAGTAATTGGGGTAGTAATACTAGCAACAACAGTAGTCATAGTAGTAATTGGCATAGTAGTTGTTGGATTAGGGTTAGTAATGGTAGTTAGAGTAGTGGTAGTAATGGTAGTTGGAGCTGGAGCAGTAGGAGGAGGAGGAGTAGTAGTAATAGGTGTAGAAGTTGTAGTAGTTGGATTAGGAGCAAGAATAGTTGAGTAGCAGTAGCAGCAGCAGTTGTTGTAGTAGTAATAGTTGTTATTGTAATAGAAATAGTGGCCGGAGTAGTAGTAGTGGTAGTAGTAGTAGTAGCAGTAGTAGCAGTAGTACTGGTAGAAGTAGTAGTCGGAGGGGAAATAGTAGAGGTTGGCGTAGCTGTAGTAATAGCAATAATAGCAGCAGCAGCAGTAGTAATGGCAGTAGTCGTAGCCACAACTATAGTAGTAGTAATAGTAGCAATAGTAAGAGTAGTTGTAGTAGCAGCAGCAATAGTAGTGGTAGGAGAAGTTAGGTAGTAGAAGTACCAGTAGTAGTGTTAGTCGTAGCAGTTATAGGAGGAGGAGCTGTAGTGGCAGTATTAGCAGTAGCAATAGTAGTAGTAGTAGTAGCCATAGCAGTAGCAAAAGTAGTAGTATTAGCAGTACTAGTAGTTGTGACAGTAGTAGCAGTCACAGTAGGGGTATTCGTAGGAGTAGTAATAGTAGTAGTAGAAGTAGAAGTAGTGGTAGTAGTAGTAGTAGTATTATTGTTATTTGATGTAGTAGTAGTAGCAATAGTGCTGGTGATAAGAATAGAAGCTGTAGTAATAGTAGGAGCAATAGTAACAGAAGCTGTAGTAGCTATAGCTGTTGTACTTGTTGCAGCAGTTGTAGCAACAGTAGAAGTAGAAGTAGTGGTAGTAGTAGTGGTAAGAAAAGTAGTTGTTGTAGTAGTAGTAGAAGTAGTTGTTGTAGTAGTAGTAGAAGTAGTAGTAGTAGCACTAGCAGTAGTAGTAGTAGCACTAGCAATTGAAGTAGTAGTAGCAGTAGTCGTAGTAATAGGAGCAGCAGTAGTTGGAGTAATAGTAGTAGTATCATTAGTCGTAGCAGTAAGAGCAATAGTTGCAACAGTAGTAGTTGAAGTCAAAGTAGCAGTGATACCAGTAGCAGTAGTAGTAGCAGTAATTGTTGTAGGAGGAGTAGTAAAAGTAGTATTAGTAGTAGCAGTAGTAGTTATTGTAGTAGTAGGAGTTGTAGGAGTAGGATTAGTAGTAATAGCAGTACTAGGACTAGGAATAGAGATAGCAGTAGTAGTATTCTTAGTAGTAGAAGTAGTAGTAATAGTAGTAGGAGTAGTAGTAGTAGTAGCCATAGTAGTAGTAGTAGTAGTAGTAGTAGTAGTAGTAGCAGTAGTAGCAGTAGTTGTAGTTGTAGGAGTAACAGTAGTAGTAGGCGTAGTAAGTTCTAGTAGTAGTAGAAGTAATAGTAGTAGTAGTAGTAGTAGTTATAGTACAAGTAGTAGTAGTAGTTTAGTATTTGTTGTTGTGTGATAGCAGTAGTAGAAGTGTAGTAGTTGTTGTGGTCAGATCACTTGTATGAGTAGTAGTAGTAGTTAGTAGTAGTATCGTAAGTAGTAGTAGTAGTTGTAAGTGTAGTCATAGTAGTAGTCAGTAGTGTATCTCGTATAGTCTGTAGTAGTAGTAGTAAGTAGTAGTCGGTAGTAGTAGTAGTAGTAGTAGAGTAGTAGTAGTAGTAGTAGTAGTAGTAGTAGTAGTAGTAGTAGTCGTAGTAGTAGTAGTAGTAGCAGGAAGCAGCAGCTAAGTAGTAGCATAGTAGTAGTAGTAGCAGTAGTAAGTAGTAGCAGTAGTAGTAGTAGTAGTAGTAGTAGTAGTAGTAGTAGTAGTAGTAGTAGTAGTAGTAGTAGTAGTGGTAGAAATAGTACCAATAGTAGTAGTAGTTGTTGTTGTTGTCGTTGTCATTACTATTGCAGCAGTAATACTACAGGTAGTAGTAGCAATAGCAGTGTAGTAGTAGGAGCAGCAACAACAACAGCAGCAGCAGCATTGGCTATAGCAGCAACAACATCAGTAGCAACAGTATTTGCAATAGCAGATTCAGTAGCCATAATAGTTGTAGCAGTATTGGTAGAGGTAGTAGTTATTGTACTAGTAGCAGTTTTGGCATTAGAAGTCGTAGTTGTAGCATTGGTAGTGCCAGTAGTCGAAGTAGAAGTAATAGTATGAGTGGTAGTAGTAATTGTAGATGTAGTAATAGTGACAATAATATTAGTAATTGGAGTAGCAGTAGTTGTTGTAGTAGCAGCAGCAGCAGTAGTACTACTAGTAGTAGTAGTAATAGGAATAGTATTAGTAGTAGTACTAGCAGTAGCAATAATAGTAGTAGTAGTAGTAGTAGTAGTAGCAGTTGGAGTAGAAGCAGCAGTAGTAGTAGAAGCAGTAGTAGCAGTAGAAGGAGTAGGAGTAGTAGTAGCAGTAGTAGGAGTAGCAGTACAAACAGGAGTTGCGGGAGTAGTAGTAGGAGTAGTAGTGGTAGAAGTAGTAGTACTAGTAATAGCAATAGCTACAGCAACAACTGCAACAGTAGCAATAGTAGCACTAGTAGCAGTAGTAGTAAAAGTAGTAGTAGTAGTAGTTTTATCATTAGTAGTCGTAATAGTAGTAGTCATAGTAGTAGCAGTAGGACTACTAGTAGTTGCTATTGTAGTAGTTGTAGTAGTAGTTGGAGTAGTAGTAGTTGTTGTAATTGGAGTAGGAGTAAGAGTAGTAGTTGTAGTAGTAGTAGTAGGAGTAGCAGTAGTAGTAGTAATAGTAGGACTAGTACCACTAGCAGTTGTAGTAACAGAACTAGTTGTAGTAGTAGGTGTAGTAGTAGTTGCAGTAGTAGGAGTACGAGTAGTAGTAGTAGTAGCAGCAGTAGTAGTAGCTACAATAGCAACAAAAGTAGTAGTATTAGCAGTAGTAGTTGTAGTAGTTTTAGTAGTAGTAGTGGTAGTGGTAGTTGTAATAGCAGTAGTAGTAATAGTTGTAGTGGGAGTAGGAGTAGTAGTTCTTGTAGTAGGAGTAGGAAGAGGAGTAGTTGTTATTGTAGTAGGAGCAGGAGTAGGAGTAGGAGTTGTAATAGTAGAAGTAGTAGTAGTTGTTGTTGAAGTAGAAGTAGTAGTACTAGTAGTGGTCATTGTAGTAGTCGCAATAGTAGCAGCAGTACATTTAGTTGTAATAGTAATAGTAGTAGCAGCAGTGGTAGTAATAGTAGAAGTAATAGGAGGAGGAGTAGTGGTAATAGTAGTAGTTGTTGTTGTTGTAGTAGTAACTATTTTAGCATCTGTACTAGTAGTCATAATATTGTTAGGTATAGTAGTAGTAGTAGGAGTTGGAGTAAGAGTAAGCGTAGACGTAGTAGTAGTAGTTGTTATTGTAGTAACAGCAGTAGCAGAAGTAGGCATAGGAGTAATCGTAGTAGTAGTAGGAGTAGAAGTAGTAGTAGCTGATGTAGTAGGAGTAGGAGTAGGAGCAGGAGTAGTTGTAGAAGTTGTAGTAGTAGTGGTTGCAGCAACAGTAGAAGTATTAGTAGTAGTAGTAGTTCTTGGCGTAGTATTAGTAGCATTAGGAGTAGTAGTAGTAGTTGGAGTAGTAGACGTAGTAATAGTTGTAGTAGTAGACGTAGTAATAGTTGTAGTTGCAGTAGTAGGAGTAGGAGTAGTTGTAACAGTAGTAGGAGTAGGAGTAGTAATAGTAGTAGTTGTTGTATTACGAGTAGTAGGATTAGGACTAGTAGTAGTAGCAGTAGTAGTAGTTGGAGTAGTGGTAGTAGTAGTAGTAGCAATAGGAGTTGGAGTAGGAGTAGTAGGAGGGGGAGGAGTTGTAGTAGTAGTAGTAGTCATAGTAGTAGCAGCAGCAGCAGTAGTAGTAGTCGTAATAGGTGTAGTAGTTGTCAAAGTAGGGGTAGTTGTGGTAGTTGGAGTAGTAGTAGCAATAGGAGTTGCAGTAGGAGTAGTAGTACTAGCAGAAGTAGTAGTGGTAGGAGTAGAAGCAGCAGTAGTAGGAGTTGGAGCAAGAATAGTTGTAGTAGTAGTAGCAGCAGCAATAGTAGAAGTAGTAGTCGAAGTGGTAGTAGTTGCAACAGCAGCAGTAGTTGTTGTTGTAATAGTTACAGCAGAAGTAGCAGTAGTAGTAGTAACAATACTAGTAGATGTAGTAGTTGTAGTAGCAGTAATTATTGTAGTAGTAGTAGTAGGAGTAGCAGTATGAGTAATAGTTGCAGTTGTAGTAGCAGTAGTAGTAGCAGCAGTGGTAGTAGTAGTAGAAGTAGTAGTTGGAGTAGTTGTTGTAGAAACAACAGTAGCAAGAGTAGTAGAAATTTAGTATCCATAGTTGTAGTAGTAGTAGTATGAGTTGGAATACTAGTAGTAGTAGCAGCAGCAGAAGAAGTAGGAGTAGTAGTTGTAGGAGTAGTAGTAGTAACAGCAGTTGGAGTAGGAGTAGGACTAGTAGTAGTAGCAGCAACAGTAGTTTTAGTAGTAGTAGCAGAAGAAGCAGTAGTAGTAGTTGTAGTAGTAGTAGTAGCAGTAGTAGTAGTCGTAGTAGTAGCTATTGGAGTAGTTGTAGTTGTAGTACGAGTAGTAGCAGTGGTAGTAGTAGTAGTAGTAGCAGTAGTTGCAGTAGAAGTAGTAGAAGTAGCAGTAGCAGTAGTTGCAGTAGTAGTAGTAGAAGTAGCAGTAGTAGTTTTAGTAGTAGCAGTAGTAGTTTTAGTTGTAGTACCTGCAGGAGTTGTTGTAGTTGTAGTACTAGTAGTAGCAATAGTACAGTACTAGGAGTAGTAGTTGTAGTAGTCGTAGTAGTAGTAGTAGCAGCGGTTGTTTTAGGAGTAGTAGGAGTAGGAGTAGTAGCAGCAGCAGCAGAAGTAGTAGTAGTAGCAACAGTAGGAGTAGTAGTAGTAGTAATAGTAGTAGTATTTGTAGTACGAGTATTACACATAGAAGTAATAGTCGGAGTAGTAGTTGAAGTAGTAGTTGCAGAAGTTGTAGTTGTAGTAGTAGTAGTAGTAGTAGTAGCTGCAGTAGTTCTAGTAGTAGTAGTAGAAGTAGCAGTAGTAGTAGAAGTAGTAGGAGTAGTAGTAGTAGGAGTAGTTATAGTAGTTGTAGTAGTTGTAGTAGAAGTAGTAGTAGTAGTATTTGTAGTACGAGTAGTACGAGTAGTAGTAGTTGTCGGAGTAGTAGTCGCAGTAGTAGTTACAGTATTAGTAGTAGTAGTAGTAGTAGTAGCAGTAGCAGCAGCAGCAGCAGCAGTAGTAGTAGTAGTAGTAGTAGTAGTAGTAGTATTAGTAGAAGTAGCAAGTCTAGCAGTATTAGTTGTAGTAGTAGTGTAGTAGTAGTAGCAGTAGTAGTTGTGGTAGTTGTAGTAGTTGTAGTGGAAGTAGTAATTGGAGCAGCAGTAGCAGCAGTAGTAGTTGGAGTAGTAGTAGCGAAAGGGGTAGTTGTAGTAGTTGTAGTAGTAGTATTCGATGTAGTCATAGTAGTAGTGGCTGTTGTAGTAGCTGCAGTAGAAGTAGTAAGAATAGTAGTATTAGTAGTAGCAATAGTAGTAGTTATAGCAATATTAGTAGTTGTAGAAGCAGCAGTTGTAGTAATAGCAGCTGCGACAGTAGTAGTTATAGTAGCAGCCAAAGTAGTAGTAGTTGTGTTGAAGTAGTAGCCACATAAGTAGCAGGAGAAGCAACAGTAGCAGCAGCAGTAGTAGCAGCAGAAGTAGTAGTAGTAGTAGTCAAAGGAGTAGTAGGAGTAGGTGTAGGAGCAGGAGTAGTAGTAGTAGTTGTAGTAGGCATATTAGTTGAAGTGGGAGGAGTAGTAGTATGAGTAGCAACAGAAGTAGTAGCAGTTGTCACAGTAACAGTAGAGGTAGTAGTAGTAGTCGGAATAGTTGCAGTTTTGGTAGTAGTAGTAGTAGCCATAATAGTTGTAGCAATATGTATAGTAATAGTATTACCAGTAGCAATAGTAGTAGTAGTGGTTGTTGCAGTTGTCGTAGTTTCAGTAATAGTAGCAGCAGCAGTAGTTGTTGTTGTAGTAGTAGTTGTTATAATAGAAGTAGTAGTCCGAGAAGTAGTCGGAGCAGGAGTTTGAGTAGTAGTTGTATTGGTAGTAGTAGTCTTAGTAGTAGCAATGATTGCAGAAGTAGCTGTTGCTATAGTAGTAGTAGTAGTAGAAGAAGAAGTAATAGTTTTAGCAGTAACCGTAGTAGAAGTGGTAGCAGTAGGAGACGTTGTAGTAGTAGCAGTCGTAGTCGAAGGGGTAAGAGTAGAAATAGCCATTGGAGTAGTACTCCTAGTTGAAGTTGTAGGAGTAGTAGTAGCTGTAGTAGTAGTAGGAGTAGTAGTAGGAGAAGTAGTAGTGGCAATAAGAGTAGGTGTAGTAGTAGTAGTAGTAGTAGTAGGTGTAGTAGTAGTAGTAGTAATAGTAGTAGTAGTACTAGTAGTTATAATAGTAGTAGTTGTTGTCGTAGTGTAGTGCTAGTAGTTGTAGTAGTGTAGTAGTGAGTGCCAGTAGTAGGAGTAGTAGTAGTAGTAGTAGTTGAAGTAGAGTACGTAGTCGTTGTGCTAGTAGTCTTAGTGTAGTGTAGTAGCTCGTAGTAGTAGCGAGGAGGAGTAGTAGTAGTTTGAGTAGTAGTTCGTTGTAGTTGTAATAGCAGTAGGAGTAGTAGTAGCAGTAATTGGAGTAGTTGTAGTAGGAGCAGTAGCAGTAGAAGTAGTCGCAGTAGTAGTAGCAATAGTGGTAGTTGCAGTAGTATTAGCAATAGGAGACGTAGTAGGGGTAGAAGTATTAGTAGTAGCAGCAACGACAACAATAGCAACAGTAGCAGTAGTTGTAGCAGTATAAGTAGTAGTAGTGACAGCAGCAGCAGTAGTGGTAGTAGTAGCAGTCGCAGTAATAGTAGTAGTACTTGTAGTTGTAGCCGTTTTAGTAGTAGTAGTTGCAACAACAACAGCAGCAGCAGCAGTAGTAGCCGCAGTACTAGTAGTAGTAGTAGTAGTGATAGTAACGATATTCGTAGCAGCAGTAGTAGTAGAAGCTGTAGTAGTAGCAATAGTAGTAGCAATAGCTGTAGTTGTAGTAGTAGTATTACTTGTAGTAGTAGTAGTTATAGTAGTAGTAGAAGTAGTAGTAATAATATTAGCAGTAGTAGTAGTGGTAGTATTAGTAGCTGCAGTGGTAGTAGTAATAGGAGTAGCACTAGTTATATAGGTAGCAGTAGAACGAGCAGCAGTAGTATAGTAGTAGTAGCAGTAGTAGTTGCAACGGCAATAGTACTAGCAGTAGTAGTAGTTATAGTAGTAGTAGAAGTAGTAGTAGCAGGAGTTGTAGTAGTAGTAGCAGGAGTAGTAGTAGTAGTAGCAGGAGTTGTAGTAGCAGCAGCAGGAGGAGTAGTAGTAGTAGCAGTCGCAGTACTAGCAAAAGTAGAAGTAGTATTAATAATAGTAATAGTAATAGTAGTCGAAGAAGTAGCAGCTATAGTTGTAATAGTAGTTGTAGCAGTAGTAGTGGCCGTTGTAGCAGTATTAGTAGTAGTAATAATAATATTAGTAGTTGTTTAAGTAGTAGTAGCACACGAGGTAGTAGGTGGAGAAGACATAGTAGTAGTAGTAATAGTATTTGTAGTTGTAGTAGAAGCAGTATTAGTAGTAGTTGTATTAGCAGTAGTAGTTGGAGTAGTTGTTGTAGTAGTTGTAGTAGTAGTATTAGTAGTAGTGGTGGTAGTTACAGCTATTGCAGCAGTAGAACTAGCAATAGTAGTAGTGTAGTATTAGTATTTGCAGTAGTTCCCATAGTAGCAGTACTAGCATTATTGGTAGCAATAGTAGTAGTAGCAGTAGAAGTAGCAGTAGTAGAAGTCGTAGTTGTAGTAGTTGTAGTTGATGTAGTAATAGAAGTAGTAGTAGTAGTAGGAGGAGCAGTAGTAGCAACAATAGTTGGAGCAGTAGCTATAGTAATAGCGATAGCAGTAGCTGTAATAGTAGCAGTAGTTGTAGCATCAATAGTAGCCGGTGTAGTAGTAGTAGTTGTTCTTGCAGTTGTGGTTGTTGTTGTTGTTCTTTTCGTAATAATAGTAGTAGTACTAATAGTAGTTGTAAAAGTAGCTGTAGAACTAGTATTTGTTGCAGTAATAGTAGTAGTAGAAGCATTTATACCTACATTAGTTATAATAGTAGTAGTAGCAATAGTTGTAGTAGCAGTAGTAGTAGTAATAGCATTGGCAGTAGCAACAATAGTAGTAGTAGTAGCGGAAATAGCAGTAGCAGTAGAAGCAGTAGCAGAGTAGTAGCCGTAGTAGTAGTAGCATTAGGAGTAGTAGAAGGAGAAGTAGTAGGAGTAGTAGTATTAGTAGCAGCAGCTGGAACAACCACAACAGCAACAGTAATACCGACAATAGCAGCAGTAGTGGCAGTTGTAGTACTAATAATAGTTGTAATAGCAGCAGCGGAAGTAGTAGTAGTTGTAGTAGTAGTCGTACTAATAGCAGGACCAGTAACAGTAGCAACAGCAGCTGCAGTAGTAGCAGTAGTAATAGTAATAATAGTAGTAGGAGTAGTAGGAGGAGTAGGTGTAGGAGTTGATGTAGTAGAAGGAGCAATAGTAGCAATAATAGTAGTAGGAGGAGTAGTAGTGGAGTAGCAATAGAATTAGTAGCAGTTGTCACAGTAATAGTAGAGGTAGTAGTAGTAATAGGAGTAGTAGTAGTAGTAGTACTAGTAGTAGCAGAAGTAGTAGTGGTAGTAATAGAAGTAGTAATAGTAGTACTAGTAGCAACACTCGTTGTAGTGGTAGTAGTAGTAGCAGTAGTTCCAGTAATAGTAGTAGTAACAGTAGTAGTTAATGTAGTAGTAGTGGTAGCAGTTGAAGAAGTAATAGGAGTAGCAGTCAGAGTTGGAGTTGGTGTAGTAGTAGTAGTAGGACTAGTAGTAGCAGTGGTAGTAGTAGTAGGAGTAGTAGTTGTGGTAGTAGGAGTAGTAGTAGTAGAAGTTTTAGTCGTAGTAGTAGTAGAGGTTGTAGCAGTAGTAGTAGTAGTCATAGTAGTAGTAGTAGTTGTAGTAATGGTAGTAGTACCAGCAGCAGCGGCAGTAGTAATAGTAGTAGCAGTAGCAGTAGCAGCAGCAGCAGTGGTAGTAGTAGTAGTACTGGTTGGAGTACTAGTAATAGTAGCAGTAGTAGCAGTTGCAATGGTAGTAGTAGTAATAATAATAGTAGTAGCAGTAGAAGAAGTAGCAACACTAGTAATAATTGTAGCAACAGCAATAGTTGTAGCTGCAGCTGCACCAGCAGCACCAGTAGTAGTAGCAGTAGCAATAGTAGCAGTACTACTAGTAGATGTACTAGTAGTAGTAGTAGTCAGCAGTAGCAACAGTAGAAGCAGTAGCTGAAGCAGCAACAGCAGCAGTAGTAGTAGGAGAAGGGGGAAGAGGAGGACGAGGTGTAATAGTTGTAGTACTAGTAGTAGTAGCAGTAGGAGCAGTAGAAGTAGTAGTACTAGTAGCAGTATAAGTAGTAGTAGTAGTAGTTGTCGTAGTTGTTGTTGTTATTGTTGTTATTATTCTTGTAGTAGTAGTAGTTGTAGTAGTAGTTGGATTAGCAGTAGTAGTAGTTGTGGTAGCAGTCATAGTAGAAGTTGTTGTAGAAGCAATAGAAGCCGTAGTAGTAGTAGTTGCAGAAGTATTAGAACTAGGGGAAAGAGTAAAAATAGTTGTAGCAGCAGTAGTAGTAGGAGCAATGGTAGTAGTAGTAGAAGGAGTAGTATTATTAGTAGTAACAAAAGTAGCAGTTGTAGATGCAGTAGTAGTACTAGTATTAGTAGTGGTAGTAATTGTAGTAGTACTAGTAGCAGCATTATTGATAGCAGTAGTCGTAGCAGTTGTAGCAGCGGTAATTGCAGTAGTAGTAGTCATAGTAGCAGCAAAAGCAGCTATAGTAGAAGTAGCAGTGGGAGCTATTGTACCAGTAGGAGCAGTAGAAGTAGTAATAGTAGTAGCAGTAGCAGTAGTAGTAGTTTTCATACTAGTATTGGAAGTAGTTGTAGTAGTAGCAGCAGTTGTAGGAGTAGCAGCAACATTAGTAGTAGGAGCAGTTGTAGGAGTAGCAGCAACATTAGTAGTAGTAGGAGTGGTACTAGTAGAGCATTTATGGTAGTAGGAGCAATAGTAGTAGTAGTAGTAGTAGTAGTAGTAGTAGTAGCAGTAGTAGTAGTCGTAGTAGTAACTGTAGCAATAGTAGTACTACTAGTAGTAGTAATAGCAGTAGGAGCGCTCGTAGTAGTTGTAGTAGTAGTAGTGGTAGTAGTAACAAGAATAATAGTAGTAGGTGTAGCAGGAGTAGCAGCAATAGTAGTAGTAGTAATGGCAGTTGTAGTAGTAGTAGTTGGAGTAGTAGTTGTAGCAGAAGCAGTAGCATCAGTAGTAGCAGTAATAGTAGTACTAGTAGTAGTAGTAGTAGCAGCAACAGCAGAAGTATTAGTAGAAGTAGTAGTAGTATTATTATTAGTAGTAGTAGTAGTAGTCAGAGTAGAAGTTGTAGCAGTAGTAGCAGGGATAGTAGTAGCTGGAGTAATAGTAAGAGAAGTAGCAGTAATTGTTGCAGTAGTAGTAGTAGCAGTAGCAGTCATAGTAGTGGTAGTAGCAGTAGCAGTAGTAGTCATAGTGGCAGTAGCAGTAGTAGTAGCAGTCTTAACTGTAGTAAAAATAGGTGTAGTAGCAGTAGGAGCAGTAATAGTGGACGCAACAGTAGCAGTAGCGATAATAGTAGAAGAAGCATTAGCAGTAGTAGTAGTAAGAAATAGTAGTAGCTGTAGTTGTAGTAGTATGAGAAGTAGTTCGAGTAGCAGTAGTAGTTGTGGTAGTTAAGTAGTGGCAAAAGTGGCAGTAGCAGCAGTAATAGTAGTAGTAGTAGAGTAGTAATAATAGTACTAGCAGTAGCAATTGTTGAAGTAGGAGTAGCAGTAGCAATGGTAGTAGTTGTAGGAGCATTAGTAGTGGTAGCTATAGGAGCAGTAGAAGTAGTAGCACTAATAGTTGTATTAGTAGTTGTAGTAATTGTTGTTGTTGTAGTAGTTGGAGTAGTAGTAGTAATGGCAGTTGTAGTAGTAGTTATTGTTGTAGAAGCAGTACTACCGTAGTAGTAGTTATTTTAGAAATAGTAGAAGTTGGCGAAGTAGTAGTAATAGTTGTTGTGGCAGTAGTAGTAGTATTAATGGCAGTAGTAGTAGAAGGGGTAGTAGTATTAATAGTAGTAGCAGTATTAGTAGAAATAGAGGTCGTAGTTGTAGTAGTTGTTGTAGTAGTAGTAGTACTAGCAATAGTAGCAATTGTGGTAGTCGTAGAAGCAGCAACATCTGCAGCCTTAGTAGTAGTAGTAGTAGTAAAAGTAGTAATAGTATTAGCAATAGCAGTAGTAGCAATAAAAGTAGTAATAGTGGTAGCAGTACTAGCAATTAAAGTAGTAATAGTGGTAGCTGTAGCAATAGTAGTGATACTAGTAGTACGCATAGTAGTATTGCTAGTACTAGCATTTGTTGTACTAGTGGTAGTTGTTTTCATACTTGTAGTGGTAGTTTTAGAAGCAGTAGTAGTATTAGTAGTAGTGGTAGTTGTTGTTGTAGTAGTAGCACTAGTTGTACGAGAAGGAGTACCATTAGTAGTAGTAGTACTAATAGTAGTACTAGTAGCAGCAATACTTGTAGCAATAGTACGAGTAGTAGTAGTAGTAGTAACAGCCGTAGTAGTAGCTGCAGCTATAGTAGTAGTAATACTAGTAGTAGTAGTAACACTACTAGTAATAGTTGCAAAATCATTAGTAGCGCTAGTAGTACTAGTAGTAGCTATAGTAGTAGGCGTAATAGTTGTTGTAGTAGTGGTAGTGTTAGTAGTAGTAGTAACAATGGTAGTAGTTGCAGTAGTAGCAATACTAGTTGTAGCTGTAGTAGTAGTAGTAGCAGTATTAGTGTCAGCAGTAACAGAAGTGGTAGTAGTAAACGTAGAAGTAGCAATAGTTTTTGCAGAAGCAATATTAATTGTAGTATTAGTAGTAGTAGTAGCAGCAGCAGTAGTAGTAGTAGTCGTAGTAGAAGTTGTAGCAACAGTAGCAGATGTAGTAGTAGTAGCAGTGATACTACAACAACAACTGCTACTCCTATAACTACTACTAATAACAACAACAACAACTGCTACTCCTACAATAACAACAACAACTGCTACTCCTACAACTACTACTAATGATACTACAACAACTAAAACAACTACTGCTAATTCTGCTACTAGTACAATTGCTACAACTACTAATACTGCTGCTAGTACAACTGCTACTACTACAACTCCTTCTATTGTTGCTACTACTACTATTAATACTACTTCGACTACAACTCCTACTGCTACCCCTACTCCAAGTCAAACTTTGACAACTACTACACCTACTATTACTAATACTACTAGTACTACTACTACAACTGCAACTCTTACTACTACTCCAACTACTACTACCGCTACTCCTACTCCCACCACTACTACTACATCTCCTCCTTCTCCTACTACTACTACTGTCACTACTACCCCTACCACTACTACTACCACTACTACGACTCCTCCTTCTACTGTTACTACAACTACTACTGCTACTCCTACTACAACCACTGCAACTACTCATACTACTACTCCTATTCCTACTCTTACTAGTACTAGTACTACTGCTGCCATAATTACTGCCGCTACTATTGTTGTTGTTGCTACTACTACTTCTTCTTCTTCTTCTACTACTACTACTGTTACTACTACTACACTACAACTTCTACGACTGCTTCTACAACTTCTACTACTACCACTATTACTCCTTATGCTACAGCTACAACTACTACACTACTACTACTACTACTACTACTACTACTACTATTTCTTCTTCTTCTTCGTCTACTACTACTGCTACTACTACTACTACTTCGGCTACTACATCTACTACTACTAGTACTAGCACAAACGCTACTACTACTACTACAACGACAACAACTACTACGCTACTACTACTACAACAACAACAACCACTACTACTACTTTAAAACAACTTCTACTACTATTACTCCCACGACTTCTGCTATTGCTACCACTACAATTACACCTACTACTTTTCTCACTACTACTTCTACTACAAATACTACTACTACTGTTACTACCTCTACTGCTAATACTGCTCATACTACAATTACTATTACTACTACTACTACTACTCCAACTCCTGCTTTTGCAACAACAACTACTACTATTCCTACGACTTCTGCTACCGGTACCACTATAATTATAGCAACTACTTTTGCTACTACTCTACTACTATAAATACTATCACTACGATTACTACTACTACTACTACTACTACTACTACTATTACTATCACTACTATTACTACTACTACTACTACTACTACTACTACTACTACTACTACTACTACTATTACTACTACTACTGCTATTTCTCCTCCTCCTCCTCCTCCTACTATTACTATTATTACTACGCCTGCTACTTCTTCTATGACTACTACTACTAAAACTACTAGAGCTGCTACTCCTGCTGCTACTGCTACTCCAATTACTATTGCAACTACTACTATAACTTCTACTACTTCAACTACTAAAATTACTATTAATACTACTACTATTAGAACTACAATTACTCCTATTACTTGTAGTACTACTACTCGGACTACTACTAATATAACTACTACGATTACTACTATTGCTACTATTACTATACTACTACGGCTACTACTTCTTCTTCCGCTACTACTACTGCTGCTACTGGTACTACTAATACAATTGCTCCAATTTCAACTACTCCCATTACTATTGCTACAACTTCTGCTACTGCTACTATAGCTAATACTACCGCTACTACAGCTACTACAACAACTACTGCTACAACTTCTACTGCTGCAACTACTGCTACTAATACTATTTGTACAACTTATACTACTGCTTCTACTACTACTACCACCAGCACTACTACTACTATTACTACTTCTATTATTACTAATACTACTGCTATTACTACTATTACTACTACTACAACAACAACAACTAAAACTCCTACTGCAACTACTACTCCTACTACTACTGCACTCGTACTACTACTACTGCAACTACTACTACTGCTACTACTACTACTACTACAACAGCTGCTTTTACTACTACTACTACTGTTTCTGCTGCTGCTACAACTGCTATAGTTACTATGACTACTGCTACTACTACTGCTACTAGTACAACTATTTCTATTTCTACTATTACTACTAGTGCTACTACTCAATTGCTGCTACTACTGCTACTACTACTACGACTTCGACTACTGCTAACACTACCACACCTATTAGTCCTCCTACTACTAATGCAACTACTCCTACTACTCTTACAACTACTTCTACTACAACTGCTTGTTCTACTATTACTCCTACTGCAACTACCACTACTAGTCAAACTACTACTACTGCTATAACTACAACAACAACTACTACTAATATTGCCAATACTACTGCTGATACTAGTACTACCACTACTATTGCTGCTTCTATTAGTCCTACTACTCCCCAAACTACTACTGCTAAGACTACTGATCCTACTACTACTATTACTACCACTACTCCTACCGCTACTACTATAACTACTACTTCTGCTCCAACTACAACTTCTCTTACAACTACCACTGTTGCTGCTGCTGCTACTGTTGCTTCTACTAATTCTTCTACTACTACTGCAACTCCTACTACAACAACAACCACCACTACAACAACAACAACTACTATTGCTGCTACTGGTACGACTACTATTACTACAGCTACAACTCATTCGACCACTATTGCCACTACTACTGCTACTGCTACTACCGCTGCAACTCATACCACTACAACTACTGCTACTGGTCCTATTACTGCTACGGCTACTACTACTATCACTACTACTACTACTCCTCCTACTGCTACTAGTACTACAACTACCATGATAACTACTGCCACTACTAATGCTACTATTGCTACTAGTACTCCTACGATTTTTGCTCCTTCTACTACTACTGTTGTTGTTGTTTCTGCTGCTATTACTCCTACTACTACAACTACTACTACTACT
The DNA here is from genome assembly GCA_005019695.1 of Trichopus zeylanicus subsp. travancoricus. NCBI lineage: Eukaryota > Viridiplantae > Streptophyta > Magnoliopsida > Dioscoreales > Dioscoreaceae > Trichopus > Trichopus zeylanicus. Next base: position 281,304 of record RXID01021767.1, on the reverse strand, counting down.
GCGACTATTACTTACTACAATTACTGCTGTTACAATTACTGCTACAACTACTACTCCTACTGCGGCTACTACTGCTACGACGACAACATCAACTACTGCGTCTACTACTACTTACGACTACTCCTACTATTTCTACTACTACTACTACTACTACTACTACTACTACTACTACTACTGCTGCAACTACTCCTACTACTACCCCGGCTACTGCTACTACTGTTATTGCTCCTACTACTACTACGACTACTGCAACTACTGCTGCCGCTACTCTTACTACTGCTACGGCTACTACTACTACTACTGTTGTTGCTGCTGCTACTACTACTACTTTTACTACTAGTACAAATACTACTATGACAACTACTGCTAATTGTATTACTACTAATACTACTACTACAACTACTACTACTAGTGTTACTACTGTTACATCAGCTACTGCTACTGTAGCAACTACTACTGCTGTGGCTACTACTAGTGTGGTGACTACCACAGCTACTATTGCTACAGCTAGTACTACTAGCACAACTGCTAATACTACTATTGTTGCTACTAATAATACTACTACTACTACTACTGCTACTATTGTTACTGCAACTAATGTTACTGCTATTGCAACTACTACCACTGCTACTATTGATACTGCAACTGTTGCCACTGCGACTACTACAATTGCTACAGCTACGATACCTATTGCTTCTAGTCCTGCCACTCCTACTTCTAGTACTAGTGCTGCTACAATTACTACTACTTCTGCTACAACTACTACAACTACTACAACAGCAACTAAAACTACGGCTACGACTATAACTACTGCAACTACGACAACTGCTAGTACTAATACTGCCACTACTACTGCCGATGCTACTACTACCACTACTATTGCTGCTTCCACTACTCCAACTACTCCTCCTACTAGTACTGTTCAGACTACTAATCCTACTACTACAATTACGACCACTACTCGTACTGTATCTACTATTACTGCTACGGCTCCTACAACTACTATAACTCCGACTATAACTACATTTACCACTACTGCTGTTGCTGTTGCTTCTACTTCTACTGCCACTAGTACTACAACTCTTACTACAACTACAACTACAAGTACAACAACAACAACTACTGCTGCTGCTATTGCTACTAATACTACTGCTACAACTGCTGCTATGACCACTGCTACTACTGCTACTACTCCTTCCACCACTACTACCACCACTACTACTACTGCTACTATCGCTGCTTCTCATACTACTACTGCTATTATTACTGCTCCAACTACTTCTATGGCTACTACAACTATTACTACTACTACTATTACTACTCCAATTGCTACTAGCACTACTATTACTGCTGCTTCCAGTACTCCAATTATTTTTTCTCCATCTACTACTACTGTTGCTACTATAACTACTACTGATACTGCTATTACTCCTACTACTACTACAACAATAATTACTACTACTGCTATTACTTACTACAACTACAATTATTATAATTGCTACTACTACTACTCCTGCTACTATTGCTACTACCACTACTACAATTGCTCCTACTGCTACTACTATGACTACAATAACAACTACTATTTCGACTACTACTTACTACTACTCCTACTATTACTACTACTACAACTACTACTGCTACTACTACTGCGACTACTTATTACTAGTACTACTTCTACTACTACTACTGCTGCTCCTACTACTACTACTACGACTACTACTAGTACTACAGCTATAACTACTAGTACTCTTATTACTGCTAGTACAAATACTACTACGACAACTACTACTACTACTACTATTACTGCTACTACTACTACTAGTGCTACTACAGCTACGTCTACTACTACTGCTGCTGCAATAGCTACTGTAGCAACTACTATTGATGCTAGTCCTGCTGTAGCAACTACTAGTGTGCCTACTACTACTGCTACTACTACGACAGCTACTACTACTAGCGCTACTACTAACATTGCTTTCGTTGCTACAATAACTACTACTGCTACTACTACTACTACTACTACAACTACTACTACTTCTACTACTACTACTACTACTAATGCTACTACCACTTCAAAAGCCGCTACTATTACTACACCTATTACTTCAAAAGTTGCTGTTGCTACTTCTGCTACTGCTACAATAACAACTACTTCTGCTGGAACTACTACTACTACTACTGCTGCTACTACTACTACTACTACTACTACTACTGTTGCTACTACTTCACTACTACTACTACTACTTCTACTACTACAATTGCTACAATAACAACTACTTCTGCTGGAACTACTACTACTACTACTACTAGTACAATTGCTACTACTAGTACTACTACTCCTACACCGACTACTACTAACACTAGAACTACTGCCACTACTGATACTACTACTACTATTATAACAACAACAACTACTACTACTATTACTAATGCTACTGCTACTACAACTACTACTACTTGAAAAGCTGCTACGACTACCACACCAATTACTTCAAAAGCTACTACTACTGCAACAACAACAACTTCTTCTTCTACTACTACTACTATTATAACGACTACTACTATTACTACTACTAACACTACTACTGCTACAATTAGTACTACATCTACTGCAACTACACTACTACCACAACTGCTAGTACTAGTACTATTACTACGTTTGCAACTATTGTTATTACTACAACAATAAATACTACTACTACTACTGCTGCTACTACTACTACTCCTCCTCCGACTACCACTAGTGCTACTAGTACCACTACTACTACTACTACTACTGCCACAACTACAACTACAACTACTTCAACAACAACAACAACTACTACTAATGCTACCACCACAACTACAACTACTGCTACTAATCCCACTGAAACTACTACTACTAAGACTATTACTACTATCACTATTAGTGCTACTACTACTACTACTACTACTACTACTACTACTACAACAACAACAACAACAACAACTTCTACTACTTCTACTACTACTCCTACTACTACTACTACTACTACTACAACTAGTAATACTACTACACCACTACTACTGCTAATACTAAGGCTATTGATGTTGCTGCTACTACTTCAGCTACTACTATAACAACAACAACTTCTATGACTACTGCTGATGCTGCTACTACTACTACTACATTACAACTACATATACTACTGCAAGTACTACAACTACCCTTACAATAATTACTATTACTACTACTACTACTCCTCCTCCTACTAGTACCAGACCTCCTATCGCTCCTAATACAACTACTATTACAACCACTATAGCTACAATTTCTACTTCTACTACTACTACAACTGCTAAAACCACTACTGCTACTATTTCTGCTGCTACAACAGCAACAACTACTGCTACTACTACTAATACTACGCCTACTACTACAACTACAACTACTATTACTACTTGTGCTGCCACTAATACTACTACTTGTGCTCCGAGTACTACTCCAACACCTACACCTATTCCTGCTACTACTCCTACTACTGCTACTGCTACTACTACTCCTATTATCACTCATACTACTGCTGCTGCTACTTTTGCTATTGTTGCTGCTTTGACTACTACTACAACTACTACTCTAACTACTGTTTTTGCAGCTTCTGCTGCTTCTACTACCACTACGACTACTACTACTCCTACTACTACTACTACTACTACTACTCGTAAGACTTCTACTGCTACAACTAGCCCAACACCTACTGCTTTTACTTCTATTATTACTACTACTACTACTACCACAACTAAAACTACCGCTGCCGCAACTATTGCTACAGATGCTGCTGCTGCTACTGCTACTGCTACAACAACAACTACGACTGCTGCTGCTACTACAACTACTACTATAACTACTACTACTACTACTACTGCAACTACTGTTACTACTACTTCTACCACTACTACTACTTCTATAACTGCTACTACATCTACTGCTACTACAACTACTGGTATTACTGCTCCTGCTCCTCCTCCTCCTCCACCTCATCCTGCTACTACTATTACTACTACTACTACTAATACTACAGCTGTTGCTGCTACTGCTACTACTGCAGCTACTACTACTACTACTACCACCAATGCTACTACCACCACTACCACAGCTGCTAATACTACTACTATTCCTTCTACTACTTCTACTACTACTCCTACTCCTACTACTAATTTTACTACAATTACTGCTATTGCTACTACTGCTACGACTACTACTACTAGTACTACTAGCACTACACCTACGACAACTACTGCTACTATTATTAGTACTACTACTGCTATTGCTGTCGCTGGTACTCCTACTACTACATTTGTTACTACTACTCCTCCTCCTACTGCAACTACTACTACACCTACTACTACTACTACTACTACTACTACTACTACTACTACAGCTGCTTCTCCTCTTGTTAATACTACTACAACGACTACTACTACTAGAACAACAACTGCTACCAATACTACCACCACAACTTCAACTATTGCCACTACTACCACTGCAACTACTACTATAAGACTACTACTACTGTCACTGTTGCTACTACTACTGCTAGTACTACTGCTACTACTACTAGTACTTCTACTATTACTACTACTATTACTTCTGCTACTAGTAATGCAACTGCTACAACTGCTCCTACTACTATCACTACTACCACTACTTCTACTACTGCTACTACTATTACTACTACTACTACTTCTACAGCTACTACTACTACTTTTCCAACAACTACTACTACTGCAGCTGCTACTACTACTACTGCTTCCACTACTGCTTCTACTACAACTCCTACAACCACCACTGCTACCACTACTAATACTACTAATTCTAATTCTTTTACGTCTACTATTGCTGCTACTACTACTTCTACTACAACTACTGCTACTGCTACAACTTCTACAACTAGTACTGCAACTACTACTAGCACTACTCCTACAACTACTACTACTACTATTATTACTACTACTACTACTGCTACTTTTGTTACTACTACTACTACTACTACCACTACTACTACTACTACTACTACTACTCCTACTCCGACTGCTACTAATACTACTCCCACTCCTATTACAACAACTATTATGACTACTACTAGTACTCCAACAACAATAACTACTAGTACTATTAGTACTCCAAATTCCTCTACTACTACTGCTACTACTTCAACAGCTGCTACTTCGACTTGTACTATGACTACTACTACTACAGTTGCTACTACTGCGATTATAGCTTCTACTAGTACTACTACTAATACACAACTACTACAAATATGCAACTACCGTGAATACTACTACTACATGACTACTGCTACTACCGCTATTACTGCTAATACTACTGCTACTACTGCTTCTGCTACTACTATTGCTACTACCACTACTACTACTACCACCACTACTACTCATGTTGTTGCTACTACCGCATGTATTGCTACTATTACTACTACTCCTATTGCTACTACTACTACTACTATTACTGCAGCTACTACTATTGCTACTATGACTGCCACTGCTACAACTGCTACTATGACTACTACTACTAGTGCAACTACCACTATGTCTCCTACTACAACAATTACTACTTCTACTACCGCTACTTCTACTACTGCTACTACTACTGCAACTACTACTACTACAAGTACTGCTCCTGCTACTACTGCTACTACTACTGCTACGACTGCTAGCACTACTACTACTTCAACTACTATTGCTACGACTGCTAGTACTACTACTACTTCAACTACTATTGCTACTACAACCACTACTACTGCTACTGCTGCTGTGGCTACAACTCCTGCTACTACTACCACTACTCTTACCTCTATTACGATTACTACGACTATGACTACTATTACTTGTACTAGAACTGCTACTAGTACCTCAACTACTACTCATCCTCCTCCTCCTCCTCCTCCTCCTCCTCCACCTACTACTACTACTACTACTACTTCTACTGCTACTGCTACTTCAACAACTACTTCTAGTGTTACAACTACTGTAACTACTACTACAAGTACTACTGCTGCTGCTACTATTACTACTACTATTGTTACAACTCATACACCAATTCCTTCTACTAGTAGTACTACTCCCACTCCTACTACTACTGTTACTACTACAATATCAACTATAACTACCGCTGTTGCAACAGCTGCTACTCCTAGTATTACTACTACTACTACAACAACTATTACTAAGACTACTACTACTACCACCACCACTACCACCACTACGACTACTCCCCCTCCAACTACTGCTACTACTAAAGCTACTACTCCTACTATTACTAAGACTACTACTACCACTGCTATTAATACTCCCCAGCAAACTACTACTACCACTGCTACTACAGCTGCTGCTACTGCTACTACTACTGCTACTACTCATACGCCAACTCCAACTAGTATTACTCCTACTACTACAACTACTATTTTTGTAAAGAGAATTAGTATTACTCCTATTAATGCTGCTAATACTACTACTGCTGCTGCTGCTGCTACTACTACTACTACTACTACTACTACTATTACTATTATTACTACTACTGCTTCTACTTCTACTACTACTACTACTACTACTACTACTACAACTATTACTATCACTACTACAACTACTCTTGCTTCTGCTGCTACTGCTACTACTGCTGCCGCTACTACCTCTACTACTACCGCTACTACTAATACTACTACTATTACTACTACTACTACTATTACTATTACTACTGCTACAACAACTACAACTACTACAATTACTACTATTACTACGACTACAACTGCTATAGCTACTATTACTCCTACTCCTCTCCTCCTACTACTACTATTGCTGCTGCTACTACTACTTCTACTACTACTACTCCAACTCGAACTCCTACTCCAACTACTATTCCAAACACTACTACTTTTATTACTACTACTATGACTTCTGCTGCTGCTAGTACAACTTCTAATACTACTTCTACTGTTACTACTACTACTTCTACTACTGCTGCTGCTACTACTACTATAACAACTTCTGTTACTATCTATTGCTACTACTAGTACTACAACTACAGCTAGTACTCCTACTATTGCGAATACTACTACTATACCTATTACTACTAATACTACTACTAGCACTAGTACTACTACTTATATTACTACTACTATTGCTACTACAACTACTACTATTACTACTACTCCCACTTCCACAACAACCACTACTCCTTCTACTACTATTACTACTGCTACTACGACTCTAATTGCAACTACCACTACTGCTCAACAATGACTGCTACAATAGCTTCTACTTCTATTGCTACTTCAACTACTCCTACTTCTACTACTACTACTCCTACTACTCATACAACTATTGCTACTACTGCTACCACTGCTTCTACTACTACCCCTTCTCCTAAATCAACTTCTCTTACAACAATTACTGCTCCTACTAATACTACTACTACCACTACTACTTATACTAACACGACTACAACTACTACTAAAACTACTTCTACTATTGCTACTAGTACTACTACTACTACTACACTATTGCTAGTACTACTACAGCTACTACAACAACTACTACACCTGCTGATGCTATGGCTGCAACTCCTCCTCCTACTACTACTAATACAACTACGACAACAACTACTATAGCTGCTAATGCTGCGGCTCCAACACCTACTACAATAACTACTACTATGACTCCTCCTCGTACAAGTTCTAGGACTACCACTACTACTGGTACTACTACTACTACAACTACTACAACTATTGTTGCTACTATTACTATTACTACTAATAATACTACTACTACTACTATGGTTGCTACTACAACTACTTCCACTAATACACCTATTACTAATACTACTATTACTACTACTAATATTACTACTACTATTGCTACAGGTACTTCTACTACTATTACTACTACTACTACTACTGCTACTACAATTACTACTCTTACTGCTATTACTACTTTTATTACTACTACTTTTGCTATGACTAGTACTGCAACTATCGCCAAAGCTACTACTACTACTGCTACCATTGTCTCTACTACTAGCACTACTACTACACCTATTACTACAAACAATACTACTACTATTACTAATACTATTGCTACTACTTTTTCTATTACTATTACCACTACTACTACTACACCTACTACTCCTACTTTTCCGATTACTACTGCTACTATTACTACTGCTACTACTACCACTACTGCTACTGTCACTAATGCTACTACTTCTATTGCTTTTACTACTGCTGTTGCAACTACTTCTATTGTAGCTAATTCTACTCTAACTATTACTATTACTACTACTACTACTAGTTCTATTACTACTACTATTGCTCCTACTACTTCCCAAACTCCTACACCTACTCCGATTACTACTAGAACAACTACTACAACTACAACTATAACTACTACAAAAGCTACTACTCTTATTTTTATTACTACTACTACAACTATTATCACAACTACTTATAATACTACTACTGCTGCTACTAGTGCTACTACTACTGTTACTACTACTGTTGCTATTGCTACAGCTACTACTCCTCCTCCTCCTACTACTACTACTAGTGCTATTACAAATGCTAGTTGTAGTGCTACTGCTACTACTACTACTCATAAACCAATTGCAACTCCTCAAACTAAACCTACTATTACTTCTACTACTAGAATTACTACTACTCCAACTACCACTGCTACTACTGCTACTATTACTATTACTATGATAACTACTACTTCTGCTACGACTACTATTGCTACTACTACAACAACAACTACTACTACTCATGCTACTACTACTATTGCTACTACCGTTACCGCTACTTCCTCTAATGCTACTAGTACTCTTGCTACTCATACTACTACTACTACTATTACTACGACTAATGCTACTACTACTACAACTACTATGACTACTACCATTACTATGGTTACAACTGCTACAACTACTACTACTACTACTCCTCCTCCTCCTACTACTACTACTGCTACTACTACTACTCCTACTACTCCAATTGCTTCAAATACTACTAGTACTACTACTACTTCTGCTACTTCTACTCCTACTACTATACCAAATACTACTACTTCTACTACTGCTATTATGACTTCTGCTGTAACAACTACTACTACTATGACTATTTCTACTACTACTGCTATTGCTACTACAACTGCTACTACTGCTACTACTCCTACTAGTACTACTACTACTACTACTACTACTACTAGTACTCCTACTACAACTACTACCACTATTGTTACTACTGCTACTACTTCTACTGCTATTGCTGCCGCTGCCGCTATAGAGCCTACTATTCTTACTCCAACTACTGCAGTTACAGCCACTCCTACTCCTACTACTCTTACTACCACTCGTACTCCTACTCCTATGACTACTACTACTACTCTTCCTCCTCCTCCACCTCCTGCTCCTCCTCCTCCTACTACTACTGCTACTGCTACTACTACTACTCCTACTTGTGCTACAACTACTACAACTCATACAACCACTTCTACTCCAACTCCAACTCCTACTGCTCCTCCGACAACTACAACTGCTCCAACTACTACAACCACTACTACTACTACTACTACTACTACTACTACTACTACTACTACTACTACTACTACTACTGCCACTGCTCTAATTACTATTACTCCAACTCCTACTCTTATTACTACTACAAATACTATTACAACTATTACTACTAATACTACTACAACAACAACACCTAATACTACTACTACTCCTGCTCCAGCTCCTGCCACTAATACTACAACTCCTACTCCTACTATTTCTACTACTACTCATACTCCTACTATTTCTACTACCACTACTGCTGCTACTCCAACTAGAACTCCTCCTACTTCTACACCTATGACTACTACTATTACTATTACGACTAATACTACTACTACTACTACTATTACAACTACTACTGTTACTATGACTATTACAACTACAACTACTATTACTAGTACTACTACTATTACTACTACTACTACTAATACTAGTACTACTACTTCTACGACTACTACTGCTACTATAATGACTACTAATAGTACTACTACTACTGCAGCTACGTTTACTACCACAACTACTTTTGCTGCTATTACTACGACTACTACTAGTAGTATTTCTACGACTACTACTTCTTGCACTTTTACGACTACTACTACTACTATTACTACTACTACTACTCCTCCTTCCAGTACTACTACTCCTCCTACTACTACTACTTCTACGATTACTGTTACTATTAGTACTACTACGACAACTTCTATTACTACTAATACTACTACTAGTACTACTACTGCTACTACTACAACTACCACTGCCGCTTCTACTAGTACTACTACTATTACTACTACTACTTCTTCTACTACTATTACTACTATTATTGCTACTACTTCTTTTGCACTATTACTATTACTACTACTACAACTACAACTACTACTCCTATTATTGCGATTAGTACAACTACTACTACTAATACTTCTACTACCACTACTACTACAACCACTATTGGTACTACTTCAATTGCAATTACAACTCCTCCTCCTCCTACCCCTTCTACTTCTACTACTACTACTTCTCCAACTACTACCCCTACTCCTACACCTACTCCTATTTCTACTACAACAACTACTACTGCTGCTATTTGTATTACTACTACTACAACTACTATTACAAATACTTCTACTATTGCTATTACTAGAAGAACTACTACTGTTGCTGCTACCACTGCAACTGTAGCTACTACTTCAACAACTTCTGCTACTGCTGCTGCAACAGCTGCAAATCCTAGTTCTACTACTACTACTACTACTACTACTACTACTACTACTATTACTTTTACTAAAACAACAACAACTACTACTACTACTACCACTACTACTAATACTACTCCTGCTACTACTACTGCTACAACAACTACTACTTCTACTACTGCTCCTAGTACTACTGCCATTTCTACTACTCATAGTCCAACTCCTACACCTAAAACTACAGCTTCTATTAGTTCTGCTACAAGAATTACAACTACTCCTATTACTGCTACTACTACTACTACTACTACTACTACTACTACTACTTCTACTACTACTACTACTTCTGCTACTACCACTACTACTGCTACTACTACAACAATTACTACTACTATTACTACTACTCCTGCTACTACTGCCACCGCTACTACCCCTACGACTACTATTACTTCTACTACTACTACTACCACTCCTACTACTGCTACTATTAATGCTACTGCTGCTTCTACTACAACTGCTACGACTACTACGTTTACTAAGACTACAACTACTAAATCTACTACTACTACTACCACTGCTGCTACTACTACAACTACGACTACTACTTCTACCACTACTACGACTAATACTACTACTGCTACTACTACCTCTGCTACTTCTAGTCCAACTCCAACCCCTACTCCTACAACTATTCTACATACTACTACTTCTACTACTACTTCTATGACTTCTTCTGCTACCACAACTACCACTAGTACTACTTCTACTACTACTGCTGCTGCTACTGCTGCTACGACCACTACTACTACTACTCCTACTACTACAACTATTAGTACTCCTACTATAACTCATACCACTACTTTTACTATGGCTACTGCACTTACTATTCCTACTACCCCAACTACTGCTATTACGGCCACTCCTACTACTACTAAAATTCCTACTCCTACAACTACTACTACTACAATTCCTTCTCCTCCTCCTCCTACTCTGACTACTACTACTCCAACTCCTGCTACCACAACTACTACTCCTCCTACTAGTGCTACTAATACTACTACAACTCGTACTGCCACTCCTACTCCAACTATTACTCATGCCACTCCTCCAACAACTACAACTACAACTACTCCGACTGGTACTACTACTACTACTGCAACTCGTACTGCCACTTCTACTCCAACTGCTACTCCTGTCACTCCTTCGACAACTACAACTACTAATACTACTACTACTACTGCTACCACTACAACTACTAGAGCTACTACTATTACTACTATTAATACTATTACCACTAATACTAGTGCAACTACTACTACTAGTACAACTCCTACTACAACTACTACAACTATTACTATTGTAGCTGTTAGTACTACTACTACTTCTGTAACTAGTACAACTGCTACTACTTCTTCTCAACACCTATTGCTACTACTACCACTGCTCCAATTACTATTATCGATACTCTTACTCTAACTGCTATCACTAATACTAGTACAAGTAATACTACTACTACTACAACTACTACTACTACTACTCCTCCCACTACTGCCCTTACCAATACTACTACTACTCCTACACCTACTACTACTACTCCCACTGCTACTCCTACTCCTACATCTACTACTACTACTACTACTACTACTCCAACAACTCCCACTACAACTACTACTACCATTAGTACTTCTACTACAACAACTATTACTATTACTATTACTACTACTACTACGACTACTAGTACTATTGCTATTACTACTTCTGCTACTAATACTCCTACTAGTACTTCTGCTAGTAATACTACTACTACTACTATAACTACTACTCCTATAGCTACTGCTAGTCCTCCTCCTTCTATTGCTACTACTGTGGCTGCTACTACTACTACTAATACCATTACCACTCGTTCTACTACTACAACTATAACTACTACAACTATTGCAACTGCTGCTACTAATACTACAACTGTTACTTCTTCTATAATAATAAGAACAACAACTACTACTACTAATCCTACCACTACTACGATTGCTACTACTACTGCTACTACCTCTACTGCTACTACTAGTGTGACCACTGCTACACTACTACTACAACTACTTCTACTAGTACTACTACTACTTCCACAACTACTAGTATCACAAGCACCCATACTCCTGCTACTACTACAGCTACTACTACTATGACTACAACGGCGACTACTACTACACCTACTACTACTCGACTAGTACTACCACTACAACTTCTACTACTACCACTACTACTACTAGTACTACTACGTCTACAACAACAACAACAACAACTACTACTACTCCTACTACAATGACTACTGCTAGTACTACTACTACTCCATCAACTACTACATTACTACAAGTAGTAGTAGTACTACTACCACTACTGCTACTATTACAATAACTACCATTGCTACTATTACTCCTACTACTACTACAACAACTACTACTACTACTGCTGTTGCTGCTGCTGCTGCTACTACTACTACTACTACTACTACTCCTCCTCCTCCTCCTACTACTACTAATACTACTACTACTACTACTAGTAAAACTTCAACTACTTCTACTACCAATACTACTACTACCACTACTGCTCCTACTACAACAACTACTACTATGCATCTGGTTCTACTGCTTCTTCGACTACTACAGCTGCTACAACTACTACTACCGTGGCTACTATTGCTATGAGTAGTACTACTACTGCAGCTACTACTACTATTACTACAGTTGGTACTACTACTCCTACTACCGCTATTACTACTATTGCTACCACTACTGGTACTACTTCTCCTACTACAACTGCTACTGCTACTACTACTACTACCCCAACGACTGCTACTAGTATTACTACTGCCATTTCTACTTTGGCTTCTACTACTTTTCCTCCAACTACTACTACTACTACTTCTACTGCTGCTTCTTCTACTCCTACTTCTTCTCCTACAACTGCTACTACTACAACAACTACTACTACTAATTCTTCTACTGCAACTACTAGTGCTACTACTACTATTACTTCTGCTACTACTGCTACTGTACAAATATTGTGACCATTTCTATTACTAGTACTATGACTACTAGTACAAATGCTACTACAACTACAGCTATCTATATTACTATTACAACTAATGGTGGTGCTGCTACTTTAACTGCTACTACTACTACTATCACTATGACTAGTACTTTTGCTTTTGCTGCCCCTGTACTACTACTGCTATCACTATGACTACTACTACTACTACTACTACTACTACTACTACTACTATCACTATGACTACTACTACTCCTATTAATGCTGCTAATACTACTACTATTACTACTGCTGCTGCTCCTACTACTACAAGTGATACTACCACTACTACTAATACTACAACTGCAACTTCAACTACAACTACTACTTCTCCTACTACAACTACTTCTCCCACTACTACTACTTATACTACTACTACTACTACTACTACAAAAGCTTCTCCAACTACTACTACCACTATAACTACTACTTCTACTACCGCTACTACTGCTACTACAACAACTGCTACCACTCCTGCAACTACGAAAAGTACTACTACTGCTGCTATAACTACTGCCACTACTACTGCTACTCCAACTAATACTTCTACAATTACTACTACTATTGCAAGTACTACTACTAGTAGTACTATGATTACTACAATACTACTGCTGCTACTACTGCTACTCTAACTAATAATTCTATAATTACTACTACTGTGACTTTTACTACTACTATTGCAACTACTACTACTAGTAGTACTAAAATTACTACAATACTCCTGCTGCTACTACTGCTACTCCAGCTAATAATTCTATAATTACTACTACTACAACTTCTACTACTACTATTGCAACTACTACTAGTAGTAGCACTACAATTACTACAATACTACTGCTGCTACTGCTGCTACAACTACTATTAGTTATACTCCTACTACTACTTCCATTACTACTTCTACTATAGCAAATATTACTAAGATTTCAACTACTACTACTACTACCACCACTGTAAAAACTACTATGAGTATTACTACCACTATTATAACAACTACTAATCTTGTTGCTACTATTTCTACTACTACTACTACAACAACAACTACTGCTACACCTACTACCACTACTATTACTATAAAGTTTACTACCATTACTTCTACACCTACTACAAAAAAAACTACTACTATTACTACTCAAATTGCTACTACAGCTAGTACCACTACTCCAACTACTATTCCTACTACTGCACATATTCCAAATCCTATTTCTTCTACGATAAGCATTACTACTACTACTTCCACTACTACAACAACAACTACTACTACTACAGCAGCAACAACAACAACAACTACTACTACTACTGCTACTGCTACAACTTATCCTTCTACTACTACAACTACTGCTACTAGTAGTAGTATTAGTACTATTACTGTTGCTATTGCTACTACTACTACCGCTAGTACTTCTACTATTACCACTACTACTGCGATTGCGAATACTAGTACTACTATTGCTATTATTGCTATTACGACTATTACTACTGCTACTACAACTACTACCCCTATTGCTACTACTGTTACTGCTACTGCAACAACTGCTACTATTGATGCCACTACTACTACTACTACTGTTGTTTCTCCTGTAGCTATCAATATGGCTACTACAACTGCTACTATTACAACTACTGCGACTGCCCCTATAACTACTACTGCAACAGCTATTGCTATTACTACTAATACTAGAATTGCTGTTGATGCTACTACTACTACTACTACTAATACTATTAATACTACTACTACTACTACTACTACTACTGCGACTACCTCTACTACTACAACCACTAGTACTAGTGCTACTACGTCTGCTACTACAATTACTGCTACTATAATTGCCACTACTGCTACTAGTAGAACAAATTCTATTAGTACAATAACAACAACTACTACTACCACTATTACTACAACTGCTACAGCTACTGCTCTTAGTACAGCTATTGCTACTACTACTTCAATTGCTACTGCTACTTCTACTGCTACTATTGTTGCTTCAACTGCTGCTGCTACTACTGCAACTACTACTGCTACTGCTGCTAAAACTAGTGCTACCGCTACTACTCTTGCTACTATTATTGCTACTACTGCTGCTAATACTACTACTACAACAACAACATCAACTGCTACTACTATTGCTACTGCTACTACTACTTCTGTTACTACAACTATTGCTACTCATACTAATACTACTGCTGGTACTACTATTATTACTATTAATACTACTACTACTACTACTAGTAGTACAACTTCTGTTACTACAACTACAGCTACTCATAGCAATACTATAGTTGCTACTGCTAGTATTACTACTACTACTACACTTACCACTAGTACTACTACTGTAATTATTACTGCTGCTACTCTTGCAACTACTACTATTACAACTACTACAGCTGCTGCTACTACAACAATAGCTACTACTACTACCACCACCACCACAAGTACTACAACAACTACAGCTACTACTGCTACTTCAACTACTACTCCTATTACTCCTACTGCTACAACTACTACTACTAATACTACTACTAGTACCACTACTGCTACGATTACTACGGCTACTACTACTACAACAACTACTGCTATTACTACACCAACTATTACTGCTACTACTTCAACTACACCTACTACTACTAATACTATTACGACTACTACTACAACTATTGCTTCTGCTACAACTGCTATTGCTACTACTCTTCTACAACTATTACACCTCCTCCTAATACTACTACAGCTTCTACTATTACTGCTACAACTACTACTACTTCTACTCCTATACCTACTACTACTACTACTACAACTCCTACTATTACCACTACTACAATAACTACTACTACTCCTACTCATAAACCTACTCCGACTACTACTACCACTACTGTTACTACTACTACTACTACCATAACAACTACTACTACTGCTACGGCACCTGGTGTTACTCCTAATACTACTACTACTAGTACTACTACTACTACTGTTGCTACTACTACAACTACTACTACTACTTCTACAACTACTCCACCTCCTCCTCCTCCTACTACTACTACTACAACTACAACTCCTACTACTACTGTTGTTGCTGCTGCTGCTACTACTATTACTACTACTACTACTACTACTACTACTACTACTACTACTACTACTACTACTACTACTACTACTACTACTACTGCTACTAGTCCTCTTGCTCCTCCTCCTCCGCCTACTACTGCTATTCCTACTACAATGACTATGAATACTCTACTACTACTATTATTATTACTACTACTACAACTACTACTGCTGCAATTACAACTACTACTCCAACTACCTCTGTTACTAATACTACTCTACTATTGCAGCTACTACAACTACTTCTACAGCATATACTATTACTACTACTACTGCCACTATGACTCCTGCTACTACTCCTTGTACTAAGACTACTACTTCTACTCCTACTATTACCCCTTCTAGTAATAATACTACTCCTACTATTGCTACTACTATGACTACTGCTACTGCTACTACTACTATTATTACGACTACTATTGTTACTATTACCACTACTACTACTACTATTATTATTATTAATGCTACTAACTACTTCTATTGCTACTCCTTCTACTACTCCAACTTCTACTACTTCTACCACCACTACTCCCACTACTACTGGCACTACGATTACTACTACTACTACTTCTACCCCTACTAGTACTACTGTTCCTACTAACACTACTACTGCACCTGCTACTACTACTTTGCCACAACTACACTATTATTACAACTACAACTTTTAATGCTACTACGACTACAACTGTTGCTACTACCAATACTAATACTCCTTTAATTGCCACTACTACTACAACTACTAGTACTAATACTAATACTACTAAAACTACTACTACTGTTGCTGCTACTCTTACCACCACAACTACTACTACGAATACTACTACTGTTACAACTGCTAGTAAGACAACTACAACAACTGCTACTATTACTACAACAACAACTATAACTACTAGCACTACTACAACAACTACAACAGAGACTACTACTGCTACTACTACTTCTCATACTACAACTGCTACAACAATAACTACTACTCCAATAACCACTGCTACTACTCCGACTATTACTACTAATACTATTGCTACTACTAATACATCTACAATAAATACTACCACATCCATTACTACTATAACTACTACTGCAACAACAACAACTACTACTTCTACTTCTACTACAACAACAACAACTACTACTTCTACTACTACTACAACTACTACAACAACTACTACCACTACTACTACCAGTACTACCACATTTACAACAATAACTACTACTACTGTGGCTACTACTACTACAACTCGTATTACAACCTCTACTACTACTAAAATTAATACAACTAATGCTTCTCCTATTACGGCTACCACTTCTGAGACTACTACTACTACTCTGATTACAAAAATAATTACTACTACTACTACTCCTGCTACTACCACTACTACTACTTCTATTCCTACTACTACTACTATCACTACTATTGCTAATACCTCTACTATTGCTACTACCACTACTACCACCACCACTACTACTACAACAACAGCTTCAACTACTAGTAGTACTACAACCATTGCTACTACTACTACTACTACTACTAGTAGTACTACTACTACTGCTGCTGCTGCTGTTACGGCTACTACTACTACTACAACAACAACAACAACTACTACTACTATTATTACCTCTACCACTACTGATGCTACTACCATAACTGCACTACTACTACAACTACTAGCACTACTACTACTCCAACAACTATGACTATTACTACTGTTAATACTACTACTACAACAATAACTACTGCTACTATAGCAACTCCTACCATGACTACTACCACTACTATGACTACTGTTGCTGCTACTGCTATTGCTACTACTATTGCTACACCTAGTCCTTTTACTACTAGTACTACTTCTACCACTATAACTTCTGCTACTACTACTATTAGTAGTACTACTACCACTAATACTGCTGCTGCTACTACTTCCTCGATTACTATTACTGCTGCTACTATAACTACACTACTACTACAACTACTACTACTAGCACGACTACAACTTCAACAACTAATACTATTACTAGTACTAATAGAACTACTACAATAATAATTACTACTACTATAACAACCCCTACCTTGCTATTGCTACTACTATGACTATTACAGCTACTACTGCTAGTGCTTTTACTACTACTGCAACTACTACTACTACCACTACCACTTTTGCTACCAATACTACTACTGCTATAACTAATACTATAACTACTACTAATACTATTACTACTACTACTCCTACAATGAACTACCACCATTTCTACTACTACTCCTACTACTACTACTACGAATACCACTTCCACTACAACTAGTGTTGCTACTATTACTACTACTACTCCAACTCCTACTCCTACTCCTACTCCTACTACTACTTCTACTACTATAACTACTACTACTGCTGCCACTACTACTACTATTGCTGCTACTATTACTAAAACTAGTGCTACTGATACGACTACTACTTCTACTGCTGCTACTAGTACTACTACTAAAACTCCTATCACCACGACTACTACTGCTACTATTGCTACTACTGCTACTACTCTTACTACAACTACTACTCCCAACTACTTCTACTCCTAGTGCTACTACTACTACTACCAGTTGTATTAATACTACCACTCCAAACACTCCTACTACTACTACTACTACAACAACTGCTACTACTACTATTACTACTACTACCACTACTACTACTACTACTACTACAACTACTACTACTACTAGTATTACTAGTAGTACTACTACTCCTAGGACTACTACTATATTACTAAAAGTGCAACTACCACTAGAACTACTTCTGCTTTGGCTACTACCGCTACTACTATGAATACTACTTCTACTAATACTTTTGTTACTACTGCTACTACAATTGTTGTTGCTACATCTACTACTGCTAATAATACTACTACAAATACTGCCACTACTACTACCACTACTACCACTACTTCTACAACTACTACTGCTCATCGTAGTTGCTATAGTAATAGAAATAGTAGCAGCAGAAGAAGTAGTAGTAGTACTCACCATAGTAATAATAATAGTAGTAGTAGTAGTAGCAGCAAAAGTAGTTGTAGTATTAGTAGTCATAGCAGTCATAGTTTTACTAGTAGTAGTAGAAGAAGTAGTAGTAGTAGTAGTCGCAGTAGTACTAGCAGTAGTAGTCGTAGTAGCATTAGTAATAGTAGTAGTAGTTATAGTAGTCGTAGTAGCATTAGTAGTAGTAGTAGTAGTAGTAGTAGTAGTACTAGTGCCAGTAATAGTAGTAGTTGTAGTAATAGTTGCAATAGTAATAGTAGTAGTAGGAATAGTAGTCATAGTTGTAGTAAAAGTAGCAATAGTAATAGCAGTAGTAGTAGTATGAGTGGTAATAACGGTATGCAGTAGTAATAGTAGTAGTCAATGTAAAAGTAGTAGGTGTAATATTAGAAGTATTAATCATAGTTGTTTTAGTAGCAGCAGCAGTAGCTACAGTAGTAGTAGTAGCAGTAGTAATCGTAATAGTAGTTGGAGTTGTAGTAGTAGTAGCAACAGTAGTAGTTGTAGTAGGAGTATTAGGAGTACTAGTAGTAGTTGTAATAGTAGTAGTAGTAATAGTAGAAGTAGTTAAAGTTGTAGTCATATTAGTAGTAATATTTGTAGTAGTAGTTGGAGTTGTAGTAGGAGTATTAGGAGTACTAGTAGTGGTTGTAATAGTTGTAGTAGTAATAGTAGAAGTGGTGAAGTTGTAGTCGTATTAGTCATAATATTTGCAGTAGTTATTGTAGTAGTAGTAATTGTAATAGTACTAGTAGTACTACTAATAGTAGTAGCAGTTGTAGTAGTAGCAGAAACCACAACAACAATAGTAGTACTAGTACTACTATTACTACTACTCCTCCTCCTCCTCCTCCTCCTCCACATACTACTACTACTACTACTACTACTACTACTACTACTACTAGTTGTAGTACTTGTAGTATTAGTATTGAAAGCAGCCGTAGTAGTAGGTGTAGTAGTAGTAGAAGTAGCCATAGTAGTGTTGGTTGCAGTAGTAGTACTGGTAGTTGTCATAATGGCAGTAGTAGTAGTAGTAGTACTACTACTACTCCTACTCCTCCTCCTCCTCCTCCTCCTACTACTACTACTACTTCTAGTAGTTGTAGTACTTGTAGTAGTAGAATTGAAAGTAGCCGTAGTAGTAGATGTAGTAGTAGAAGTATCCATAGTAGTGGTGGTTGCACTAGTAGTACTAGTAGTTGTCATAGTGGCAGTGATAGTAGTAGTAGTTTTAATAGTCATAGTAGTAATAGTAGCAGAAGTAGTAGTAGTCATTGTTGTTGTAGTAGTAGCTGTAGCAGTAGTAGTAGTCATAGTAGTAGTAGTAGTAGTAGTAGTAGTAGTAGTAGTAGTAGTAGTAGTAGTAGTGTTAGTAATAGTAGTAGTAGAAGTAGTATTAGTAGCATTAGTTGTCGTAGCAGTCGTAGTAGCAGTTGTAGTAGTAGAAGTGGTAGCAGCAGTATTAGTATTAGTAGCAGTAGTAGTAGGAGTAGTAATAGTAGTAGTAGTAGTAGTAGATGTAGCTGTAGTTGAAGCAACAGCAGTAGTAGAAGTAGTAGCATTAGTAGTAGGAGGAGGAGGACTAGCAGTTGAAGTAGTAGTAGTAGAAGTACTAGTACTAGTATTAATAGAAGCAGTAGAGGTAGTATTTGTAGTAGTAGAAGTTGTAGTAGTAGTAGAAGTAGTGGTAATAGTAGTAGTAGAAGTAGTAGTAGTAGAAGTATTAGTAGTAGTTGTAGTAGTAGTAGTAGTAGTAGTAATAGTAGTAGTAGTAAGAGTAGAAGGAGTAGTAGGAGTAGGAGTAGCAATACGTGTGGCAACCAAAGTAGTAGCAGAGGTAGCAGTAATATTAGAAGTATTAGTAGTAGTGGTAATAGTAGCAGTACTAGTAATAACAGCAGCTGTAATAGCTTTACTATTAATAGTTGTTGTAGTAATAACAATAGCAGTAATAGCAGCCGTAATAGGACCAATAGTAGTAGAAGCAGTAGTAGCAGTTATTGTTGTTGTAGGAGAAGTAGTAGTTGTAATAGTATCGCTAGTATTAGCAATTATAGTAATTGTAGAATTATTAGTAGCTGTAGTAGTAGTAGCCATAGTAGTAGCAGCTGTAGCTTTATGAGCAGCAGTTGTAGCAGTAGTAGTAATAGTAGTACTAGAAGTAGTTGTTGTAGTAATAGTGGTGGTGGTATAAGTAATAGTAGTGGCAGTTGCACTATTAGCAATTTTTACAGTTGTAGTAGTCGCAATTGTAGCAGTAGCTGTGGAAGTAGAAGCAGTAGCAGCTCTAGTAGAAGAAGTAGCAACAGTAGTAGTTGTAATAGTAGCAATAGTAGTAGGACAAACTGTAGCTGTGGTTCTAGTAGCAGTAGTAGAAGCAGTAGTTCTGGTAGTAGTAGTAGAAGAAAAATTACTATTACTACTACTACTCTTCCTATAGCTACTACTACTACCACTTCTCCTACTCCTACTACTACTACCACCACTTCTATTGCTACTGCTGCTATTATTACTAGTTCTAAACATATTTCTACTCTTGCTACTACTACTACTACTACTCCTACTACACCAACCCCTAATCCTACTGTTGCTGTAGCTACTACTACTACTCCTCCTACTACTAAAACAACCCCTAATCCTGCTGTTGCTGCAGCTACTACTACTACTACTACTACTACTACTAATATTATTATTATTTCAATGACTTCTACTGCTGCAACTACTGCAACTACTACACCTATGACTACTACTACCACTACTGCTGCTACTACAACTACTACTACTTCTACTGCTACTACTACTGCTACTGCCACTAGTAGTACCACTACTATGGCTACTATTAATATGACTACTACTGGTACTCCAACTACTACTTCTACAATTACTACAACAGCAACAACAACAACAACTACTACTACTACAGCTAGTGCAAATACTACTTCAACAATTACTTCTACTATGACCATTATTACCACTACCGCTACTACTACTACTACCAGTAGTACTACTGCTATACTTCTACTGCCGGTACAGCTGCTACTACTACTATGTGATACTCCTATTTCTCATACTATTATTACTTCTACTACTGCTAATATTACTATGACTACTACTACTAGTATAACTATTACTACTATGACTACTACTACCGCTATTAGTACAACGACTACTCCAACTACTACTATTAGTACTACTACGACAACAAGGACAACAACTACTACTGTTGCTACCACTACTACTACTACTACTCTGACTTCTACGACGGCTACTGCTACTCCTACTACTACTACCACAACTACTATTACTACTCTGACTACTACTATTACTCGTACTACTACATCTACTAGTATTCCTTCTCCTACATGTATTACTTCTACTACTACTACTCCATCTACTACTACTACTACTACTTCTAGTACTACTGCTACTACTTGTGCTACTACTATTACTGCTACTACTATTGCACCTACTGCAACTACTATAACAAATACTACTAGTACAACAACAACAACAACTACTACTACCATTGCTACAATTGCTAAAGCTACTACTCTTAGTACGACTAGTGCTACTATTGCTTCAATTGCCACTGCTACTACTAATAGTACTATTGCTTCAACTGCCACTGCTATTACTACAACTACTATAGCTACTGCTACTACTACTAGTGCTACTGCTACTACTCTTGCTACTACAACTTCTACAACTGCTGTTGCAACTACGACTACTTGTACTACAACTGCTGCTACTCCAACTAATACTACAACAACTACTACAACTACTACAACTACAATTGCTACAACTACTACTACTCTTACTACTATTACTACTACTAGTTCAGTTACTACAACTGCTGTTACTCCTACTAATACTACAATTGCAACTACTAGTATTACTATTAATACTACTACTACTACTACTACTTCTACAACCACAACTATGACTGCTACTACTACTACTTGTACTACTACTTCTACTGTTGCGACTACTACTACTACTACTACCTCTACGACCACTACTACAACAACTACTACTAATACTTCCACTATGACTGTTACTACTACAACAACAACTACAACTACTACTATAACTACAACTCCGACTACTACACTTCTACTACTATTGCTACTAGTACTACTTCCACTTCTACTAATACTACTACTACTACTACTGCTACAACAACTATAGCTACTATTGCTACAACAACAACAACTACTGCAGCTGCTACTACTACTAGTACTCACAACTGCTACAAGTGCTATTACTAACACTACTACTACTCCAATAACTATTATTATTAATGCTGCTGCTGCTACTACTACTACTACTACAACAACAACAACGCCTTTCGCTGCTACTACTACTACTCCTACTACTATTACTACTATTACATCTACTACGACTCCTACTACTACTACTAATACTACTACTACTACTAGAACTACCAATACTCTAACTAGTACTACTCCTACTACTACTCCCAATCCAGCCCCTACAACAACAACTACTACTACAGTTGTTGCAACTGTTGCTTCCACTACTACTTATCCTAATATAATTACCTCTACTACTAATACTGCTACTTCTACAACTGCTACTCCAACTAATAATACTTCTTCTACAACTACTATTGCTAGTTCGAGTATTACTACTACCACCACCACTTCTTCTACTACTATTACTACTATTTCTACTTGTATTACTACAATTACTACTACTGCAACTACAACTACAACTACTACTAGTACAACTACCACTGTTAATACGGGTACTACTGCTATAACCACTACCACTGCTTCTACTTCTACTACTGCCACTACTGCTACTACAACTTCTACTACTAGTACTTCTACTTCGACTACTACTACGGTTGTTACTCTAGCACTACTACTATATCAACAAATACTACTATTGCTACTTGTACTACTACAAAAATAACAAAACTACTTCTAATACTACTTCTACCACTAGTTCTCATATAACAACACCAACTACTACCACTACTACTACTACAACTAATGCTACTAATACGTCTTCCTTAACTACTGCTACTGCTACTACCCTTTACTTCTACTACGACTACAACTTCTGCTACGACTACTACTTCAACTAATTCTACTACTATCATGTCTACTACTACTACTACTACTATTACTGCTACTGCTACTACTAATACTTTTTCAACTACTACTACAGCTGCTACTACTATGTCTAGTACAACTACTACTACAACTATTGCTACTACTGCTACAAGTAGCACCACTTCTACAATAAGTACTGCTACTCGGACTACTACTAATGCTACTGTTACTACTACTACTGTTACTACTGCTACTACAGCTACAACTACTACCACTATAGCTACACCTGCTGTTGCAACAAATACTACAATAACTACTACTATGATTACTACTGCTACTACTTTTGCTACTGCTTCCACCACCACTACTACTACAACTACTACTACTGCTGTTGCTGCAGCTGCTGTTGTCACTACTACCACTACTACTTCTACTATTACGACAACTATTACAAATACTACCACTACTACTACTACTACTATTACTACTACTACTACTAGTACTACCACTACTACCACTACTACTGCTACTACTACTACTACTTTAGCCAACAATTGCTACAACTACTACTACTACCACTACTACTACTACTACTGCTACCACTTATCCTCCAACTACTACAGCAACTACTACTGTTGTTGCTAATACTACAGCTACAACTACTACTTTTCATACTATTATTACTCCTGCAACTACTTCTGTCACTACAACCACTACTACTCCTACTACTACAGCTACTGCTAGTACTACTGCTGCAGCTACTAGTATTACTACTAATATCATCACGATTACTACTACTACTACTACAACTATTACTTCTACTATAACTACTTTAGTTCTACTATTACATCTACAATGTGAGTTCTAAAACTTCTGCAACAACTGCTACTACAGCTACTAATGCTACAACTACTGCTATTATTAATACAACTCCACTACTACTACTACTACTATTACTACTACTACTGCAAGTACTACTACAACTGCTGCTACCACAGCAAGTACTACTGATGCTTCTCCAATTACTACTACTACCGTTGCTACTACTGCCACTACTACTACTAGTATTACTACTGCTGCTGCTGCTACTACCACTACTACTACTTTCACTACTAGAGTGACTACTATTTCTCCAACTGCTACTTCTTCTACTACAACTACTGCTGCTGCTGCTACTGCTACTCCTACTAATACTACTATTGCTACTACTACTACTATTACAACAACTACTATAACTATTGCAGATATTGCTACTGCTACTACTACTATTACAACTCCAGCTACTATGACTATTACTAGCATTACTGCTACTACTGTTACTAGTACTACTACTACTAATATTGCTTGTTCTACTACTAGTAGAACTATTACTACTAATATTTCTTATTCTACTACTAGTAGAACTACTACTAGTACTATTGTTACTAATACTCCTTCTGATACTGCTACTACTACTACTGCTGCTATTACTACTACTACTACCACTGCTACTACTACTACTACTACTATGGCTACTGCTAATATTACTACTACTGCTAGAACTGCTACTTCTATTGCTACTGCTACTACTACTGCTACCACCACCACCACTACTACTACTACTAGCACTACTACTATAGCAACTACTGCCATACTACTAGTGCTACTTCTATTACTGCTCCAATTACTGTTGATAATACTACTACTACTACCAATATTACTACTATGACCACTACTGCAACTATTAATACTACAACTATTATGACAACTACTACTATTATTACTACTACCACTACCACTACAACAACAACAACTACTACTTCTACCACTACTACCACTACTACTATTAGTAGTAGTACTGCTGCTGCTGCTATTGTAACTGCTACTGCTACTGCTACTACTACTCATCCTACTACTATTGTAACTACTACTGCTACTACTACTACAGCTACTACTACTACTACTCCTCCTACTACTACTACTTCTACCGTTACTGCTACTAGTGCAAGTTTTACTACTACTACTACTACTTCTACCACTGCTACTACTCCTACCATAACTACTGCTACTACCACTGCTACTACTCATGCTACTACTAGTACTACTACTGCCACTACTATTGCTGCTACTACTACTAGTACTACTACTACTAATTATGCTTCTACTACTACTAAACTAGTACTACTACTCCGACTACTCATGTTACTGCTACTGCTACTACTACTACTTCTCCTACAGCTATTGCTACAACTGCTAGTACTACAACCACTACTACTACTAATAGTATTGCTACTACTACCACTGCAACTACTTATCTTACTACTATTACTATTACTACTACTACTTCTCCGACTGACACTACTTGTAGTAGTAGTCATAGTAGTAATAGTACTAGTGGTAGTAGCAATAGTAGTAATAGTAGTAATAGAACTAGGAATAGTAGTAATAGTAATAGTAATAATAGTTGTAGTAATAATAGTAGCAGTAGTAGTAGAAGTAGAAACACTTGTGGTAATAATAGTAGTAGTACTAGTAGTAGCAGTTGTAATAATACTACTAGTAGTAGTAGCAGCAGAAGCAGTAGCAGCAGCAGCAGTAGTAGCAGTAGCAGCAATAGCAGTAGAAGTAGTAGTAGCAGTAGTAGTAATTATAGTAGCTATAGCAGTAGTGGCTGCAGCAGTAGCAACAGCAGTAGTAGTGGTAGTAATCGTAGTAGCAGTAGCAATAGTAGCATTAGCAGTAATTATTGTTATAGTAAGAGTGTTAGTTGTAGTAGCAGTTGTAGCAGTAGTAGCAGTAATCACTATCATAGTAGTCATAGTTGTAGCAGTAGTTGTAATAGCAGTAGTAGGCGCATTAGTAGTTCTAGTAGTAGTAGCAATAGTAGTAGTAACAGTGGTAGTTGTTGTAGTAGTGTCTTAAGTAGCTGTAGTAGTAGTAGTAGTAGTAGTAATAGTAGCAATAGTAGCAATAGTAGAGAAAGTAGTTCTCATAGTAATAGGAGTATTGGTACAAATTATAGTTGTAGTGGTAGTAGCATTAGTAGTAGTAGTAGTAGTAGCGATAGTAGTGGTCAAAGTAGTAATAATGGCAGTCATATTAGCCACAGAACTAGTAGAAGTGGTTGTTATAGTGGTAGTAGTAGGTGCAGTAGTAGCAATAGTAATAATTGTTGCAGTAGTAATATTAGTAGAAGTATTAGTATTAGTAGTATTAGTGGTTGTAGCAGTGGAATCTGTAGTACAGTGGTAGTAGTAGTTGGTGCTATAGTTGTAGCAATGTAGTAGCAGTTGTAGCTAAACTAGTAGCAGTAGTAGATGTTGTAGTAGTAGTAGTGGTAGCAGTAGTAGGAGTAGTAGCATTAGGTGTAGTAGTTATAGTAGAAGAAGTATAGTAGTATTAGTATTAGAAGTAGTATCAGTAGTAGCAATAGCAATAGTTGTAGAAGTAGTATTAGTAGGAGCAGTAGTAGAACTAGTAATAGAAATAGAAGTAGACCTCACAGTAGTAGCAGTAGGTGTAATTCTAGTTGCAGTACTAATAGAAGTAGTAGTAGTAGTAGTATGAGTAGTCATAGTTCTAGCGGTAGCAATAGTAATAGAAATAGTAGTAGTTGTAGTAGTAATAGCGGTAATTGCAATTTTAGTAGTACTAGTGCAAGCAGCAATAGTAGCAGCCGTTGTAGCAGCAATAGTAGTAGTAGTAGTCATCGCAGTAGTAACGATAGTGGTACTAGTAGTAGGAGTGAAAGTTGCAGTGGTAGTAGCTGTAGTTGTAGAATTTGTGGTAGCAACAACTGCTATTGTTGTGGTAGTAGTTGCAACAGCAATAGTATTAGTAGTAGTAGTAGCAGCAGTAGTGGTAGTAGTAGCACAAGTAGCCGCAGCAATGGCTGTAGCAGCAGCCGTAGTAGTTGTTGTAGTAGTAGTTTTAGTAGTAGAAATAATAGTAGTAGTAGAAGTAGTAGTTAGTGGTTTTTGTACTAGTTGTAGAAGTAGTAGCTATAGTAGTAATTGTAGTAGTAGTAGTAGTAGTTGTAGTAGTAGTAGTAGTTGGCAGTAGTAGTAGTAGTAGTCATAGACGTAGTAGTAATAGTAGTTTTAGTAGCATAGGTAGTAGTAGTAGAAGTTGTAGCAGTAGTACTAGTAGCAGTCATAGCAAAAGTAGTTGTAATAGTAGTGGCAATTATAATATTAGTTGTTGTTGCAGTAGTAGTGGTATTAGTAGTAGAAGCCGTAGTAGTAGCATTACTGGAAATAGCAGTAGTAGTAACAATGGTAATAGTAGTAGTAGTAGTAGCACCAGCAGCAGAAGTAGTAGTAGTAATAGTAGTACTAGTAGTAGAAGTAGCAGCAGCAGCAGCAGTAGTTGTTGTTGTAGTAGTAGAGGTAGCAGAAGCACTAGTAGCCATAGTACAAGTCGTAGCAGCAGTTGTGGCTATAGTAGTTGTAGTAATAGTAGCAGCAACAGTAGTTGTAATAGTAGTAGTAGCAACAACAGTAGTTGTAGTAGTAGTACTAGTAGAAGTGGAAGTAGTAATAGTAGTAGTAGTAGTAATAGTAGTAGTAGTAGTAGTAGTAGTAGAAGTAGAAGTAATAGTAGTAGGACTAGAAGTAGTAGTTGTTGTAGAGTAATAGTACATTAGCAGCAATAGTAGCAACAATAGTACTAGTTGGAGGAGTAGTAGCAGTGGTAGTAGTATTAGTGATAGTAGTAGTAGCTGTAGTAGTAGACGTAGTAGTAGTGGTTGAAATTGTAGTAGTTGGCATGGTAGTAGTACTAGCAGTAACAGTAGTAGTAGTTGTTGTTATTGTAGGAGAAGTAGCAATAGTAGCAATATTAGTAGGTACAACAGGAGCAGTGCTAGTACTAGTAGTAGTAGTAGTAATAGTAGTAGTGGTGGTGATAGTAGTAGTGGCAGTAGCAGTAGTAGTAAAAGTAGTAGTGGCAGCCATAGCAGCAGCAGCAGGTAGTAGTATTTGTGGTTGCAGCACCAACAGTAGTAGTAGTTATAGGAGTAGTAGTAGTTATAGTAGTACTGGTAGTAGTTGTTGTTGTTGTAGGAGAAGTTATAGTATTTGTAGTAGAAGTAGTGGCAGTTGTAGCAATAGTAGTCATAGTATTCGAAGTAGCATTAGTTTTAGTAGTAGTTGTAGTAGTAGTTGTAGTATCAGTAGTAGTAATAGTGGTAGTAGAAGTAAAAGTAGTAGTAGCAGTAATAGTTTTAATATAAGTAGTAGCCTTAGCAATAGTAGTAGCAATAATAGTATTAATAGTAATGGTAGCAGTAGCAGAAGTAGTAATAGTAGTATTAGTACTAGTAGTAATAGTTGTACTAATGGTAGTATTTGTAGTAGCAATAGCAGCAGTAGCAGTAGTAATAGTAGTAGCAGTAGTAGCAGTAGCAGTAGAAGTAGTAGTAGCAGTAGTAGCAGTAGTTGTAGTAGTAGCAGCAGTAGTAGCAATAGTAGTAGTAGTACTAGCAGTAGCAGTAGTTGGAGTAGTAATAGTAGTAGTAGTTATAGGAGTAGTAGTATAGTAGTCATAGTTGTAATTATTGTAGGAGAGGTAGTAGTAATAGTATTAGTTGTTTTCATAGATGTAGTTGTAGAAGTAGCATAATTAGTAGCTATACATTTGATAGTAGTAGTATTAGTAGTCGTAATTGCAGAAGTAGTAGTAGCACTAGAAGTAGTAGGAGAAGTGGTCGTAGTTGTTATTGTGGGAGAAGTTGTAGTAGCAGTAGCAGCAGTAGTAGTGTACTACTACTACTACTACTACTACTACTAGTTATTGTAATAGAGGTTGCAATAGTAGTAATAGTAGTAGTAGTTGTAGTAGTAGTAAAAGTAGTATTAGTAGTAGTAGTACAAGCTGCAGTGGTAATAGTAGTAATGCAAGTAGAAGTAGTAGTAGCAGTAATTGTGATAATAGTAATAGTAGTAGTAGTAATAATAGTAGTAGTGGTAGTTATAGTCGTAGAAGTTATAGTAATAGTAGAACTAGTAATAGCAGTAGAAGTAGAAGTAGTAGCAATTGTAGCACGAGTAGTAGTAGTACCAGTAGCAGTATTTGGTATAGTAGTAGATGTAGTAGTAGCAATAGCTGTAGTAGCTATAGTAGCAGTAGCAGTAGTTCTAGTAGTAATAGCAGTAGTAGTGGTCCTAGTAGTAGTAGTTGTCATAGTAGTTGCAGAACTAGTAGAAGTGGTTATAGTAGTAGTAGTAGTCGCAGTAGCAGCAATAGTAATAGTTGTTGCAGTAGCTGTTGTAGTAGTTGCAGGAGGAACAGTTGCAATAGTGGCTATAGTAGTAGTAGTACAAGCAGCAGTATTGATAGCAGTAGTCACAGTGGTAGTAGCATTAGTTAGAGTAGTAGTTGTAGTAGCGCAACTATAGTATCAGTAGTAGTAGCAGTCGTGGCAATAGTAGCAGTTGTTGTTGTAGTAGTAGTAGCAATAGTAGCAGTAGTTGTCGAAGTAGTAGCAGTCGTAGCAATTATAACAAAAGTAGTAGTTCTAGTAGCTATAGTAGTAGTAGCAGTTAGTAGTAGTTCGTAGTTAGTAGTAGTTATTAGAAGTAGCAGTAGTAGCAGTGAGTAGTAGTAACAGCTGTAGTAGTAGTAGTAGTAGTCATTGCGGTGGTAGAAGCAATAGTAGTAGTAGCAGAAGTAGTAGTAGAAGAACTAGTAGCAGTAGTGCGAGTAGGAGTCATAGGAGTAGTAATAGTATGAGTAGTAGTTGTTGCAGAGTAGCAGGAACAGCAGAAGTAGCTGTAGTAATAGTGGTTGTAGCAGTAGTTGTTGTAGCATTAGTAGAAGTAGCAAAAGTTGTAGTAAAAGTAGAAGTAGTATTAGTAGTAGCAGTTGCCACAGTAATAATAGTAGTAATAGTAGCAGTAGCAGTAGTAGCAGTTGTAGTAGTTGTAGGAGAAGTAGTAGCGGTAGTTGCAGTAGTAGTAGTTATAGTAGAAGTAGTTGTAGAAGTAGTACTATTAGATGGACTAGTAGTAATAGTACTAGTAGTAGTAGTAGTAGGATTGGCAGTAGCAGAAGTAGGAGAAGTCATTGTAATAGCAGTAGCTGTAGTAGTAGTAGTAGCAGTAGCAGAAGTAGTAGTACCACTTGTGGTAGTAGGAGGAGTAGTAGTGGTAGGAAAAGTAGTAGTTGTTGTTATTATAGGTGAAGTTTTTGTAGTGGTAGTAGTAGCAGTAGTAGCAATAGTGGTAGTAGTAGTAGAAATAGCAGTATTACTAATAGTAGTAGTGGTAGTCATAATAGTACTAGTACTAGTAGTAGTAGTAATAGTAGTAGTACTACTACTAATAGTAGTGATAGAAATAGTAATAGTAGTAATAAGAGCAGTAGTAGTTGTAGAAGTAGTAGCAGTTGTAGTAATAATAGAAGTAGTACTAGTAGTAGCAGTCGTTGTTATAGTAGTAGGAGTGGCAATTGTAGCAGTAGTAGTTGTAGTAGCAGTATCAGTAGAAGTAGTAGAAGTAGTAGTAGTGGTAGTAATTGTAGTAGCAGTAGCAATAATTGCTGCAGTAATAGCAATAGTAGCATTAGCAGAAGCTGTTGGTATAGTAAGACGGCTAGTTGTAGTAGTAGTTGTAGTAGTAGTTGTAACAGTAGTAGCAGTAATCGCTATCGTAGTAGTAGTGGTAGTAGGAGCAGTTGTAATAGCAGTAGTAGCAGCAGCAGTAGTTCTAGTAGTAGTAGTAGTAGTAGTAGTAGTAGTAGTAGTAGTAGTAGTAGTAGTAATAGCAATAGTAGTAATAGCAGTGGTAGTTGTGGTAGTATTCTCATAAGTAGCTATAGTAGTAGTAGCAGTAGTAATAGCAATATTAGCAATAGTTGCAAAAGAAGTGCCAGTAGTAATAGGATTAGTTGTAGCAATTATAGTTGTAGTTGTAGTAGTATTAGTAGTAGTGGCTGTAGTAGCAGTAGTAGTGGTTATAGTGGTAATGGTAGTCGTATTAGTAGCAAAACTAGTAGAAGTGGTGGTCGTAGTTGTAGCTGTAGTAATAATAGTTGTAGTAGTAGTAGGAGCAATTGCAGTAGTAGCGGTAGTAGTAGTGTAGTAGCAGTTGTAGCAATAGTAGTAGCAGTAATCGCTGTCGTAGTAGTAGTGGTAGCAATAGTAGCAGTAGGTGTAGTAGTAGTAGCAGAAGTAGAAGTAGTAGTAGTAGTAGTGAGAGCACTAGTAGCAATAGTAGTAGTAGGTGTAGTCGAAGTAGTACTAGAAGTAGTAGCAGCAGTAGCAGTAGAAATAGTAGTAGTAGTAGTATTAGCAGAAGTAGTAGTAGAACTAGTAATAAAAGTCGTAGTAAACCTCGTAGTAGTAGTATGTGGTGTAGTAGTAGCCGTAGCCATAATTCTAGTAGCAGCAGTAGTAGAAGCAACAGTGTCAGCAATATTAGTAGGAGGATAAGTAGTGGTAGTTCTAGAGGTAGCAGTAGTACAAGAAGCAGTAGTTGTTGTAGTAGTAATATCAATAGGTGCAGTTTTAGTAGTAGTAGTACAAGCAGCAGCAGTAGAGGCCATAGTAGCAGCAGAAGTAGTAGTAGTCATAGCAGTACTAGCGGTAGTGGTAGTAGTGGTAGCAGTAAAAGTGGCAATGGTAGTAGTAATAGTTGTAGAAATAGTGGTAGCAGCAGCTGTTGTTGTTGTGGTACTAGTAGCAGTAGCAGTAGTATTAGTAGTAGTAGTAGTAGAAGTAGCAGCAGCAATGGCTATAGTAGCAGCCATACCATTTGTTGTTGTAGTAGTAGCAGTAGAAGCAATAGCAGTAGTAGAAGTAGTAATAGTAGAGGTAGTAGCTGTAGCAGTAGTTGCAACTGTAGTAGTAGTAGTAGTAGTGAGTAGTAGTAGTAGTCGTATCCGTAGTAGTAACGTTAGTTTTAGTAGCATAAGTAGTAGTAGAAGAAGTTTTAGCAGTAGTACTATTAGCAGTCGTAGCAGAAGTAGTTGTAATAGTAGTAGCCATTACAGTAGTAGTAGTAGAACTAGTAGTAGTAATAGTAGTAGCAGTAGTATTATTAGTAGCAGTAGTAGTAGCATTAGTGGAAATAGTTGTAGTAGTAGTAACAGCAGTAGTCGCAACAGTTGTTGTAGTAGTAGTAGAAGTAGCAGTAGCACTCATAGCCATAGTAAGTCACAGCAGCAGTCCTGGTTGTAGTAGCAGTAGTACTAATAGTATTAGTACCGGCAACAATAGTTGTACTAGTGGAACTAGTAGAAGTAGAACTAGTAGAAGAAGAAGTAGTAGTGTAGTAAGTAGGAGTAGTAGTAGTAGTCGTAGTGTCTAGTAGTAGTAGTAGTAGTAGTAGTAGTAGTCGTAGTAGTAGCAGTAGTGTTAGCTAGTAGTAGTAGTTAGTAGTAGCAGTAGTAGGCGAGTAGTAGAGCAGTTTAGTAGTGTAGTCGTAGTAGTATGGGTGGATCGTAGTAGTACCAGCCAATAGCAGCGCAGTAGTAGTCTTACTAGTAGTGCTTAGTAGCCGACAGCTTAGTACTGCTAGTAGTAGTAGTAGTAGTAAAAGTCGGAAGTACAAAGTAGTAATAGTATAATTGTAGTAGTAGTGGCAGTAGTAGAGTAGCAGTACATTAGCAACAATAGTAGAAGTAATAGTACTAATTGGAGTAGTAGCAGTCGTTGTAGTATTAGTTGTGGCAGTAGTAGCAACAGTAGTAGAAGAAGTAGTAATAGTAGTAGAAGTAGGAGTATTAGATGTAGTAGTAGTACTAGCAGTAGCAGTAGTAGTAGCAGTAGTTGCAGTAATAGCAGCAGTAGTTGTAGTAGTTGTAGGAGAAGTGCTAGTAGTACCATGGTAGTAGTTGTAATTATTGTTGGAGAGGTAGTAGTTGTTGTTGTTGTACTAGTAGAAGTTGTTGTAGAAGTAATACTGTTAGTAGCTGTACCATTAATAATAGTAGCAGTAGTAGTGGTTGTTGTGGTTATGGTAGTTGTTGTCGCAGCAGCAGTAGTAGTAGTAGTAGCAGTAGTAGTAGTTGTTGCTGTTGTAGTGCTACTACTAGTAGCAAAAGTTGTACCGGTAGTTGTCGGAGAAGTACTAGTAGTTGTAGGAGAAGTAGTAGTAGTTGTTGTCGTTGCAGTTGTGGGAGTAGCAGTAGTAGTAGTAATAGTAGTAGTAGTAGTAGTAGAAGTAATTGTAGGAGTAGTAGTATTAGTAGCTGTAGTAGTAATGGTGGTGGTGGTAGTAGTAGTAGTAGTAGTAGTATCAGTAGTAGTAGTAATAGAAGCAGAAGTAGTAATAGAAGCAAAAGTAGTAGTAGTAGTAGTAATAGTAGTAGTCATAGTAGATGCATCATTGTTGGTAGTAGTAGTAGCAATAGTAATAAAAGTAGTTGTAGCAGTAGCAGTAGTAGTAGAAGTAGTAGTAGTATTATTATCAATAGTAGCAATAGCTGTTGTAGTAGGAGTAGTAGTTGGAGTAGTTGTAGTAGTTGTAGCAGAAGCAGCTGCAGCAGTTGTTACAGTAACAGTAGCAGTAGTAGTAGCAGTAATAGTAGCTGTAGTAGTTGTTGTTCTTATAATACTAGTAGTAGCTATTGTTGTTGCAGCAGCAATAGTATTAGTAGCAGTAGTTGTAGCAGAAGTAGTAGTAGTAGTAGTTGCTATAGTTATAGGAGAAGTAGTACTCGTTGTAGTAGTAGTTGCAGTAGAAGTAGTTATAGAAGTTGTATTATTAATAGCAATAGTTGTAATAGTAGTAGTAGTGATAATAGTAGTAGTAGTTGTTGTTGTAGTAGTAGTAGTAGCAACAGCAGCAGTAGAAGTAGTTGTAGCAGCTATGACAATAGTAGTAGTAGTAGTATTAGCAGTTGCAGCAAGAGTAGTAGCAGCAACAGTAGTTGTAGTAGTTGAAGCAGAAGCAGTAGTAGCAGTCCTATCAGCAGTGGTAGTAGTTTTAGTAGTAGTAGTAGTAGAGGTAGTAGTGGTAGTAATAGAAATTGCAGTAGTAGTGGTAGTAGATGCTGCTGTAGAAGCAATTGTAGTAGCAGCAGTAGTTGTTGCAATAGTAGTAGCAAAAGTGGAGTTGAAGCAGCAGCAGTAGTAGTAGCAGGAGCAGTGGTAGAAGTTGTAGTAATAGTAGCAGTATTAGTTGTAGTAGGAGTACTAGTAGCCGCAGTAGTAGCTGTAGCAATAGTAGTTAGCAGTAGTAGTGGTAGGAGCAGTAGTAGTAACAGTAGTAGGAGCAGCGGTAGTAACAGTAGTAGTAGAAATAGTAGTAGTAACAGCTGTAGTACTTCTATCTGTAGTAGCAGTAGTAGTAGAAATAGTAGTAGCAGTTTTGGTAGTAGCAGTAGTATCAGTAGTAGTAGTAGTAGCAGCAGCAGTAGTAGTAAAAGTAGAAGTAGCCGCAGTAAGAGCAGTAGTAGTAGTAATAGTAGTAGTAGTATTAACAATAGTAGTAGCCAGAGTAGTAGTAGTAGTAGTAGCAGCAGCAGCAGTAGTAATAGTACTAGTAATTGCAGTCGTAGTAGTAGCTGTAGCGGTAGTAGTTGTAGTAGTAGTAGCGCTTGCAGCAGCAATCGTAGCCATGGCAGTACTCGCAGCAGCAGCCGTAGTAGTCGTAGTAGCAGCATTAGTACTAGTAGTAGTAGTATTAGGTTTGCAAAAGTAGAAGAAGTAGTAGTGGTAGAATAAGTGGTCATAGTTGTTATTGTAGGAGAAGTTGTAGTAGTAATAGCAGTAGTAGTTCTACTACTACTACAACAACTACAGCTAGTTGTTGTAGTAGAAGTAGCAGTAGTAGTAATAGTAGTAGTTGTTGTAGTAGTAGGAAAGTAGTAATAGTAGTAGTAGTACAAGCAGCAGTGGTAGTAGTAGTAATTCAAGTAGAAGTAGTAGTAGTAGTAATTATGGGAATAGTAATAGTATAAGTAGTAGTTGTAGTAGTAGTAGTCATTACGGTAGTAGAAGCAATAGTAGTACTAGCAGAAGTAGTAGTAGTAGAACTAGTAGCTGTAGTGCTAGTAGGAGTTGTAGAAGTTGTAGTTGTAGGAGTAGTAGCTGTTGCAGAGTAGCAGCAGCAGCAGAAGTAGTTGTAGTAGTAGTGGTTGTAGTAGCAGTTGTCATAGCATTAGTAGTAGCAGTTGTCATAGTAGTAAAAGTAGAAGTAGTACTAGTAGTAGCGGTAGCCGCAATAGTAGCGGTAGTAGTAGTAGCAGTAGTAGCAGTCACAGTTGTAGTAGTTATAGGAGAAGTAGCAGTTGTAGTTATTGTTGTACTTGTAGGAGAAGTAGTAGTTGCAGTAGTAGTAGTTGTTGTAGAAGTAGTTGTAGAATTAGTACTATTAGTAGGACTAGTAGTAATAGTAGTAGTAATAGTAGTAGTAGTAGTAGTAGTAGCAGGAGGAGGAGGAGGAGGAGTGGCAGTTGCAGAAAGTAGGAGAAGTCATAGTAGTAGCAGTAGCAGTAGCAGTAATAGTACCACTCATGGTAGTAGTAGTAGTAGTAGTAGTCGGAAAAGTAGTAGTTGTTGTTATTGTAGGTGAAGTTTTTGTAGTGGTAGTAGTAGCAGTAGTAGCAATAGTGGTAGTAATAGTAGAAGTAGCAGTATTACTAAGAGTAGTAGTGGTAGTCATAATAGTACTAGTAGTAGTAGTAATAGAAATAGTAATAGTAGTAGTTGTTGTAGTAATAAGAGCAATAGTAGTAATAGAAGTAGTAGCAGTTGTAGTAATAGTAGAAGTAATACTAGTATTAGCAGTCGTAGTAATAGTAGTAGCTGTAGTAGCAGCGGCAATTGTAGCAGTAGTGGTTGTAGTAGCAGTAGTAGTAGAAGTAGTCGTAGTAGTAGTAATTGTAGTAGCAGTAGCAGTAATTGCTGCAGCAGCAGCAGTAGTAACAATAGTAGCATTATCAGTAGTTGTTGTTAAAGTAAGAGTGCTAGTTGTAGTAGCAGTTGTAGCAGTAATCGCTATCATAGTAGTCGTGGTAGTAGGAGCAGTTGTAATAGCAGTAGTAGCAGCAGTAGTAGTTCTAGTAGTAGTAGCAGCAGTGGTAATAATACCAATAGTAGTAGTAGCTGTGGTAGTTGTGGTAGTATTGTCATAAGTAGCTGTAATAGTAGTAGCAGTAGTAGTAGCAATATTAGCAATAGTAGCAAAAGTAGTGCCAGTAGTAATAGGATTAGTGGTAGCAACTATAGTTGTAGTAGCAATAGTATTAGTATTAGTAGCAGTAGTAGTGGTCATAATGGTAATGGCAGTCATATTAGTAGCAGAACTAGTAGAAGTGGTTGTCGTAGTTGTAGCAATAGTAATTATAGTAGTAGTAGTAGTAGGAGCAGTTGCCGTAATAGCGGTAGTAGCAGTGTAGTAGTAGTTGTAGCCGTAGTAGTAGCAGTAGTAGTTGTAGTAGTAACAGTAGTAGTAGTAGTAGAAATAGTAGTAGTAGGTGCAGTAGTAGTAACAAAAGTAGAAGTAGTAGTAGTAGTAGCAATAGTAGCAGTAGGTATAGTAGTAGTAGCAGAAGAAGTAGTAGGTGTAGTAGAAGTAGTATTAGAAGTAATAGCAATAGTAGCAGCAACAATAGTAGTAGTAGTAGTACTAATAGGAGTAGTAGTAGAACTAGTAATGGAAGTAGTAGTAGACCTCGTAGTAGTACTATGTGGAGTAGTAGTAGCAATAGCCATAATTCTAGCAGCAGTAGTAGTAGAGGTAGCAGTGTTAGCAATATTAGTAGTAGTATAAGTAGTGGCAGTTCTAGCGGTAGTTGTAGTACTAGAAGTAGTAGTAGTTGTAGTAGTAATATCAATAGGTGCAGTTTTAGTAGTAGTAGTACAAGTAGCAGCAGTAGCAGCCATCGCAGCAGCAGAAGTAGTAGTAGTCATAGTAGTAGTAGCGGTAGTGTTAGCAGCAGTAACAGTAAAAGTGGCAATGGTGGTAGCAGTAGTTGTACAATTAGTGGTAGCAGCAGTTGTTGTTGTTATGGTGCTAGTAGCAGTAGCAGTAGTATTAGTAGTAGTAGTAGCAGAAGTAGCAGCAGTAGCGGCTATAGCAGCCGTCGTAACAGTTGTGGTTGTAGTAGTAGTCGAAGCGATAGCAGTAGTGGAAGTTGTAGTAATAGAGGTAGTAGCTGTAGTAGTAGTTGCAGTAGTAGTAATAGTACTGAGTAGTAGTAGTAGTCGTATCCATTGTAGTAACATTAGTTTTAGTACCATAAGTAGTAGTAGTAGAAGTTTTAGCAGTAGTACTATTAGCAGTCGTAGCAGAAGTAGTTGTAATAGTAGTAGCTGTTATAGTAGTAGCAGTAAGACTAGCGGTAATAGTAGTAGTAGTATTAGTAGTAGCAGTAGTAGTAACATTTGTGGAAATAGCAGTAGTAGTAGTAACAGTAGTAGTAGTAATAACAACAGCAGCAGTAGTAGTAGCAATAGTTGGTGTAGTAGTAGAAGTACCAGTAGCACTCATAGCCATGGTAGTAGTGACAACAGCAGTCATGGTTCTAGTAGTAGCAGTAATAGTAGCAGCAACAGTAGTATTAATAGTAGTAGTAGCAGCAACAGCAGTTATACAAGTAGTACTAGTAAAAGTAGTAGTAGTAGTAGTAGTAGTATAGTACCAGTAGTAATAGTAGTAGCAGTAGTAGCAATAGTAGTCATAGTAGTAGTAGTAGCATTAGTTGTAATAGTAGTATTAGTATTAATTGTAGTAGCATTAGTAGTAATACTAGTAGTAGAAGTAAAAGTAGCAGTAATAGAAGTAGAAGTAGTAGGAGCAGTAATAGTTGTAATAGAAATAGTAGTCTTAGCAATATTAGTAGCAATAATAGTACTAGGAGTAGTAGTAGTAGGAGCAGTAGTAGTAATAGTAGTATTAGTACTAGTAGTAGCAGTTGTACTAATGGAAGTATTTGTAGTAGCAATAGCAATAGCAGCAGTAGCAATAGTAGTAGCTATAATTGTAGTAGCAGTAGAAGTAGTAATAGTAGCAGTAGCAGTAG
This sequence comes from Trichopus zeylanicus subsp. travancoricus, assembly GCA_005019695.1. Lineage (NCBI taxonomy): Eukaryota > Viridiplantae > Streptophyta > Magnoliopsida > Dioscoreales > Dioscoreaceae > Trichopus > Trichopus zeylanicus. The sequence continues at coordinate 241,295 of RXID01021767.1, read as the reverse complement.
TTATAGCAGTCGTAGTAGTAGTAGCAGTAGTAGTAGTACTAGAAGTATAGTAGTTGGAGCAGTAGTAGCTGTAGCAACATTAGTAGTTGTAGGAGAAGTAGTATAGTAGTAGTAGTTGTAATTATTGTAGGAGAGGTGGTAGTAGTGGTAGTTGTAGTAGAAGTTATTGTAAAAGTAATATTGTTAGTAGCTGTACCATTAATAGAAGTAGCAGTAGTAGTTGTTGTAGTAATAGCAGTTGTAGGCACTGTGGTAACAATAGTAGCAGTAGTTGGAATCGTGGCTGTAGTTGTTGTTGTAGTAGTAGTAGCAGTAATAGCAGAAGCAGTAATAGTGGTGGTAATAGCAGTAGAAGCAATAGTAGCAGTAGTAGTTGTAGCAGCAACAGTAGTAGTAGTAATAGCAATAGTAGTGGTAGTAGTTATAGTTGTAGTACTACTACTAGTAGCAGAAGTTGTAGCAGTAGTTGTCGGAGAAGTACTAGTAGTTGTAGGAGATGTAGTAGTAGTAGTTGTTGTTGTAGTAGTTGTGGGAGAAGTAGTAGTCGTAGTCGCAATAGTAGTAGTAGTATAAGTAATTGTAGAAGTAGTAGTATTAGTAGTTGTAATAGTAATAGTAGTATTAGTAGTAGTAGTAATAGTAGTAGTAGAAGTAGAAGTAGTAATAGAAGCAAAAGTAGTAGTAGTAGTAGTAGCAGTAGTAGTAGTCGTAGTACATGCATCAGCATTGGTAGTAGTAGTAGTAATAGTAATAAAAGTAGTTGTAGCAGTTGCAGTGGTAGTAGAAGTAGTAGTAGTAGTATTAGTAGTAGTAGCAGTAGCTATTGTAGCTGGAGTAGTAGTTAGAGTGGCAGGAATAGTAGTAGTAGTACTAATAGTAGTAATTGTAGCAGAAGTAGCAGCAGCAGTAGTTATAGTAGCAGTAGCAGTAGTAG